>PVJL010000715.1:0-354066 GCA_004026885.1 Lyroderma lyra | reverse complement strand
CTCATCCTCATTAGTTATCAGGGAAATGCAAACCAAAACCACAATGAGATACCACCTCACACCTGTGAGAATGGCTATTATCAACAAGACAAGGAATAACAAGTGCTGGAGAGGATGTGGAGAAAAAGGAACTCTGGTACACTGCTGGTGGGAGTGCAAACTGGTACAACCACGGTGGAAGGCAGTGTGGAGGTTCCTCAGAAAATTGGGAATGGAGCTACCATTTGACCCAGCAATCCCCCTTCTGGGGATCTACCCAAAGAACTTGAAAACCTTTGTCCGCAAAGACTTACGTACCCCAATGTTCATCACAGCGCTGTTCACAGTGGCCAAAACATGGAAACAACCAAAGTGCCCTGTGACAGATGACTGGATAAAGAAGCTGTGGTACATATACACAATGGAATATTACTCAGCTGTAAGAAAAGATGAAATATTGCCATTTGCGACAAAATGGATGGACCTGGAGAGCATCATGCTAAGTGAAATAAGCCAGACAGAAAAAACAAAGAACTGTATGACTTCACTCACATGCGGAATATAAACCTGAAAGCAAAGAAAAAAAGAAATGAACAAACAAGTAACTCATGGACACAATCAATAGTTTAATGTTTATTTGGGGACAAGTGGGTTAGAGAGGAGAGAAAGGGGAGGGGGTGGGAGAGGAGGGGGGGGAAGCTAAATATAAGGTGATGGAAAGAGAAGTCACATTAGGTGGTGAACTGATTATACAACAAGCTGACAATGCACTGTAGGATTATATGCCTAAACCTATGTAATCCTTGCTAACAGATGCCACCCCAATAAAAAAATAAAAAAAATAAACATTTCCAGAGTGATTACTTGATTCAGATTCTATTCCTACTAAATGACCTCGAGAGAATGTCCATTAGTGCTTGAAATTACAAACGTATTGCGTACGTGTGGTTGTATTTCATACTTCCTTATACTCCCCCCACCCCAAATAAAATGTTGGCACATCAATAAATCTCAAAAAGGACAAAACAAAAACAAAAACAAAAGTGCATACTCAACACTGAGTTTAAAAACAAGGAACAAAACTGCCCCCAACTCAAAGGCAAAATTCTATCATAATGATATTTATTCAGTTTGTTCAGGGAGAGATTAATGTAAGGACCCTGGCAGATATATAGATAGATAGATAGCTATATAACATGTACATCAAAGCAATCTAGGATGGATGAATAGCTTTGTACCAACAATGAAACTGCTTAATAAAATGTCAATTTGGATTTTCATAAGGTGACTCATACCTACCAAAAATTAGGTCTCCTCCCATTTCTTCTCCTGCCAAGTCTCAAAATACTTGAAGACACTTTCACAAGAGCAAACATGTCATATGAAAAAAATGTCATGCCACTCTGACAAGTTGGAGACCCTCCTCCACAGAGGAAAACCACAGTAGTTTGTGGGCTTTAATTGTTCCATTTCAAACTTAGATGCCAGCAGATAGAGACATTCTCAATTGCAAATCATTCCTACTCTTCAACTATGAGACAAGGCAACTGAGCAAGCAGCACAGATATATTTCCGAGCACCATGCTAGCTTGGAAAGACATACACGTGCTAGCTTAATTACTCAAAGAACTACCACTACAGCTTCCTGGTAAAAACCTTCTCATAGTCCCAATTATTACTACATCTCTGGGCTACCAGGGATTTCCAGAAGTTGCCAGTATTCTGCTTCTAAATAGAATAAACAGACCAATTTTAATTTGGAGGCACACCAACTGACATCTCAAGTCAGGGTCACCATTCTGGCTGTGCAGGTTGTATCTGCACAGGGTGCCCTGCCCTGGCAAGTGGAGGCTGAGATCCGCCCGTTCCAGCCCAGGGGCTGCATCTGCCTGGAGGGCCGCCATTTGCTAACTGCACAAAAGCTCTCTGAGGATTAGTACCACATTCCCCTCCTTCTCCGTGGACCCCTTGGTATATAGGTCCAGAATCACCTCAGCAAAGGGCATGGTTTTAAACATGTTCAGTTCAGGAAGTGAAGTAGTCAATGGGACTGGAGTTTAAAAAACAAAGCCCAGAGATGTTGGCAGGGAGCACATCCTACAGGGCCCACGTGGGCCATTTCAAGAATTTAAACATTATCCGACATACAGAGGGGTGGTCATTGAAGAATCTTAAGCACAGGCATGACCTGATGTAATTTGTGTTCTGTTTTGTTTTGTTTTAATTTCTCTGGCTCCTATGTAGATGGTAAATCAGAAGGAAGCCAGAGAAGCTATGGGAAGGCCCAGGTGAGAGCTGGTGGACAGACAACATGATGGCAGCAAAGTGGACAGAATACATTAGAAGATGGAACTGACTGGGTCTTGTGACTGATTAGAGGCAAGGAAGAATGTACAGGAGAGAAGGAAGGATGCCCAGGATGATGCCCATCCTGTGCCACTGGGCAGGTAATGATGCTGTTTATAAAGAACACTGAAGGAGCAAGTTAGAGGGGTGAAGGTCATGAGCTGCGTTTCAGAGTTGGAACTTCTATAAAGCAGTGGGTTAATATGCCTTGTAAATGTTGGTACTAAAATACGATATGCCATTCTTCTATTTTTCTTTTTAAAATCTGAGACATACCGTTTTGACCAGAGTTCTAGAAGCACTGTGGGCTATATGCCAAATATCAGCTTTGTAGTTCTCAAACTATTCTCTATAACCACATTCCTGCCCCCACTCCCAGAGTGTTTTTGGTTGGACCAGTTGCTCCAAGAGTAAAGAGCTCTCAGGAGGAAAAGATAGCACGTGTGATAGGAGTTCTAAGTCACAAAACTTCCTGATGACCATCCCCTTCTTCATCTTGTCTGCAGAATTTCTTCCAATCCTCATCTATAGATGGTTGAAAAATTACACCACCAAATGCATTCAGAGTAGTGAGTCTCAGAGTGTGGTCCCCAGACCAAGCAGCATCAGCAGAACCAGTGAACTTATTAGAAATGAAAGTTCTCAGGCCCCACCTACTGAATCAGAAACTCTGAGGGTGGACTTGGCAATCTGCTTTAACAAGTCCTCCAGAAGATTCTAATGCACACTCGAGTTTCAGAACCACTGCCAACTGAATTTTCTTCACTCTGCTTCCTAATTCCCTTATTTCTTTTTGCTGCTAAAATTTCCTTGACACTTCGAAGTTGCAGTCCCTAAGTAAAGTTCCTTCCCCAGATGATACCATCCTCCCTCTTGGATCTCACACTATCTTCCTCAAGGTGCCCGGATGCCCAGTTTCAGCTCCAGTCATCTGAATCCTGCCCATATCCTTGAGTCACTTTTTGGTGGCATGATCCTTGGGCTCTGAGCTCCTTCAATGCATACCGGCTGTCCCACCACTATGGAATCCTGCCTTGTGTTGTAAGCTATGTCAGCATGTTCACCATAACAATCCTACCTTTTATTTTAATTCATCAGAGTATCTAACACAGAGAGAAAACCTAATGAAAGTTTAACTGGTTGTTCTAGATCAGTGTTTCTCAGGGTGGAGTCTACCAGCAAGTACATGCTGAGAATGTACATTCTAGACTCCATTTCTAGTCTACTAAACTAGAAATGTCTGAGGACAGGCATCTGCAATTTCAATGTACACTGAAAGTTGACTACCCCTGAGGTAGACGATATTCATCTTGGAAACAAAAGACTTAAATTAATTGCCTCCTGAGCACAGAATAATGAACTAAGTCCTAAACTAAGAAGAGACAAAATGAGAAGAGCTTACCTTCTTCCTAACCTGGGGTCTGCTTCTTAAATGTACTCTGCAGCTTGTCATATTTTAAAACAATGACATCACGCATTGTGTTCTACGAATGGTGTGGGATAATTTCCTATTAGTGTGTATTCCCCAGCCTATATTTACAAAATGGATTTTCTAGCCCTAACAAATATCTTTTTATTTTCAGTCCAGGAATTTGAGCTTTAAGACTATTTAGAAGGTATCCTTTACATCTATTTCTCCTAGACCTATTCATTTGTAAATTGTCAGTGTTTCCATCAGCTTCAGCAAAATTTTAAACATGGATTATTTTTTAGGTGTAAAAAGAAAACACCAAAATAGCTGCTGAATGGCAAATGACATTATTTATAACGGTGACATGGTCCATAGCTGAAAATATGTCCTGGCTTCAGTGAAGAAAGTTAAACTTACTCCCCCACAACCAACTGCTCCACAACCTCCTCCTATCAAATAAGATACATGAGCTCCGCCCCCGCACACACCCCTCAAAAAGACAAATCCACTGTCAAATAGTTACTACAAAGCATGTTATGTAACAGGAGAAGTCCAGAGACAAGTGATTTTTAATACTATTGCAAGAGAAGTAGTTATAAAACAAATGACAGCCTCTTTCCTAAAATTAACACTGGGTCTTTCTCAAAACAATCTGTGCTCATCTTTATCTTGCTGAACATATGCAAATCCTTTTTTTTTTTAACTGCACTGTATAATTAAATTTTCACCAGTCTTTTCTAACCTAAGCTGTGTAATGGAAAAACAGACACACACACATCTGAAGTCTACAAAAATTACTAGCCTTAGATGATTCTAGTGTATGCTCTTTTATCTTTTAAAAATTGCCAAATTCCATTTTAAGAGGATAATTTTAATAAATGTTCATGGATGGAACTTATATTGGCTCAGAAAAATGTGTTTTCTTTTTTAAATTGAGGTATACTTTACATAAGTAAAAGTCAACCTTTTTAGGTGTACAATTCAATGAACTTTGATAAATATACACAATTGTATAATCACTACCAAACTGGAAAACTAAAATTTACTGGCTTGCATTTGTGGCTCAAATTACATTTTTATTAGACAATGCTGATAAAGACTATTTCTGTTCCCTTTTGACCCTTTGTTAACAGACATCATTCCCCTACCCCTAGCTCCTCACAACCAGTAATCTGATTTCTACGCCCAGAGTTTGGTTTTTCGGTAGGCTTTTTAAAATATTTCCTCTTTTTGTCTTGTATCTTCTAATTTTCCATAATCATCTGGTATTGTTTTTGTAGCTTAAAAAAAGTTATTTTTAACTTCAAAATATGTGAAAAAGCTTTGCGTGACCATTTCCTATAGTTTTCATTAACCAATGTCATTTTCATTAATTGATGTTATTTTCATTAACCACTTCCTAAGCTAATAGATCACCACAAATACATTCTGGGTAACAAACTATCTTCCAAAAGGAGACATGCACAAGTGGTTCGTAACTAAACAGAGATCATTGTGCAGATACACAAGAGCATCTATTCACAGATGCAGGGTGGGATCTGAGCCAGGGGTGGGGAACTTCCTGTAGCTTCGTTTTATTTAGCCTCAGGCACGTGGAGAGAACTGTGCTAAGAAAAGGCTGGATAGAAATGTAAAGCACTGAATTGGTAAATCATTTAAACCGGGGACCAGGGAGTAGGGACAGGAGGTTCTGATCAACAGTGTCTACTAGTGGGAACTCTGTAAGAGCTGATGATAAATGGCCAGAGAGATGCAGAGAGACATTCATCCTGCACTCACTCCAGCCCCCAACCCCAGGCTCACCTGTTTCCATTCTGCTTTTCCTCTAATTAAACTGAGTTATTATTTTTAATGGGCATTTGCATTTCCTACTCCTATTCACATTCATTCTTCTTTCGTTCTTCAGATACCATACGTTTCTGATTTTTCAGATTACAAGAAAAACACCGTAGGCTACCTTCTATCAATATTTTCTCCCACTGAATTAGTCTGGGAGCTGCATGCCAGTCTAAGTGCTTCTGAATTCCTGGGGTCCTTCACGATCAACAACCTTGAACCCAACTCCTTCAATTGCCATCCCTCCCTCCCACCTCTGCCCACTTCTTAGCAGTCTCCTAGGGAACTAGAACAAGGGTCTCTGCATTTTGAGCACTTTACTACTAGTCTTTTAAAGAAAAGTAGTAAAATGCCAACTAGGCTCTGTGGTCTTGTTTCCTCTAAGATAATTAGAAGCACCTGGAGAGTCCACAACCTCCCAATCCTTCCCCACCAAAGATTTCTTCTGAAAAACTTTTTCCACCAAGAGGACTGTTTGTGCAATTTAGAATGGTGTCAAAGAAAAAACAGTTGGCCTTAAACAATTTGCATTTATGGTGTCTTAACATCCAGGTTGGATGGCACTCATTTCACAGACCTTTGCTTAGTCCAGAAAGGATCCCTTCTGGCCATTTCCACCCCAACCGGAGAATCCTCTAGAAGTGGAAATGTATCCAGTGAGGCCCCCATGTAAGTGACAAAGCAAGAAAGGATGCTAACTCTGGAAGTTCCCCATGACCTCCAGAATCTCAGAGGGGTCAGCTGATCAGGCACCCTGCTGGGGGGTACTCATGCTCCCAGGAACAGCATGGCTCCGCCTTCCTCTTATCGAGGCTCAAGTCCAGTATGGGGAGACAGTCAGGGAACCACACAAACACAGGTTACATGCACACATGATTTTGATACTTGATCAGGGTTGGAAATTAGTCTATATTTAAATTTTTAAAATTAAACAAAAAGAAAAACATTTTTCCCAAGGAGAAAGAAGTTTTAGTTTCCTAAATTATGGAATGTAAATAAATGACTTGCCATGTATATCATCCTTCATCATTATGAATACTCTGTAAGGAAGATATCTCTATTTTATAGGGGAAGCAAAGCCAGGGTAAAAATAGGTTTGCTGCTGCTAAAATCAGCCTAGATCTTGATAGGCACTCAACTGGTAGGCACACAGTTATTAAATTAATTTTCAAAAACTAAAAAAATACAGGAAGGATTTTAACAGCTAGAGGAAGGCTTATATAGGTTCTGGTATTCGGTGTTGCATGAAGCACTATCAGTCTTGACCTAAAGTAGGTAAGAGCCTTGACATCAGGAAATAAAACAAGAAAAGCTCTATGTTTATATGTTGGGTAACTGTGTAAATGATTGCATTTAGTTCTCCCTTCAGAAATAAAGCAGCAACTGGCTCCATCAGGCAATAGCTTGGCCACAGGACCCTGAAGCATTCAATCAAGCCCAAAATGAAGTTAATACCTGCAACGCCTACCGGGAAGGGTTATGGTAGAGACTGAATGAGACAAGGTGTACACAAGCTGCTAAACTGTCTGCAGTTTTTCAAAATACTACTTCAACATGGCCAGTTATGACAAAAAGATGATCAGTATTTTTAGCCTATACTCGGGAAATTAACATTTGAATGATTAACCAAAAGCTCACATACACAGAAAATCAAGTCAACTGTGTTCCTGATGAACACCAGAAGGTTGTCACTTAGCATAATGGCTGCCATCAACCATTTTCTTCAATCAAATGATGTTCACAATGGGCAGTAAGCAGTGTACAGATACTCCTTCTCTCACATGAACTAAATACAAGAATCTATCCAACCCACTTATTTACACCTTTCCAATGGTGCTCTCCACTGAAGACTTCCACCAGTCCTGTTTCTAGATGCTTTGGATGAAATAGTCACCTGACCCTGACAAGAAAGTTAGCTAAATTTTGATGTCAGAACATTATCCCGTCTGTCTCTAAGAAAACTTTCTTTTGTTCAGAATGCTACCCAAATGCATGGAAGGACAGAGCATAAGGACCTTCTAGAGCAAATCTGTCCGACAGAACTTCCGGCAGCAAGGGAAATGTTTGGTCTGCCTTGCGTAATAAGTTACAGGTGGTCACTAAGCACTCGAAATGTGACCAGGGTGACGTTTTAAATTTAATTTTAATGATAACTGTTGGACAGCACAGTTCTGGAGTTTATAAAACAAGGCTGTGCAATGTTTTTGTGCCTGCTTGCCATTAAGTGCTTGTAAGTGCAGCAAAATTTGTCTGTGAATTGTTTTCATGTCAATACTAGGTGGTGAAATTGTGAAATTCTGAGCTGCACAAGCTAAGACTGGGATCCAAATATACAACTCAGAGGGTTGTCATGAAAATTAAATGACTAAGCATGTGAAAGCACTTAAGTGTGTAGTGTCTGATAGAAGCTTCATAACATTTAACTTGTTTATAGCAAAACACAACTTTCATCATCATCCTTTAATTAAGTATCTGAGCTTTGATAAGGTTTTGTTTAGAAATGACCATACAGATAGAGCATAGGAAATTATAACTGTCCTTTCTCCACCCTCAAAAAATAAACACTGTAAATATTTCAGATAAGAATTTGGTTAGAAAAAGGATGTCCTTGTCACCATAATTCTCATAAAACAAAACAAGTATGAGAATAAGGGACTTTTTCTTTTCTAAAGAGTAGCACTTATAGTTCATTTACACTTAAGTTTTTTCTTTAATTATTTTTATTATGGTAAAATAAACATAACATAAAATTTACCATCTTAAAATCTCTTAAGTGTACACTTCAGTGGCATTAAGTAAATTCATATTTACACTGGTTTTTGTCTTCAAAATGAAAATAATATATTAATACAAGGGGGATTAAGTTTTATCTAGAACGCTTTATTTATTTTCAAAAAAAAAAAAAATAATGGATCAACTATGGCAAAATGTTAAGACCTGACCAAACTGAGTTGTAAGTATACGGGTGTTTGTTTCATCATTTACTAAACCTTTACATATTCTTTGTAGAGCTTTTTATTCTGTCCTATTTTTAGATGTACAGAGAACTTGCAAACAGTATCCACATGTCCCTCACTCCACTTACCACTAAAGTTAGCATCTTAACACAACAATGATTAGACCAGGATATTAACTTTGGTATAATATGCTATTAACTAAAATAAAGAACAAACTGAAATTTACCCAGGTTTTCCACTAATGTCCTTTATCTATCCTATGATCCTATCTAGAATCCTACAGTGCACTTATTTATTTCTTTTTAGTCTTCTGTAGTCTGTGACAGTCTCTCAGTCTTTCCTTGCCTTTTACAACCTTGACACTTGCCAGTTATTTTGCTGAATGTCTTACAAGTAGAGTTTGTCTGATAGTGTCTCACTATTAGGGTGTTATTGGCAAGACTACCGCAGAAATGATGTTATGTCCTCAGTGAATCATATCACGTGGCCTGCGATGTCTCGTTCTGGATCATGGAAATATTTCATAATTTCCAAAAATGAAAAGTAAGTAGCTATCTTAGTCTGGGTTCTCCAGAGAAGAACCAATAGTACATGTGTATGTGTATGCATACATATACACATATATAAATACATACACACACATATACATATACTATATAGACACATATATACATATGTATGTGTGTGTGCACACACACTCTCACAAACACACATGAATGAAAAAGAGAGGTTTATTACAAGGAATTGACTCACACAGTTTACGGAGGCTGAAAAGTCCCAAGATGGGCCATCTGCAAGGCAGAGGAGACCCAAGGGAGCGAATGTTATTGTTCCAGTCAGAGGCCAATGGCTTAAGAACCAGGAGAACTGATGATGTCAGATCCAGTCTGAGTCCAGACACAGACCAACGTCGCAGCTCAAAGACAGTCAGAGAGACAGCAAATTCTCCCAGGCTCAGTGTTTTATTCTATGCAGGTCTTCAAAAGACTGGGCACCCACCCACACGGGGAGGGCAATCAGCTTTACTCAATCTAACTATTCTAATGTTAATCTCACCCAGAAACACCCTCACAGACACTCAGAACAATGTTTAACCAAATATCTGGGTACCCTGTGGTGCAGTCAAGTTAACACACAAAATTAACCACCACAGGAGCCTAACTTCTAAATTATAACCTTCCAACTCTATATATTTAGGGTCCAAATCCCATCAAGTGAAATGGATTTTAGATAGTTTCCTAGTTTTTAAAGTTACCATTATTACTGGCTTCAGGACTAAAACATTGTAAATTCATGATGTACCAACACTTTCAAACCTCAGAAGGCTTTACTATGGATGATTTTACCTTAAGAGAAAAGGTAATGATGAGCCAGCTTATACTACTTAGATCATGTGACTGTGATCCACGAGAAGCTAGACCAGCAGGTCAAACTAAGGCCTTAAAGAACTAATGCAAGCGGTATTGTTCATAAAAGCCAACACGCCCTGCTCTGCAACTGTATTAGAGGTGAAAGCTGAGGCGGCTTTTAGAACTGACTACCCCCTCAGCATGGCATCCTAAGGATGATGTGTCATTGCTACTACTTCCGTGATGCCGGAGGGGAAAAATCTGAGTGAATTAATAATATCAAACTATTAACAGTGACTATCTTGAGCTATTACGAGGGCCGTCCAGAAAGTATCCAGCCATGTAATATGAACAAGAGAGGCATTTACACATGGACTTTTTCTTGACAGCCCTCATATATTTTAAACAAAACACATATGTATATGTGTATGTATGTATGTATGTGTCTGTACATGTATAGCTTAGCCTGGGAAACCATTTTTTCCTACTTCAATGTCAATATTTATTTCAAAGTGTTCCATTTCCATCAGTAACGGTGGAATGCCCACCTTCACTCCAGCTGCACGGAAAGAAAGCTACTGAGGAATTCCCTTCTAGGTTCCCAGTGTTCTGGAAGGCAGTCCCAGAGTCTTTATGGAAAGCCAGAGCAGAGGGTTCCAGATCTCATTATGCCCAAAAGGAAGCTGAATACTTATTTTAAATCTCACTGGAGTCTGCCCCAAATGTGGACGCCCTTGTTACAGGCCAGTCCTGTGTACCACCTCTTATGTCCCACTTGAAGGAGTTTGTTTCAAGGAACCAGAATACAGGTTTGATTTTAGACTGGGTCTACTCTCCCAGGAATCTCCTGGGGGGAGGTGGGCAGTCGGCCTCCTGAGAGACAACACTGTGTAGAAGGTTGAAATAGAAGCTTTGGAGCCTGACTGTCTATGTTTGATCCAGGTTCCAGAGTTTATCACCTGAGACTGTGTGACAAATCATGTAACTGCCTCATGCCTTCCCTGGTTCCTTCGTCGGTAAAACAGAGCAAATAATCATATTTAATTGAGTGGGTTGCTGTGAGAATTAAACAAACACACGCAGAGTGCTTAGAACAGGACCTGGCATGTCATAACTGCACCACAAATGCTCAGACTTACACCTCCTGGGATTAATCCAGGTCTCCAAACACTCAGGAGAATTGTGAGCACACGGCAGCTACCTGCCAGCTGGCCTCTGTCGGGGAGCACAGAGGGTTTCTCCCCAATTCCAATTCTGCCTATTTCTTACACGAGGCCATTATAACTCCTGGAACAGTCACCTATTAATAGAATAATCTTATTTATGAGAAACTAGAAATTTAAACCAGAACAACAGTGAAAAACCTGAGAGTCATAGCAAACTTTAAATGTAATCTTGTTTAATGGAAATAAAGACAGAGAAAAATATCTGGAAAAGATCTTAATTGATAGATGCCAATGAGTTGAGGTTCTTTCAAGTCAGACCAGTGTTTCTTGGCTTTTTTCCTTTTCATGTGCGTGTGTGTGCGGTGTGTTTAAAGCCACGCTTTTTGATAAATATAAAAACCTTATGGTTTCTTTTAATGCTATTTAGAACTTGAAAATGTTTTAAATGTGACCAAAAGCAAATCTGAGAAATATTAATTTTAGAATAGGCTTCTTCAAAGTACACGTGCATTCCAGACAACTCTGAGTGGATGCCCCACTCCCTTCGAGATTAACTGAATTGAGCTAGAAACAGTCTCTCACAGTCTCACAGTTTAGACCAGACTGGAGGTGGCTGTAACTACATTTACCACAATAATTTTGCTCATAGAAAAGGTTTCTTTCGTTTAGTCTACACGACTGACTAGCCTTCAATCCTACATGAAGACCCAAGTCTGTCTTCAAACTCACATGTTTGGAAACAGACAATGAAAGATGTATTACCTCTACCCAGGACATACCCACTGAGGACACCACAACAGTGAAGGCAAAGTGACCAGACTGTATCACTGGGGAGCTACGATCTGACCAATCCCCAAATAACTTCATGATGCCACCAGAAGGTAAGGGTAAATGGTAGTGGCTAAAGGAAAGGCAGCCTGGGAGTGGGAAGGCTTGGTGAGCAGTAGGGATGCTCAGAGGGAGAAGACAAGGACAAGCAAAGCTCAAATTCTAGAAGGGCCAAGACACTTCACGTTAGAGAAGCTGTCAAGACAGATGATGTTAGGAGCAAGGACAAAGATGCAGTTAACAAAATTGGTACTTAAAAAAATGCAGATTGAATCTCAGGACTAAGGTAGAAGCCTAACTGGAAAACCAAAAAAAAAATTTTTAAAGGTGGTACTGAGCAATCAAAGCATTCCTCCAAATGTTTCCACATCTATCTTTGCTTTTTTCCTTCCAATGTAGAATAACATACTCATCTTACTATAACCGACCCATGTATCTGCCCATACCACGGATCCCTCCCCTACTTTCTCTAAACAAAGCAACCAACATTTTATATTCTGAAACTCTTCCCCTTACCTCTTTTTTACTTGGGGGTGGATGTGGAAACAACCTTAACTCTGCTTCCTCCTCTCACCTTCTCATTTGGGCACTGCTAAAGCATAGTCTGTATCGCTGATCCTGCTTCCTCTCTACCCCTTCATCCCTCAACCCAGTGTAAACCTATTGATTCCATTCTCACTGAAGCCAACCAACGACATCAGGCTGCCAAGTCCACTGAAGTTTTGTTTTGTTTGTTTTAACCATGTCAAATCTTTCAATATACTTTGACTTCCCGGAAGGCTGCCTGATAAAGGAATACCACCATCTAACTACAAGCTTACAGGATAAAAATCCAAGTTCCCTAACATGGGTGGAAGGGCTTCCAGGATCTCACTTGACCTCTGCTTAAATCTCTCCACCCAACTGGCTGTTTCTCACCACAGTGTCCTTACTCATGCTCTGCCCTCTTCCCAAAAAGCCCTCTCCCACCAGCTCTATACCCCTTTGCACCTCACTAACTTCACTGTCTCATAAACACTCAGATCAGAAGCAATCTCCTCCAGGAGGCTTTCCCTGATACCCCCACCCCAATCTCTACCCTGGCTGCATGAGACACCTCCTTTTGTTCTCCCATGATGTCCTTCTTAAGTTCTGTTGCTGCATTTATCACTTTGTCTGACATGAGGCTATTTGTCCCCATCTCACCAAATAGGCTCTAAATTCCCCTAAAATAGGAACCATCTCAGACACCTCCATGACAAGATGGAAGTAACCACCACTGCCTTTGTCCTTTGGACTTCAAGAGGGATCCTTGTCAACCCAGGAAATATGGGTATATAATATGCTGGAAGCAAGGGACAGCTCCTGTGGCTTTCTATCCTTTTTTGATCTTTTCATGTTTCTGACTATAACTTGGGTCCTTGTGTTGTCATGGTAACCAACAGTCTCAGAACACAGGCTTCTGGCAGTTGGACTTTTAGCCTCTGAAGACTCAAGGTCAGAAGATTTTCAGCACCCCTAGTCTACGTGGACAGCCCCCAGAGCAGCGCAGAGAATGGCAGTCTGCCACGTGCACATGGTGGGTGCTGTGTGCGTGTATGTGCATTCTCCTCCCCCTGCCCTCAACCTACTAGGACACCACAGGAAAAGCTGGACAAGAAAGTGCCACCAGATGGTGAGAAGATGGGCATCTAAATGGCTATAACCTTTCTGGAAAGCAATTTAGTATCAACTATCAGGAGATTGTAATATATGTGTGATACTTGATCCATTTCATCCACATACAGAAATATAAAGGGCAATAAAAATGTATTGACAAGGGGTTTATTGTAGATTTATTTATTAAAACAATAACCACCACTTAATGGTCATTAATAAGAAAGTGGTTAAAAATGATAAAGTAGCCATATACAGAGGATGCCAAAAAATGAATACATATTTTAAGAAAAGAAGAAAATATTCAAGATAAAACTAAATATCATATGCTGTCAAAACACAATGACATAGACTTCACATTTGACTTCTGCAATTACAAGAGGTGCTCAAAGTGGTTATTATCAGTATTTATGTAATACATAAATAACATCTCTTAAAATATGTACACATTCTATGAATAAAAATAAATTTTTTTAAAAAAAGAACAATTTGAAAGCTTGAAAAAAAAAAAGGGTACACATTTTTTGGCAGCCCTGGTATATGTTTATTGAAGGCTGTGCCATAAAATATATTCTCAGTTTCAACTGACGTGACATTCACATCCACATATGTATGTTATTGTGTGTATATGTATAAATATATCTACATACGAGTATAAAAAAAAGATTATGAAATGAAATCCACCAAAATGTTTTAATGATGGTTATCATTATTTCTGGACAATGGGATCATAAGCATATTCATTTTCACCTTCGTATTTTTTGTGTATTTCACCTTTGTATTTTTTCAAATGTTATACAATGACTGCTTTTCCTTTACAATACAAGTTCTTTTAACTGTGGCAAGACCCAGGATGTGAGGCAGCAGGTGGAGATGCTTAGTAGGGAGGGCTATCATACAAAGAAACAGATTTATAAAGGGAGGGCACAGCCCCTTTTGCCCTTCATTGGAGACTGTAAAATAGGATGAATTCTATCAGCGTGAAATAGGTCCAAATAGAGAAAGGAATGGAGACTGTTATTGTTTATGTACCAATGACATCCTTCTTCTCACTGATCCCATCTATTTTTTTTCTTTCTTTTGAAGGCTCCTGAGATGAGGGAGACCTAAAATTTGAGTCTCTGAACCCCATGGCAGACTCGGTCTCCAGCAGCGACAGTGCTGACACTGAAGACTGCAGCTCCAAATCAAACCTGAGCCTCTCTGTTGGCTATTACCCCTGTGAGGACACCTTTTCCTATGAGAACACAATCTCCTGTGAAGACACATCTTCCAAGGGACCCTCTATCCCATTTGTCCCTCCTATCCAAGGGAAATGGCGGATGGAAAGTACAGGGAGACTCCTGAGAAGACGAGACCAAATTCAGGATGACCCAGAACAGTTTTGCAAACTAAGCATTACCCTGGCCTGGGATACTGATATGGACTCACACCATTCAGAGTCCGTCATTCACTGGGGTCGACATGGAGACAACCAGTGGATCGAACAGTACCCCAAAGAAAAGACACAACTGACTCTCAGCAAACTGGATGGTCTTCTTCATACGTTTGAGAAATGTCTAGAAAATCAGAAAGACGACGAGGATGATGAGTCTGTGCTCCCTGATTCTGTTCAAAAGGAAAATTTCCACCTGGCCACCAGCTCCCTTCCAGATATGGCTCCGGTCAGTCATCAGGAACATGATACTTGTCAAGATTTTCCCAAGTTCAATCCACCAGAAAATGAAGGTATCATCCCATTTCCACAGATTCCTCCAATGCTTCAAAAACATGAAGTTGCTGAGGTGAGCACAGAGATGCCTCACAGGCCACAAGCCTGGCGGAGGGGCCAGGGTGGAATGTACAGAGCATGGCTATCGGCTATGAAGCGGGGTGAGCTCCCTGGGTGTCTGACATGTCCAGGGGTGGGAGAAGGATAACAGCAACGAAAGGGATCAAGGTGGAGTTGAAGGGAAAATACAAGGAGCACTGAGTAAGAGAACAGGATAAGAAAGCAAAGGCTATATGGAATGTAACTACAATTTAGAAAAATATAGTTACATGATGTAAAGTACAGCATAGGGAATACAGTCAATGGTATCATAATAGCTATGTACGGTGTCAAATGTGTAGCAGACTTGCTGGAGTTATCCCTTTGTGAGATGGGTAAATGTCTAATCACTCTGTTGTTTTATACACTTGAAACTATTAAAAAATACACAGTTAATTATAAAGGAAAACAAGGCTAACAGTTATGACCCCCCCAAAAAAAGTGTGTGCATGTGTACACGCATGTGTGTGTGAGAGAGTACGCCCACACACGCGTGTTTGTGTTAAGTATTAATGAGTATTGAAACTTTAGGTTTACAGTTGGTTATTTTTGGTAAAAGGATCTGAGTCCCATAAATGGGTAAATATTGATCCCAAGTTGTCCAAGTTACACACACCTAACTCATCATTCATTTTCTTGACAGAAGATAAGCCAGGCAACTGGCAGCCAAGGAACCAGAACAAGCACAGCAGAGAACTCCTCAATCTCATCAGATCAGCCAGAGGAGCAGGACACTCATTCCAGTACACAAGCCCTCTCCTGTCTGAACGTCAGGCGGGTCTTCCGCTGGCTAAGGCAGCAAGTCCTGTCCTCATTTGGGGGAAGAGAGCACCCTGAGAAGGCCACAGAGTACCCCCATAAGCCAACACAACAGACAAGACTCCCTCACAGAAGCAAGAGGATCCAACCTCAAGAATGCCTTGAATTAGGACACCGTGTAGCACCAGATGATTAACTTTTTGATAGCCCCTGTTCTAGAATCCCCATAAGTTCATTTCCCCCCAATAAACAAAACACATATTCTTGTTACCCATGTCTTCCAACTCACCATTCTTGACTCAGGTTGAAAGTATACATGTTATCTAGAAGACTGAAATATATTCTCTGGGAACTTTAACATCTAAGGTGCTCTTTTTCTCTCCTCTCGTCCCTTTTTATTGTATTTTACCCTATTTTATCATTAACTCCAAATCCCCATGTTTAGAAGTCAGTGGTATAACCCATCAGATTCCTAGCTTGGCAGTATGGTTTTGGTTGAACTTCTGGAGCTCGAGCAAGTGGCAACGGGTACTGAGTCACTCGGGAAGCGTTTCAACTGGCAGCGTTTCAGGAGTTCAGACAGCAGTTCTGATGTCCCTAGGGGACCTGACTAGTTCTAGCATGTGCTGCCTCAGCTATTAAGTAAGTGGCCCCGCTCAGGAGGAATGTGAGGATTGGGAATGCTATTCAACCTCTCTAAGCTTAACTTTCCTCACTCATGAGATGAGAAAGATAATAAGATACATACACATCATAGGGTGGTTGTGACGATTAATGAGATGATATAAGCACTTCACAAATATTATTATTGTTGCTATTATTCTCCCCCAGAAGCCTTGAATCCAAAGGACATACAAGCGTGAGAGTTTGAGTCAATTCTCATTGAAATATTCCTCACATAGAAGCAATATTTACCAAGTTATGGGTTTCAGATCTTGATTCAACCAGTCCTCGCCCAGCCTATTCCCCACTGTGCCCTCTGAAATTCATTTGCAACTGTCATTAAACATTCTTTTAAATGTCAACTTCTTTGAAGAAGGCTGGATATTCTCACCCTCTTTGGCCTGACCTCTCCTTATTACTAACTCACCTCCCCAGAACCACAACCACCCTCATTCACCCGCAGATACTCAAGAGCTCTCCTTCAGCTCTTGCTACCATCCTACATGACCTTCAGAGTTCATGTGGTAAAGTATATGATTCTTTAGTCTCGAATTCAAACTCAATTGTTGGGGCTCAAGCCATCTATTCTCGCGATAAAGCCATCTAAACACATGACTATAAATGGGTATGGGCGAGAACAGTATTATGAGATACACAATAGATACTAAAGAATAATCAATTCAACATGGGAAGGTTGATTTTGAAAGGTTTCATGTAAGAGTCTCCTTGATTACAAGTGGCCTACTTTAAGGTGAATGACTTTAAGCCACTGGAAAAACAAGTGTGGAGTCAAGGTGTGCAATTTTGGCTAGTTACATTTGAATGAGAATGGAAATGATATTGCCCAAGGAAAGACAATACAATGAGGGAGAAGAGATCAAAGAATAGGGCCTTCTTAACTCTACATGCTCATGGTCACACCCTGAGTCTCTTCACAGTCAGACTCCTCACTTTATCTACCTTTCTGAAAAACATCTTCCCATTCGTCTAGTTGACTGGAATGCCCTCCTCCACCTTCACTTGCTCAGGACCTCACCAAGACTTTGAGTCCCATGACCTTAACCTGATCCATGATACTCATTCACTTCGTTCCAGATCCAACCCATGCATCTCCTTCATAAACTGTGGCATACCCACCACATCTATTAATAGCAGCATTCACAATGCCTGGCTCTCTTCTTCCCTCAGGTCTTCTTTTAATCTATATTCACTAAATTCCCCAGCAGGACCCTCATGCTCCTCATAAAAACATATACACAAAGCACAGGGATTACCCTCTCCATTCCCTGGAGAATCCCACCCGCTACCTGTTGCCTTCTCAAGTCTCCTACCTGTGAAAGGTTAAGTGAGGTGGTGACCTACAGACGAAGAAACGTAAGACAAGAGGAATTTAGCAACTAATTTGAAATTTTAATTTAACAAATAAATATACATAGAGTTTAATGTTGCTTTAGACTAGACATTAAGATACGCCTAAAAGAAAGATGACATCTCCTACTATCGTGTCACTTGTAACCAGAGTTTTATTATTATTTTAATTCACTGTCTAGTAATTAGATAAAGCACTACAAAAACTCAACTATAATGAACTATTTTAAAAGACTGCCCACACTCAATAAGAAGCCTTGTTCATTAGTAAGATTTCAGGGATATTTATTTATTTTCCAATGTTGTATAAACCTGCTAGATATGTATGAACCTACCTCTAAGATTCAAGCCTTTACAATAAATATTCTTTGTAAAAAATTAGAATTCTAACATTCTTTGGCATTGTCATGCTACATACATCTCAGCAAGCAAGTCAAATGTTTTAAAAACAGGAAATATTTCAGTATTTTCTCGTTCATTATGGTGTCAAAAATGCTATAGAGCTACTAGCTGCATGCCACCTATGACCAGGTTCTCTGCTAGTGTCACATACATGGGACTGGAGCTGGTGGAAGCCCTCTAACACCTCAAAATAACTGAGAACAAACTGGTACTAGAAAGACACTAGCTCGGCTGTACCTTCAAGTCTTGCAGAATTATTGTACTTGCTAATAAGCACATGCTAATCTAATTAACCAATAAGTTTGGGGATCCACTGTTTCAGTAATCAAAACTAAAATCTTTCAAGTGAATTGCTCAACCTTGCAACTCATAAAGCTCAGCTTCTTGAATTAGGGAGGTATTTCTTTATATAGTCATATGAGGGCTGTCCAGAGAGTAACCAGCCATGTAAGCATTCTTGTTAATATTGACAATGGCTGGATTTTTCCCAGACAGCCCTTGTATTCTAGAATCTATCCCAATACCGTAATATAAGCCATTAATACAGCATGAAAACTTACCAAGTAAATGTAGGGAGTATTCAGCTCTTTCCAAACAAAGCACTGGAAGAGGCTAACATAAATTTTATTGACCACCCTGTGTCAAGCCAAATTTCTGCCCAGCAGGACCCCAATGAGAGAAAACAGTGTATTAGCATATCATACCAGCAAAAGAGAGGCAAGTCATTTTTCCAGACTTAAAGGATACAATGTGAAAATTCATGGCTTCAGAGAAAGCATGGGTCCAGGTCTACCTATCACAAAAATAGTGTCCAAAAATCCTCTTATGAAACAATGCAAAGAAAAATTAAGTAAATTATAAATGAATTCATAAATCTGCCTGGGAAGCTCCTTACCCCAATATTTAAGAACACTTTTGTTTAGGCAGGATAGATAGTTAAGTGCTTCAAAAATAAATATCTTTTCATTATGAACTGCACTTGGGAGAACCTACATTGCATGAAGGTTACTCTCTAATTTCAAGATGGATGGGTAGGTTTTATATTGCATTGCCTGAAGTCAATCTTTTCCTGCTACCCCCTAATACTCCAACAAAGAGAACAACACTGCTTTCAAAAGTGAAATAAGATCCTCATCAGATAACACAGAATCACTGAGAGAGCCAGTCAGAAACAGAGTCGGTATAAAAGCCTTAGGATAAATTCCCAAAAGAATTATAAACCTGGATCAAGAAATCACCCTACTAAACAATCCTGCTTACTATCCCACCTTTCAAAAGATTCCATGGTTTTGATGCCCACTGGAATTCAAGCTAATATGCTTTATAAAGTCATTCTTTATAAAGGCATTTTCAAATGGGAGGGCAAACATCGAATATTTTTTCAGATTGCGGCTGCTGAATGACAATTCATCTCATTATTATTGAATTCTCTTAGTGTAGAGGGAAGAATGGCAATTTGTTTTTCATCTACCTCAGTAAAGATATATTATTTTAAGTGCAAATCCCCAAAACTGTACACGCACTCACAATATGAAACACTTTACACATTTCAAATGTTAACATACGTTTAGACAACTGTTTTCACCTTCCTCTACTCCTCTGCCATCTGTCTTCGTGGCTTATATTTTTTCCCCCAAAACAGGGATGGGGATGAAAAGGAGAATTTTTATCCAGTAAAGTGATTTCAAAAATTCAGTGAGCTCCATATTACAACCACCAGCATAAGTGACTCAGGTAAGGATCAAAAAAGAATGCTAAAACCATCAAGTGAATGACTGACAGTTGGAGAATAAGATACGCATTCTGGTCTCCAAGAATTACCCTACAGATTACTTATCAGTTTTCAAGGAGATGAGAGGTTCAGTGAACACCAACTTAATCAAGTGATTGAGTTTAGCCTAACCAACACCATATGTACCTTCTGAAGCTGTATATTCCTGCAAGCAATGTTTAACATGAATCTAATCATTAGGAAACCAAATCAGATGAACCCAGACTGAAAGACATACTTCCAGACAACTGTCTTAAACTTTTCAAACATGGTAACATCATAAACTACCAAATAAGGAAAAACAAAAAGTCAGGGAGATAAGACAGTTCATAAAAGGAACTAGAGATGTGACAACCAATAGCTGTTTATAATACTTGACTAAATCCTTGACCAAATCTACAAAACTATAATAAAAGAGTTTTTTAACAGTTGGAAAGATCTGAATATAGACTGTACATGAGATACTTTCAATTGGTCCAGGAAAAAAGTATAAAATAGAGAGAAAATGAGAAAGCAAATACTCCAGCAAGCAGGAAATCCAGACCTCTACTATTAAAATAAAGTATTATATTTGTTATACTTGTGGGATAGAAATATCTTGAAGATGTACATATTTAAAGCATGAAATTTTTTACTCTAAACAAAACACAGGTATTGTTTTGATTTGTCAAGTGATGTAAACTGGGCAATTCTTCATCTACATCCATTGATCCTGGCACTGGTCTTTGGATTCACCACCAGCAGCAAGAAATTTTCCATCTCCTGGGTTAATAAATATTCACCCCATAAGTCCCTCTCACTGTAAAAAGATAACTTGGTCCAGCTGGAAGCAGATTAGCATCCAGGTCTTTTTCAAAAACATTTCAGATTTCAAGAATTTGTTTGGCTTTTGTTGAAATTTAAAAGAATAATTTTTCCCAGTAGAAAGCTAAGCTAGGTTCTCTGCCCTCCAATAATCACAAGTTTCAAGGCCTGGATATCTCATGTTTATCTTCAAAAGAACTTCTCATTTTCCCTGCTTCTCACAAATCAGGAACAGCTTGCCACTTATACTACTAATTCCTGCAAGTTGTTTTGACATTTCCTTTTATTTTGAGTGGTGCTAAATTGTTCTGCTTCTTCCAACCTAAGCAGCAGCATGGGCACAAGAAGCATAAGCACAGAGTCACTGCATAATGCACTGAATATACTGGAGGCCTTTTGAGAGCAAAGAAGGGTGATACTACAGTCTTTACTAACCTTACTTGGTGCATACCTATAATATGATTAAAAAGAGTTTGTTCTTAACCAAACACACTTGGCAAACAATTCAGAAAGCTCAGAGACTCACTGAATCCTCCCTTCAATCCTAGACATTCAAAACCTAGGTTCTTAAAGAAGGCTTCTTGGCTTCAAATCCTGGATTTGCTGTGGATCCTGGGGAAGTTACTTAACCTCTCAGGGCTTTCCATTTTATCTATAGAATGTTATACTAAGAGTACTCACTTCAAAGTGTTGTGAGGATTTAGTCCAAGTGCTGGGCACACAGTAAGCACTTAGAAATTGGAGTTCCTACTAGTTGCGGTCATGTACTTCTTTTGTTTTAAAAATCTGCCATGACTCCTAATGACTACAGAATTAAGTCCAAGAAAACTGCCATCAAATCTCTCTATAATAGGACCCTGGTGTGCTTGTCCAGTCTTGTCTTGCAGTGCTCCCTGCTTGACCCTGACCCTCCTTGCAGTACTTACCCCTTGCTGTTGCTCCCTATACTTTCCTACCTCAGTGCCTTTCTCCCTGGAACTGCCCTAACCATGGTACTCCCTCAGTTTGCCCTGCTACCCACCCACCCTCAAATGACCCTTCAAAGCTCAGGTCAAATTCAAGCTCTTCTAGAAAACTGAGAAGGCTAGAAATAATCTCACCTTCCTTTATGCTACCACAGCACTATCTGCAGTAATTGCATATTTTATCCTGTTTCACAGAAATGTGCTTGCATTCCAGGTCTTTCTCTCTAGAGTCTAGACAAAAGCTCCTATGTTCTGCTAATCTTTTATGCTCCAAAGTCCCTGACCCAGTTTTTTGATGCTCCATGATAAGCATTTGATGAAATAAATGGTTAATCTGCAGGAAATAATTAAATAGATAATATCTGAAATTGAATGTCATTTCCTCTCATTTAAAATATAACTAGTTTCTACTTTAATTAAATCTTGTTCCTGGGTATTTATATTGGGGACCAGGGAGTGTGGCATAGTGTAGGTGTTCCTTGATTAGAAAAGTTCAGGTTTATACAACAGACAGAGCTAATATAACAAAAGAACAGTCATATCTTTCTACTTGTCTGTACTCAGAAACTAACATTCTATCTAATATTTTTATTTAAAAGGATTGTTTTAAAGCCTTCACATTTCCAAATCATCCAGATAATGTTTAGATTCATTCACTGATTCAAATACATTTACTGAACATTAAAGTGCTAGAGGCTGTGCACAAAGACGAGAATAATGGACCCTTCCCTTAAGAACTCATAGTTGTGGGAAGATGGGCATCTCACCAGACACAGCACAGAGGCTATAATTAGAGCTAGAGCTAAAAGGCAGGCCTGGGAGAAGGAGCAGACAACACTGGCAGAGGGAACAGCCTGTGCAAAGTCCTAAAAGGCATGCTTGAAAGACAAAGCCAAGACCAGGTTAGCTTATGCAGAGGGTGTATACTTCATTGCAACGCTAAGAGACAGAAGCCTGAAGTGGAGGGAGCTGGAGTTTTGAGATGTATCTAATGGGAAGAATGGAGTTTTAGAGGCAGGAGACTGAGATGATCAAATCCGTGTCCTAGAGAAACATTTTCAAGAACAGCAGTGTGGGAGGGGTGCTGAAGTAGAGAGAATTTATTAGCAGAAATAACCGAGAAAAAATAAACTTCCAAGCTGGCTCCATGGCACGATGGAATAAAACATCTAATGCAGTCCTAGCCCTGAAGTAGTTTTCTGCATATGGTTGGTGGTACCCCTGTTCCTTTCTCAGGCCCAGCTGCAATACCCTCCATGCTAAACCAGTTCCCTGACAATACTGTTTTTTACAGTTAGTAAGCATTTACATGAGTTGATTTAATGAACACAGTGGGAAGTTATCTAAGTTGAAAAGATGCATCAGACTCCTAAGGTGCCCTGAAATGGACTGTAGGGCATCATGAGAAGATTTCTCTTTGCTCTTTCTTTCAATCATTTATTTAGTGTTCATTCACTCACTGAGGTCCCACTATGTGCTGGCCATTATTATCCTTCGTGTCAAGGGCATAAGGATATACAAGATATTGCTCCTATTCTCCAGATGTTCAAATCCTGCAAGAATGTTAACTGGCATTTGTTCAACAACAGGGATTACTAATTGGACAAATTTTCCTTCACAGTCTCCACCTTGCGTGAGGCTGTTTACAAATGCAGTCTTCACATACCAATTTGTAACTCATTTTTACCTCAAATGATTAGTTTGCCACATGAACTGCAAAGCTGAGCTAGGGACGGGGGTAGTCCTGCTACAATGACTGGGATTACTTTGCATGCATTATCCAATAGATATGTATGAACTTGCCCACTCACTAAAATGTATTCATAACCCTAAAATCAATACTAGCAGCACTCTCACGGTGCTTTGAATGCTGCCCAACACAAATTCTTAAACTTTCTTAAGACATTATGAAAACTATGCATGGACCTTTTTTAGCTCATTGGCTATCATTAGTGTTAGGGACCAAGACAATTCTTCTTCCAATGTGGCCTAGGGAAGCCAAAAGGTAGGTTACCCCTGAGTTAAAGAGTACAAAAAACCAGCTGTCACACCCTGATTTTTTTTCAGCTCTACCTTCTAAGGATTCAAGGAAGGCCACCAAGTAAGGAAACAGAAATCACTTTCTGATTCTGCAACTCTTCAGTAGAATTAGTATTTTCTGTCCCTCTAGAATCACTCACATATAGTTTCAGAAAAAGTGCTTGCTGATCTGTTGGCTAACAAGGGGAAGAAAGAGAAGAGGGCAACAGGTTAAGGGATGCTGTGGATCCATGTAAATGGGTGTTTTGTGGGTGTTGCTGGTGTCTCCTGGGAGAGGTCTTATGCTAGAAGTTCTGCTACTCCTTGAGGGCCACTTATTTCCTGCTTGATGGTTGATTTTTAACTACCCCAACAGAACAGGAAGCCCAAGCTGGGTGCAAGGCCTCTGAGAGGTTTGTTAGGTGCCAGACTTCAGGCAAGACCAATTTAGACCACAAAGTCAAAAAGCCAACTTTTCTAAGCAAACAGTCCACTCTCTAATTTCTAACAATGTATAAACAAGTAAGACAATCTCAATGCCACCATCACATGCAAACTTTTGGAGAATTCCTCAGCAAACAGGTCTCCCTTTGTAACACCTGACTTCCTCAAGTAGGAAACACCTGCAGACACAAGTGTGTGGGAAGCCGGCTCCCCATCTCCAGGAATGCCACACAGCAGAGCATTAATGGAGAGTTCCATCCTGTGTCTTCTTGACTCCCATCCGAGGCTGAGATGGGGTTTCTTTGTTGAACAACACAGTCAACCAATTACAGATCCACTGAAAAGTTTCCAAGCAAGATGAGAGGCCAAGGCAAGGAGGAGGAACAGCTAATCAGAAATCAAGAGCAAGAAAAGCTGGATCCAAAATAAATATAGTACAAAATGCCCAGAATAGCCCAGAAAGACAGCTGATGACCTTTTCTTCTAGAACCTCTTAATATCACAGTATCAAATGGACTATGTGTCTAAAGCCACACACATAATTACTACCACAAAGGTAAAGGACAAAATTAAACAAACAAACAAACAAGAAAAGGTGATGATACAATGACAGCTTGTGTTGTGAAATACAAACTAAAGCACAGAACACATACAATTATTGTACTGTATTTAGGAGTCAGTCATTGTTCAAGGCAATAGTCACAGGAAGCTGTCAAGGCTAGTTCAAGCTCTGAAACCTACCGTAATTTCTAAAGAGATAGCATATGTTATATTTTTGCCTAAAGACTAGATGAATCCTGCTACAATGGCTATAAATTGCTGCACCCCTAATTTAACTTTCCTCTTGGTTGAATCAGTTCTGGGCTGTGATTTGACAAGGAGAAGCAGATAGTATTACGGTGTGCAAGGAACACAGAACACACCCTGGGGACCCAATGTCATTTCTTTGATTATGATGCACAAAGCCTTGAGCTACTACTAAATAATGGATATAAGAACTAGTGAAATCCCTTCTCCCAGTTCTTCACTCCTGAAGCACTGGAGAGCCTTGACTAACTGAAATTCTGTTTCAAGAACTCCAGTTTCCCCAAAATATCATAATATTAAACCACAGATCCACTAAGTGACATTCCCTTGAAACCTCTTCCTCCTCCTTAAAAATCTGCTGAGACTAAGTGCTGTCAGAGATGCTAAAGCCTCCTAATTAAATGTATAAATGCATGGCAACTTGAGAGAAAAACACACCACCTGTCCAGTAACAGAGCTAGTGCACGCGCACACGCACACACATTTTGATTTATTTGCTAAATGTGTAAACATATCTTTTCGCTCTGTTTATAGGTACACACTTGCATATCTGTGTTAAGGACAGGAAAAAAAACCAAAGTCACTGGCTGCCAATTTCCTAAGAAGTGAGAAGAAAATACAGCAACCAAGAATAAAGACTGCTATGGCTTTGGCAAGATGAGCAATTAGCTTCAGGAGCCCTCAAATTCCATCCACACCCTTGTGCACAAAAGAAGCATCTGCTAGAAGGAATGGCTCTACACGCCCAACGACAGGTCCATTCCATTGTGAAGATGATCCTAGATATCTGGTAAAAGAGGGAGAGATCACTAGAGCAAAACACTGGAAAGGAAAATCTTATATAAGTTTCATGATGGAAAGAAATTCATGTATGCATTGCCTCATGTGATAACGACGAGGCACAAGACAAACCACTATACGACACACAATTCCAAAGAAGACTGCCAACCCTGAGTATTTTCAAAATATTTAGTACAAATGGCCTACAATAAAGAATGTTTTGTCCACAAATAGACAGTCAAGAGTAAAAAATTTCAATATCCATAGAATAATTAAAGTAATAAAAGCTGCAAGAAGGGTACAAGAAAAAGGGCACAAAAGGACAGAGCTAGGGTGGATGCTTTTATTTGGGGATGACATTATCTCAGCAGCTATGAATTGCCAGCTTATAAACCACTACATGACCCGGTGGAGAGAGACATAGTCATGTCTGAATAATGACCTCTACACTCCCACGGCCTTCTGTGGCCTCATGAGGAAAAGGCAGCCATGAACCCTGACAAGGTCCCACCTCATTCTGTGCCTACGTCCGTTCGGCCTCAAAAGCAGTATGACCAAAGAGCTTCCACCACCGCCATCTGTGATCTCCAGAACCATGAGCACACTGGAGAAATTAGGGTGTCGCCTTCACTCTGAGACAAATGATATTTTTTTCTATTTGTCAGTTACCAGAACATCTAAATGACTGGAAGTACAAATATTCCCAAGTTTTTAATTTACTTTAATTCTTTCCAAATGTTTTTCCTGCATCAGCTTCATGCAGATATCCCCGGGTATAAGAGGACAGAAGTTAGAACTTACAAGGAAAAAAAAAAAGAACTTACAAGGAATTTTTAAGTGATGACACTATTTAGTACTTATTCTATTAATTCTATTTTACCCAATATTTGATTGCAATGGTAACTTTAAAATACTGCATTGTAGTAAATGTTTTCTTCAATATCTGGAATGATAAAACAAACTCAAATTTTATTTGGGACACTCCCATCTGTGTAACTGCAATGTGGGAACTAAGAATTTAAGTAGACACATGAGATAAGGCCCAATTCAGCTTTCATAATCCAGCTATGCCATACTTACACACAATGTCTTGTATATTTATTTTTATAGCTTACATAAAAATATACACACCCTTAAATGAATAGAGCAAGTATAGTAGAGCTGGTTAAAGTAAATATTGGTGTGAAAATGAATTTATATACACTCACATAGCCTTATATCAGTCACAACAGTCTGGTTATTTGTTTTTTTATTTTTCATGCTGTGGACATTAACTATTTTGTTAACCTTGGTCTTACCTTAAAAGTACTCCTTCCTCCACTACCACAAGTACTAAAATCGGCTGTCACAAGAATTTCTGACTTGAGATGAAACCTGACAAAGATTGTATCATTTAGAAAAATACACACAAAACTAGGTATTACATTTAGGGGATTCGCGGAATCCTCCTCTGCCTCCAAGTCCCAATCTGAACTCAAACTTCCTGATTTTACATACTCACATGAGGAAACTGAGATCTGGGATAAATGATATACCTGAAGTTCCACCACCAGTTAGTAGAGAAGTCAGAACTAGAATTTCCAAGCCTTGAGTCAAATGTTCTCTTAGACTCAAATCACTCTCCTTTTTAGAACACAACATTGTTCATTTGTTAGGTCAAAATCTCACCAAGAGTGAAAACAAGCTTAATTTACACCATATCCCCCAAGAGCTAGCCCAGAGTTCACTCACAGGTGGAAAGATCATCACCAACAAGCAGTTGGAATATATACCACACAATAGCTGTGGTCTGTAGTGAATTACCTCTCACCAAAGCCCCCTGAAAAATAAGGACACTTCTTTGCAAAACACCTGGGAAGAATTGAGAGTATAATATATAAAATTACCATTTTCCTTTGAGCACAGCAACACTATTTTTCCATGAACTTCGGCTCCACAAGGCCCTTCCTGAACTAACGAAGTAAAGCAGTCCCAACAAACAAGAGTGTCTTCAGAGACTCACTCTGGGGAGGGCCATGCCAAGGACATACTGACAACTGTTTCCTTCACCTTTCCTATGAGTTTCAGCTTAAGGTGAGGCAAGCAGGGAAATATTTTTATTAGTGTCCCCACCATACTTAAAGAGGAAACTAAGTTTATCTCATATTTTTAAGAAATGATCTGAAAATTCCTGTAAGTATCAGATACACAGGGTCACACAGGTGACATTAGTAATAAGACAGGAAAAATAATAAGAATAATGGCTATTTTTAGTGCCAGTGCAATGCACTCAAAAGCACAGTGCTGACACTATTGCAGGAAAATGCCACAGCAAATGGACATATTAACATCCCCATTTTACAAATGAGAAAGTCGACCCAGAACGATCATGGGAAAAGGGGGTGGAGCAATGAGCTGCATGCAGAATGGTCTCACACCAAAGCCCATATACTCCCATGCAGTATTTGTTTGAAAAATACATTTTTTTCCTACTTTAGTAATTGTATTAATTAAGCTCATTCTTGGCTTCAAGATTCATATTTTAGAGACTGATTTTTCAAAGCTTCCTTAAAACAAAAGTTAACAGATTTGTTCAGGAAATTCTTTGAGAGCTCCTTCTGTGATCCAGCCTGCCTGCTCGATCCATGTTTATTTGTCTGTTCACTTTCCTGGACTCTTCGGGTCTCATAGGCTGATTCTTCCCTTGAGTTGCCATCTTTCCAGGCTCCTGCTTTGGATGATGAGATATCCTAATAATTTCTAGAGAGCCCAGACACCTCTCTCTTCTGGATCTGTTTTCTTGTCCCCTCCATAATCCCTTCCTGTAGCCACCTAAAGCCATTCTCAGCCAGGGATGCAAGCCCTACCACATCACATACAGATCAGAGAGGGCTTCTACGTGGCCACGTGCCCAAGAGGCCGCCTACAATCAACTGTCTGCTTTCAAAGATACTTACTTCAGTATCACTCAAGAGTTTCAGAATCTAAATTACTGAGTGGACCCTGGACAAACAAATTACAATCTCACCAATAGACATGCACGAAAATACCCACTGGAGCACTATTTGTAACACATCCAAACTGAAAAACTATCCAAAGTTCCATCAACTGTAAAAGAGATAGATAATTGAATAACATAACAGGCAATAAAAATGAAAAAAATAAACTACATGCAAATCATAGATGAATTCCACAAACATAGAAAGGAAAATTAAACCAAACACAAAAGAATATATGCTGCATGATTATATTTCCATGAACTTTAAAAATAGGCAAAACTAATCAATGGCATTAGAAATCAGAAAACTGGTTACTCCTGGGAGCATTAGGAGAGGAAAGTTCTGGGTGCTGGTAATTGTTTCTTAATCCAGGTGCTGTTATACAGGTGTGTCCACTTGTGACATTTATTCCATCAGCCATCCCCTTGTGACTTGTGCTCTTTCATCTGTGTGTAAGATAACTTCAATAAAAAGGTGACTGAAAGAGAACCTGGAGAACATCTGGTCTGCTCTCCTTTGGTGGCGTAAGAGTAGTTGTTTCCCATGGAGGTTAAATGTCTCAAGGACACACAGGCAGTCCAAGGCAGGGCTGAGCTGACATTAGATCTCTTCACTCCTCCTCCAGGTATCAAAGCTACCTCTCACACATGGGAGGATGTTTCTCTCATGTCTTTCCTTGTTGTGACTCCAGCCAAGGTTTAGAAGGATTAGGATCACACTCTTACACATAACACAGCCCAGAAGATTCCAACCTCCTACCAACAGCTGCACAAGGAAAAGTTTTAAACACGCTTTAGGATATGGCAAATCAGACAATCAGACAGCGCCGTGTTCGTGTCCTAGGTTCTGCCATTTACTAGCTGTGTGATCATTTACCTCCCTCTGAATCTCAGCATCCTCATCTAGATCACTGAAATATTAACTCCTACTTTGCAAGATGGCCAGGAGGATAAGATACAGTAACAGTGTCAGGGCAGTACCCATTGCATGGCTAGCACTCAGAAGAAGTAGTTCTTCAATGAATATTGAATTGGTCAAGTGCTTGTCACTTAGTACAGTCTCAATAAATAATTATCACTACATAATTAAGTTTTTGTTGTTTTTTTGTTTTCTCTTACTGAGCAAGAGAAACAGGGGGCAAAGGAGTAAATAAGCTTGTATGAAAACACTTCATTTTTCTAAGCCTACATAGGGTCATTAATAGGTTGATCAACTATTCTCACTAGCTTAGATGGGGCACTGTGGGATAAAGATCAATACAGGATTTGAGAAGACAGCTATGCTTTTTATTGTGGTAGCAAATCTGTGGTTTCCTTCTCAGTTCCAAAAAAAATTTGCTCACTGACTGTCACAACATGCCTAAATTCTACAGCTATCTGTATTAGTCGTATTACTTTTAGAATTTAAAAAAAAAATTTAAAGAGGAGAGTGAGTCAAAAATTCTCACAGACATAATTAGTAGACTGACATAGTCGGGGAACTTTACTACTGGGAAAAAAATTTACACACAGAGTATACAGAAAAGTGACGGCTTTAAAGATGTCAGAAAGGAACAATGAAGAGCGAGTTTACTTACGTTAAAAAACAAACCAGGTTTAATACTGATTTTTTTTCTTCAGCTCTTCCAAATTTTGCACGTACTTATTAGCAAACTGATCCATAAAGTTCTTTAACACTGAAAAAGAAACAAATATTAAAAAGATAAATTAAAACCAATTTCAAATTACAGTACACCAGGAAAAAAATAAAACCTACCAATGGCAAATTGTATAAGCAAAAAACAGCAAACTAGGTAACGTGTGTAATTAAAAACAAGAACATGTGATAAGGACCAATAGAGTTAACTATCTGACTGTCATTTATCCTTCCATCATTTCTTCCTCCCTTTTCCTTCTCCCCATCCAGCACTCTCTGCCTCTCATTTTTCCTGACTTCTTCAATTAATGAACAACCTCAAACATTCCCTAAGCCTGAGTTTCTGCTGAAACCACCATCATTAATTTTTATAGCACAAACTACCTCGCACATGTTACTCTATGAATGTTTGCTGACTAAATGAATGAACCATAGTGTTACAATATTTAGTTATTAAAGTTAAAAAAATGAGAAAATGTATTATTCGCTTGTCCAACAAGAATATATAGACAATACACAGAAACATATATAGTGTTGTTACACTCATGTTTCTTGTTTATCTTTAAAATAATATATACTTAGAAAAAAATTCCCTTTCATATATATATGGGTATGTATATATATATAAGGCTTCACCATTACAGTAATAAAATACATTTTGGTAGTGAAGGAATATTTAGGAACACTAAAAGTTCCTTTAGAGGTGCTCATTCCTCAGATACCTCGTAACCACCCCCATCAAGTATAGTAAACTCTTCCATTAACCAGACCTGAAGCAACCAGCAAAAAAAAAATGAGTAATACTACATTTATCCAGCATAGGTGCCAGTTAACTGAGAGTCTAATTACACTTATCCAGCATTTACCAATCCCCATGGTGCCGGTGAACAGAGAGTCTATCATATCTCCAAGTTAAATACTAGAAATATTACCCCGCATGTGTTTTTCAAATGTACAAACAGTCAGGGCCAGTTCCTGACCACATTATAAAAGCAGGAGTGCAACAAACAGCTTCCTTCTCTCTGCCCCTTTGAGTAGTCAGTAACACCAGATGTTTAATTAAATAGGGAAACAAAAGGATTGGTACCAAAGTTACAACAACTTGATGTATATCCTTCCTAAGGACATTTTCATAAAAAAAGAAAAGAAAGAAAGAAAAAAAAAAAGCGCTTCAGAAGAGGCAAGTGCTTAACACTGAAATAAAATGCTTTACTGACGATGAAATTCCAGGCATGAATGGGGAATACAGATTGTCTTGAAGAATTTCTCAATTCATGTACACCTATGTCCATTCAGCCTCCCTCTAAAGCTGGCTTCATATATAACCCATACAAATCCAGGTAAATTTTAAGCCACTAATGATGCATATTTAGGCAAGCCTGGATTTTAAGATTAGCATGTGCTCCAAAAATAGTTATATCAACCATCAGTTTTCAAAGTGAGTGTCCAGGTACCCTCTCCCATAGGTGCTTCTGAGAATGGAGGCAGGAATGAGTGGGATGTGTGACAGTGGGCAAAGCAATTTCACCTTAATCCATTTTACATGTTGATCCAAACTTTAGATGGAGAAGAGCTTCCCTGGGCTCTTTATAGAAGGGCTGAAATGAAATGATTACATGAAAAGCCAGTGCAGAAAATCTCAGTGAGTTATGATGCAGCTGATCCAGCAAAGTAATCACACCAAAATCCAACTACCATCCCTAACAGAAAACATGAGTTTCAGCCTGGATCCCAGAACCCAGCTCACCCTGGATCCAAGGAGGCAGAAGCGAGGCCTTCTCTTCCTTCCTACCCAATGCCTTCGTCCCCTGCCCAGGAACAAACAGAAGGAAGTAGAAAACTACATTGCTATGAGAGCTGCACCAACAGTGAGGGAAAGAGAATAGGGTGGCCAGAGCCTGTGGATATGCCAGATGTGAGGATACAGAATGGCATTCCGGCAGGGAGCAAAACACAGTGGTTTCAGTGAGTCAGGCACTGTCCCGGGCCCTGCCCCAATCCCCATCAGCCTCCCTGTTAGAAATTACATGAGTAAGGTTTAGGTACACCACATACTTGCATGTCCAGACCTCTTGAATAGCTGTGACAAAAGAGAAAGCCACTGGAACAGTTTAAAGAGAGGAAAAAAGCATATACCTATGTTCTATAAGACCCAATTCAAAACACTATGTAAAATCAGAAAACAATTTTTTTAGAGTTTTATAAGAAAGTATTGCCTTGTTCCAGAGGAATTCATTTAACTAGAAGGCACTGAGTATATTCAGCCCACCCTCAGCACAATGCTCCAATTATCTGGCCCAAACAAGACTGAATACATAAAAATATTTATAAACATAAACCATTAGAATTTTTGAGTTTCCATCATAAGCCTTGTTTAAGTAAGTCAAAGATGTCCTCTGTTACACAGTTTTGATCAAATGCAAGAGACTTTAGTCATTTCCTCAGAGACATACACTATAAATACTAACTAACCAACAGTCAGCCACTCACAAAAAGGCTCGTTGACAGGTTTAATTTAAAAACAAGAACACATTATTATACTGAAAAATAAGCCACAAAAAATATCCAAACCCATGCAAACAACATTCCTAGCAGAAAAACCCATAGTGTAATGACAAGGATAATTACAAATAGCTTTTTATTTGACTCACAAAATTTTCCTATACAGAAATCACAAAAACCAAAACAAAAAACAGTCTGTATTTGTGTTCACTTAATAAAACAAACCCTTAACATCTGCCCAATTTTCAGATTTCAAATTCCAAGAAAATCCTCCAAACCATTAAATAAATGACTTCTGTATATCCCCTTGAGATAAAAAACACATTTATTACTAATGCTTATTTTTGTAAATAATCCCTTTGATATTCTAAACAATAACCATCATAACTGAGAGTAACATGTCAGACATAATCATTAAGAAATGAAGTTACTGTTTATTATAATAAAGCTATATTTTATACTTTAAAACTAAATGAAATCCAAAGTCTCTCGTCAGCTATGACTTAAGTATCTAAATCAGGAAGGAGTCTGTCCACTGTGCAAGTACGGCCTGCCACTTGTTTTTATAAATAAAGTTTTACTGGAACACAGCCATGCCCATTTATTTACATATTGTCCATGGCTGCTTTTGCAAGACAAAATGACAGAGCTGAGTAATTACAACAGAAACTGTAAGACCCACAACATATAAAATATTATCTGAGCTGATCCTTGAAGAAAAAGTTTGCTAACCTCTGGTCTAGGAAACAGGCATGTCAGTGAACTAAATCTTAAAGTAAGAAACACTAATCCTGGTTTAATCATCTTGCTGGGTAACTACCTGAGTCATTTAACCTTTAGCTACTTTAATTTTCTCATTTGCAATACATTAATAGATAATATTTATTGGCAACTTATATTCCCAGGCACTAAGGGCTTTACTTTTAGTAAATTAACAATGAATGCATTCATTTAATTCTGGTAAAAACCATGAAAGGAAAGTAAATGATTATCCCTATGTTACAGATGAGGAAACTAAGGCAGAGGGGTTAAATAACTTGCCTAAGGTCTGTTAAGTGGAAAAATCAGGATCAGAACTCCAGCAACCAGCGTCCAGAGCTGCTATGTGCTACACTGATAATAATTCTAATTTTACAAAAGTTAACATATAATGCAAAGTTTGTTAGTTGGAAATGTTAGGAAAGACAGTAAATTACACCTCTGTATGGTTTAGGATAAGATACCTAAAATAAGAATAAAAATGGACTTCCATAGACTTTTAAGACCCTTCTGATTCTAAGTTAGAACTAAGTTATAAAAAAAAACCTTAATACTTTTTCTTTTTTTTTTCACTATGACTAATCAAAGAATCAAACTAACTAATGTCTACCTTCCTTTTGGTCAATAAGGCCTCTCTGGGCAGTTCAGGCCCTCAGAAACCCTTCAAGATACACACTTAACAGAGGTACCCTAAATCTTCCAAAACTCATTCCCATATCATTTTATGCTCTGCCTAATTTCCTTCTGAAAAGAGGCTGCGCAAACACCAACAAAAGTTATGGAAAGAATGTGACTAGCCAGGCAAGAAGAGCTCTATCCAGATACATGGCTCAGGAAGCTGTCCCCTAGCTAAATCATCCCTATCAGTTCCTGAAGTTCTCCAGATGTTTGAGGGAAATGTGTCACCTAAATGTGACCTGGTGCTCTTTTATTAGGATTTTGTACGATCCTAATAAAATAAGGGGAAAATATACTACTAAATTAGACATCACCAATTTCACATTTAGAAGGAGAGGTCCTAACCGACCTTTTAATTAGGTTAGTCCTTAAATTGGCTTTCAAGGCCTGCAGAGTAAAGTCCAAATCCTCGAGTCTAACATTTAAGACCCTCCTCATCTTATCCCTTACCTACTTTTCCAATCTTGTCTTCCTTCTGTTTTTTTGGTCTTTCCAGTAACCAGAACGGCCTATTTTTTTCCTCTGCACATCGTATCTATTCCTGCTTCTGAGGCCATGCTCATTCCGAACGCCCCTATTTTCTACTACCAACATCACATCATCCAGTAGCGTCTGTGCTAAATATTGTAGGGTATCATTTGAACTTCCTGTGAGGACTGTAGCCTCACAACCCAGGAAGAAAAACAGATACACAAAAGACTAAAGATGTATATAAAAGGTTCAAAGTGCTATAGGACGCCAATCAGGGAATCCAAGAACACATCAAAGAGAGACCATCACTGTGTTGGACCTTGAAGGAAGGGGAAAACTGATAAGAGTACTTGCATTAATAAAGTTTTAGGGTAACCATGTATTAATAGAACAAAGGTTTACATCACAAACTTCAGACTCAAATTAGACCCGAGTCTAAAATCCCAGCTCCCTTTGCCTGCAATAAGGATTGTAGAAGTTACAATCAAATAAATCAGGTTGATGCCTAATTGTGCTCAAAACCATATCTGTAGCCAGTTCTCATGTCTTGTTGAAATAATAAAGCCTTTCATATTACGTCCTTACATAGTCTTCCCCTTCTCTGTCAACAGCATTTAGTATTTTGACGCATTCATTCATTTAGGCATTTAATCGCAGTGATTTTCACTGTTTAAATATTCCAAAAGTTATGCTTCACCTCCTTAATAAGATTTTAGTAGCAAAGAATAGATTATTATTTCAAATAGACCCTTAGCGTTTCCAAATTTTAGGTTCAAGGCCCCTGACAAGTAGTGCTGTTTAGCTAAGAAACAAATTTAAATTACAAGGTTGGGTTGTTTGGCTGGTTACATGATGCCCAACAAACCATGAACATCTGTATTTTAACATGGCTTTGTTTTCTGCCTATCCAGCAATTCATATGAATAGATTTAAAACGCATTTCTTTGTGGAATGGTGAAAAAAAAAGCTAAAAGCTAGGACTATTGATAGATCAAGTCAAGCAGTATAAGAAAGTGATGAATAGAAGAAGGAAAAAAAAAAAAAAAAAAAGAAGAAAGTGATGGCTCTTAGTCAAAAAAAATAGACATTAAAAAGTTAAAGAAATTACATGCTACAGTATATCTGCAAATTTGAGGATGGACAAAGGGCTTGGAATTCATCCCTTCAGCTTTAAAATGATTGAGCAAACAGTTTTTTGTGTGTTCACACAATACCAAGCACTGTGCTATACATATTAACTGAATGAATAAGCTGATGATCTCTGATAACCCTCAGCACTCATGCAAAATTCAAATTTAATATAGCTAAATTTCCCTCAAAGTTCCAAAATTTTAGCATTTGCAATGTCAATGAGATATTACATCACATAAGGCCCTCATGTTTTTAAGTTAACACATTGCTTCCTAATCATATCTGCAGTGCTTAGTAATGGCTTGCCTTTATTTTTAATTCTAAAGTTTTCATGCATAGCTTTCTTTGCCAACACTGGAAAACTACTTTTAATTTCCCACACAAAGGTTCTAATTCAAAGATTCTAAGAAATTCTAGAATTCCAAAGTTATTTTTTGAAAGTTTTGACTGAATTAATAAAAATAAGTAAAGTCTGCCATAAAGCTCTATATAAAAACAAAGTTATGCACGGTTGCATGTGGTGTGGGGCCATGCTGTGGGGGTGGGGTGAGGGTGAGGGAAGGAACGTAGCTCAGCCTCCTAGGGCACCATGTTTTCTTTACAGCAAATGCTCGTACTTCTTGAGTTATGGGGTAGTTTGGTAGAAATCAGAGATTGCTGACAATAGTCATGCCCTCAAAGGGAAATGTTCTACAAATATTTTTGGCCTACTGAAAAGGTAGAAGAAATTGTAGCAGCCCTAAAATTCTAGCCACCATACCCAAGAAATCCTGGAGAATAGAGTCCTTCCACCTATATCATAAACTGATGTGTTATCACCAAAAAAATATAAAGTCAAAACACTTCAATCCCACAAGCATTCTGACAGAACATTCTGAACTAATATGAAATCTGTAGAGTGAGTGTTTGTACAGAAGCAATGACTTCAGCCAAGGTACCTAACAGTTTATCATGCCAGTAGAAAAATTAAGAAAACAGCATACCCCAGTGAGGTCATCAGAGCTTGGAAAGCAGGCTGGCCCATTATGAACTCTTTTCATTGCTGACCCAGCAGGTACCACAGAACTCTTCCCCTTAAACTGCCCGACATGGAATACAAGTACACATATTTTCATTGTCAGATTAGGACCATGATCTCTGCATTATGTGTGTTTTAGAAAGAAATAGATTGGTGGGCTCACCAACTTATTTCCTAAGAATTAAGTTACTGAATTATAAAGAAATGAATATCGGGGGGGGGGGGTGTAGACTTACAGCAGGACATTCAAAACAATATAACCTTAAGACCATTTTATAATACAGAAGTATCTGAAAATTATATCCAGCCACCCCCGATAGAAATCCTGTCAATCAATATAAGATCCTGGAGTTTTACAGACTTATTTAAACTAGAATAGGATATCCTCACATTCCTCTAGGAAAACTCAAATAAACCACCCGATATTTGATTTTCAGCTTCCATATTGGGAAGGGCACATTGACCTATAAATGTTCTAAATCTCAAGAGAAAATCCACTGCGATTCTAAAGAAGGATATAGGATAAAACATTTAATGCTTTGCTACCCACATATCCCTAACCACTGATAAGGAAAAAACACAAGAAACAAAATGCAGCTCACTCTAATCATGAAGGTTTTATCCTGGTAAAAGGCAACCCCATTTCCCTTCAAACCGTTACCATCCAAAGCTAACAACCTTGCTTTTCTTTCCATTTTTACCCAATCAAAAAATTGTTTGCTCTCTGTCTTTTCCTCTCCTTCTCCCTCTTTCTGCTTTTAACAGAGGCAAAACTGGTAGGTGGGTTTTTTTCAAGGGTATATTCACAACTGGCAATGGTTATCAAAAGCCCTAAAAATGACCCAGAATTCCATATTTATTAAGCCAAAGTAAATCACTGGACAAATGAGCAAAGATTTTTGTATATAATTTCATAACAATGCTATGTATATGAAAAAAACAGAAACAATCTTAATGTGCCTAACAATAAACAGACCAAGGTTGCAGGGGAGTTGCCAATGGTTAATGACACAGAAGGCCATGACATATTAATTGATTTTTGAAAATATGCACATAATAAGGTAAAAAGTCAGGAAGAATAACCATCTATGGTTTTTGATACTTCCTTCGTCCTCTTCATCACTGACCCTGCAGAAGTCTACCACCAGTCACATCTTCAGAGAGGGAGCGAGTGGGAGCTGAAGGGAGAGGTGTAGGCATGTTTTTCCAAAATCTCTCCGGCTCCCAGAGTCTGTGGTAAGTCTTCTGCCCAGCTCTGAGATATGCTATCATGCTCCAACACGCTGACAGTGACTGTCTCTGGGTGGTAAAATTTTACATGAATATGATTTTATTTTACTTTTCACTTACCTGCAGTTCATAATTTTTCAATAAAGATTGTGTATTATTTCTGTCAAAGGGAGCAGAGCAATGTGATGACTAAGAGTATAGAATCTGGAATAGATCGGCCTGGGTTTTAATATTCCAGACCATAACTCTGCAGCTATATGATCTTTGTCAAGTTACTCAAGCTCTCTAAGCCTCACGCTTCCTCATTCATCAAAAGGGCAAAATAATGCTATACGTATCTTTTTATTAAAGAAGCTAATAAAAACTCCACATTGGATAAAAGGAATGATTACTTAATACCATATAAAATTCAACTTTATTTAAGTGTTTATACTTTCAGGAAAAAATCTAAACCCCAGTCTCATTAGAGAAAAAAATACATAAATAAAAACGTGGGGAAAACTTCATTTGCAATGATAACCAGAAATGTATATTAAGCAGCCCGGAGTTACATTCCGTATACCAAAAGAAACAAAAAATTCTAACAGTATCAGTGTGGTAATGAAACTGCTGATCATTCATTGTTAGAGGCACTGTATTTAAAACTTCTGTACTTTAGAAGAACATTAATGCTCTACCTAGGAAGAGTAATTCCACTCCAATGCATTTATCTTAGAAATAATTTGCCTAAACTAAAATTAATATGCACTAAGATGTTCATTACAAAATTCTAAATCACAATAAGTAACTGGAATATCTATTGTTAGAGAGACGATAAGAATGGTTTAATCAATATTGGCATAACAAAACAACAAAATTAGGAAACCACCCAGGTTGTCATACTGAAGGCACAGAGAAACAAAACTGTTTGATATATATAGTAGTCCCCCCTTTATCTGTAGGGGATACATTCCAAGACCCCCTGTTGATGCCTAAAAATACAGATAGCACCAAACTAAACATATACTATGTTTTTTCCTATACGTACCTTTTCACTTAAAGGAAGCACTTTATAGCTTCTCTTTGGCATATCTGAATTATCAGCATCACTGCTCTTGTGCTTTGGGGCCATTATTAAGTAAAATAAAGGTTACTTGAACACAAGCCCTGTGACACTGGATCTGATGACTAAGAGGGCTACTAAGTGACTAACAGGAGAGGAACGTACATAATGTGGATAAGTGGGACAAAGATGATTGCCATGAGACGGCAGATTTCATCCTGCTACTCAGAACAGTGTACAATTTTAACCTTATGAATTGTTTTAGTTCAGAAATTTCCCATTTAATATTTCAGACTCTGGTTAACTGACCACAGGTAACTGAAACTACAGAAAGAAACAGCAAATGAAGGGATGACTGAACTTTTTAGTGAAAACAACCGAAACCAAAATATCTACGCTCTGACTAGTGCCATACAAAACATACAGACCTGTATGTACAGAAATAACTGAGGTGAGAAGGAGCATGTGGGGAAGGGGGAGGACAGGTTTCCGGACAGCAGGGAAATGAATGGATCAGCATGGTGCCCTCAGTAGTTGTACCAGAAGACACTGGCTAATTACTTCTGTTGCACAGAAAACAATATCAGGCTTCCAGGAAGGGAGGGAGTGAGAACAGCAGGGAACTGGAAAGGCAGAGGAGGCCAAATTTTACTAACGTTTCATGAATGGATTGCCATTGGCACCTTCTCTCAGTCCAGATGCCAGTTGGTGCCACAAGATAAAAGAGGTCCCTGAAGGAAGGCTGGGAGTTCCCCAGTGACAAGATGCCCTCATTCCTGTGCCTGTCTGAGGACTGCAAGATCTTACAGTGTACATGTGCCCAGGGAAGTGGATGAGGGAGCCATAAATCATTATAATTTAACCAAACTCACCCCCACTAAACAAACAGGCTCACAGTCACCATGGACAGATGACAACCCCACTAATGTAAGCACAAGTGAGTCTGACACCTCTACTTGTTCAAATTGCACAACCCATACAGGGGCCCTGATTCCCTTAAAGAAGACACGGTCACAGTGAGGAAGATTTCCGAAAGAAACATGTGCATTTTAAAAATAGAAGTCTGAAAATATTTCCATCAACTCATTTGATTTTTTTGCCCAAATAATGTCAGAGTCATAAAACCTCTCCTATCTGTACTCTGTAAAACTGCGAACACTAAATTTTCTAACCTGTCTTCAAATGTACAAAACTAAGAGTTTATGTTTTTAAAGCCCAATTAAAAACAGGAAAATGCAGCATGTTCTCATGCTCTTTTAAAAGAATTAACATTAAAGAAAAAAATAATAACTACCATTAACTGAGGGCTTACTATTTATGGGTCAGGCAATGTTCTCAGTGCTTGATGTGTGTTAAATCATTCAATCTTCAACACTGTCCCTGAAGAAGCGACTATTATTATTATTATCTCATTTCATAGATATAAAAACTGAGACAGAGAGATGAAGCCAATTATCTAATGTAGTAAATAATCAAGACAAGGTTCTAACCTAGTCCATTTAACCCTAGAAGGTGTGCTGTTAACAACCACTTAGAACACAAACACTACACTGCAATTTACTGGCTAATTTCAACCAAACTTGTGCAGCTGGTAGATTTAAAAAGAACAAGGACTGAACAAGGCAAGTCTCCCATTTGGATCTACATGGACCTATCACGTAACTTTTTCAATTATGACCACATAAAAATAATTATGTATATAAAAACAGACCTTAATATTACTGTACCACAAAGTGGGAAAAGATTTTTAAAATAAGAAAGCAGATGCAATCACATTACTCTCACTAAAACTATTATTGAGAGGAAAAAAAAGCCAAAATTTTTAAAATTTCAGAGTATTTAGTAAAGGCTTTTTGTACCATTAATGAATATGAAATCATTTCTAAAATATTATGTCCTTTTAATTCCTACTTTGGTGTGTTTATAATATCTAACACATTAGCACAATAATGTGTTTATTTATAATAAACATACATATATACTAGAGGGGATGCTCACAAATTTAATGGCAGCACCACCCTAACAGAAAGTTTCAGAGACCATTACAGAAGGCTTTAAAGCAGGAGAAACACAAAATCAAATTCGCATTTCAAAAAGATCGTTCTACAGACAGCAGCTGCTGGTGAATGGGAAGCAGGGGGCGGAATTACGTTGCTGAAGGCCTGAACAAGAACGAACATGGAAGACTAAGAAAAGCTATAGAAGTCATGATAACCCCAGACTCTGTAGTGTTTGACTCATAAGGGCAAAGAATTCAGAAGAGAATATAAAACAAAGTGTGTGTGTAGGGAGTGTAGGTTAATAATTAAATTTTGATCACATTAAGATTGCAGTGACATGGAACCACAGGGTGAATGAATACAATATAGCCGGGAAAACGGGTCTGGATCACTCAGGAAAGAGCCCGGGGCTCATCTGTATTTACAGTTGCGGTTCATCCGTTTGGAAGTGGTCACTAACAAGATGGGTGTGGTAAGGGCACTGGGGGGAGAATGCCTGAGGACAGAAGGGCACTAACACAAAGAACCAGTCAGGGGAGCAAAGCCATTGAAGAATTTCAGGAAGGAAGGAGGGACAGGAGTGGTGGAATGAGAGGCTGAGGAACTGTGACACGCTGACCACTGGCAAGGGGAAGGCTGCATGGCTCAGGGGCCCGCCACTCCCCCCACACTTCCTTCCAGTGATGTGACAGTGTCCCAGCATCACACCTGCTTCCACTCTAAAGCAAAGGCGGCCTCTCCGCCACCACTCCTCTTCTCACCCTTACACATTTAAGAAATCAAAAGAGATGAGCGTGGTCAAGAAAGGCACAGTCAGGACGGGCAGCTTTACAGTCTAAGGCAGCGGTTCTCACCTTCCTAGGGCCGCGACCCCTTTACTACAGTTCCTCATGGTGTGGTGACCCCCATAAAATTACTGTCGTTGCTACTTCATAACTGTCATGTTGCTACTGTTATGAATCGTCATGTAAATATCTGATACGTGTTTTCCGATGGTCTTAGGCGACCCCTGTGAAAGGGTCGTTCAACCCCCAAAGGGGTCACGACCCTCAGGCTGAGAACCGCTGGGCTGAGGAAATGAGTGAACAAGCACAGTCAACAACAGTTACGGTTAAGCTGTCCACAAACAATTCAGCGCATCAAGCCATTATGAGGAAAAGAACATTCTCCCTATAAACCTTGATTTTCAATAGTCAACAAGTAAAATATATGTATATTCGTATAGTTGAGGTTAGGAACAAAACCTATGACTCAGACACATAAAAAAGTCTGATGCTCCTCTGGCTACAATTGTTTAACTGCCGGACCAACAGTAACTGATGATGAGTCATTCCTCTTTCCCATCAGACCCTAACAACCCTCCTCCTTTATGAGGTGAAGATGGGCTTTGGCTTTTTGAGGCAACCACTGCTCAGTGCCTTCCCTTAAAGAGGAAATTCAAGTTAGGTGAAAGGCAAATTGTAACTACTCTTTCAGTGTCTTAAAAAAAATTTTTTTAATCTGGAATTTCTCTATAATGATGAAAAGATATAAACTTTATCTTGGGTTTGAATCAATGTCCTGAGCACATCTATTTCATCTAAATATTGAGGCAGGATAAAACTTCATGGAGGCTAAACAACCCTCTCAGTCTTAAAAATAGTACCATAAATTCAATTTACCAGCTTTTTTTCCAAAATTTTCATTATGGAAAATTGCAAATATACACATAAACATAAGTATACTAATACAATGAATGCCACACACCCATCACTACCTTCAACAATCACTACTCATGGCCAAACTTGTTCCATCTCTACTCTCTCGCCCCGACACCCCCATATTACCTTGAAGCAAGGCCCGGAAATATCATTTCTTCCATGACTATTTCAGTGTATCTCTCTATAACTGTTAAGACTATTAAGATACTCTCCAAAATCAGTAATAATTTCTGCTTTTAGGAAGAGGAATTTCTATTTTAATAAAATTTGTATTTTAATGATCACATCTCCCAATTGTTAAAATAAAAGTCGTATTTTGAAAAATCATTTGTTTGTTTGCATAAGGATCTCACTGGGGTTCCACCACTGTGGTCAGGTTAGGTCTGTTAAGAATTTTCTAGGCTACAAGATCCATTCTTCATCTCTTTTCTTCCTCTTTGCAAGTTACTTATTGAACAAACTGTGTTGTTTGTCCTGCAGTCTGACAGCATTCCCAAGTACAATTAAACATGTGCCAGTTCACCTTCAAAACTCAGGCTGTTTAATTTCTTTTCCTGCCCCTGCTTGATAGATAGATATATAGATGTAGGTATCGCATGGTACACTGAACAAAAGCAGTGTGCTTTTCTATTCTGCTGACATTAAGTAACGTGGAAAAGCAACTGAGGGACAATTTTCAAAAATGCCATACAATTTACCTTTAGGGCAAGAAGAGAAGTTGAGCCCTGAGCTTATAAGCAGTAGTATTTAGATGACAGGAACAGGGATAGGAAATAGAAGTTCCAAATCAATCCTTTCCTTCCCTTCCCAACCCCAATATTACAGAGAGAAAAGAGTACGCTCTAGAGCAAGCAGTTTGGGTTGAATCCGAGCTCTACCACTCTCCAGCTAAGTGATCTTCAACAAGCTTATTTCACTTCTCTGTGCTTAAGGGTCCTTACCCGTAAAATGAAGATAGTACACTTCACATCTGCCATGTGAAAATTCAGTGATGTAATTCAGAAAAAGAGCTCTGCACCCAGTAAGCTCTCCAAAAAAGTGTCATTGTTATTCTTTTTAAACCACTGGAAATCTCCTCCTCAAAACTAAAGCTCAACTTTAGGGTGCCACCTAGTTTCATTCCACACTAAGTGACTATTGTAAATTGAATTTTACCCTACAGGCTTTTCCCTTATTGACTTTGTGCCAATTTCTGTCTATAATGGTACTTCTGAACAAAAGCTACCTCTGCTGTATGATAATATATCTTCCAAATTTTGCCAACAGCAGACAGAATCAGCTGTCCTAGAACAGTCATGGAACTAATCTCGGCTATTTAGTAAGCATTCAAGTGAGGGACAGAGATATTTTTTCCCGTTGACTAAGTAGCTACCATGTGCCAAGCATGCCATTAGCACTAGAAACTGCATAAATTCTAATTTCCTGGGTTGGGGTGGGGGGAGAGAGGGGAAATCTGTGGTCTTAGGTTTTAATTATTAATTACCTAAAAGTTCTCATTTAAAATATGTATTCATTATCTACCACTAGGCTATATGCTGTAGGGGGTGAAAAATTAATAAGGCACAGTCTCTGCAAAAAAAAAGTTTATAGTCTATTAGAAGAGGAGGTATACTAACAATCCATAATGCAATGTAACATAACATAACATGAGAGGGGCAAACAACATGCTAGGGGAAAAATCAGGTGGGAAAAATAAGTTACAGTTAAGGGTAGCAATGGGGGCTATTGAAAAAAGGGATGATGGGTAAGATAAAATGTTGAACAGTGTACAGGATTTCAACAGACCAGAGGAAGAACTGGAAGAAGCAAGAAGGGAACTTCAGACAGAGGAAACAGGCACGTGAAGGCTGAAATGTAGGCGGTGCTGAGGGACTAACAGTGGTTCTGGTTAGAGGGCAGGACCCGTGCAGGGACAGTAAGCAGGAGCTACCTCCCCAAAGACCTTGATGAGTAGTGATAAGGAGGATGGAAGAGATCTGGTAAACAACAGAGCGGTTTTGAGTTTTTCTGGGCGGGTGAGCGGTACGGATACATGGAGGTAGAAGGAGACTACCTGTATCCTAATTCAGAAGTCAAGGACTTCTGAGTCAAGTCAAGAAGAAAGAAAGATACAAATACCAACTATATTTTGGATAGAGAAAATACAACTTGGTAACTGAAATGATAGACAAGGTAAAGAAGAGCTCAAAGATGGCTCCAAAGTTTTGAACCCAAATGCCTGGGAAAAAATTGTGGTACCCTAAACAAAAATATAAGTCAGTTAAAAGAGTTGAGTTGGGGAGAGAGGTGATAACAATGAATCTCATTTGACTATACTGAATAGGATGTCCCAGCAGAACACACACAGCAGGCCGTCAGAACCAACAGAGAAAATCTTGGAGAAATATTGTTTACAACCCAGCAAGGTGAGCTAGACAGAGATGTAGTGTTCAGAGAAGAACATTCTGGTTAGTACAAATAATAGGATCTAAAGGATGAAAGAGCCTTAAGGAAGTCATGAAGACAAAAGACATTTGAAAAAATTAAAGGAATAAATGAGGAAGTCAAGGCAACAAATGAAGGTGTCCTGTTTAATAAATTCAATATAAAAGAATAAAGAAAACATGAGGAATTAGGGACACAGGCCAAGAACAATAAAGAGAGGAAAGGAGATATTCTGAATGGTTTTATGCAGATAAAAGGTGGTAAAGGAGAAACAAGTGAACACCTGAGATAGGAAAGAAAATAAGCAATCAAAGAAATGAAAGCAGGAGTTCCTGATGGTGTAGCGGCTTAAGGCTTCGGCGCTGGTGCTGTCAGCGCTGCGGCCTGGGTTCGATTCCCAGCCAGGGAGCTACCCACATACCAGAAAGCAAAAAAAAAAAAAACAAAGAAATGAAAGCAAATGGAAAAACAAAAGTACGTTAGAGTAAAAAATGGAAGTGAAGCCTGAGAATCAAGATGACTAGCTGCCAGATCTGCCTGGTTTGCCTACATAGTTTCAAAAAAATGTAATGTGAACTTAAGGAGACTGCACTGAGAGAACGAGATGTAATGTTCCTAGAGAAAACAGAAAATTGGGCAACCCTGGGCCCAAGCTTCTACAGGACCACATTGCCGCTGTCCCCACCTCAGACGTGCTGGCACCCTGCAGTTCACCACAGTCCCCAGCAATGGCCTCACCCATCTTCATAATTTTGATAGCCACTATTGGCAGTTGAGTTTGGGACCCCTGGCCTAGATCCTTTCAATAAAAGATGATGTTAAGGGGGTGGGAGAGGGAAGGGATGCTAAATATAAGGTGACGGAAAGAGAAGTCACATTAGGTAGTGAACTTACACATCAAGTTGACAATGCACTGTAGAATTGTATGCCTGAAACCTATGTAATCCTTGCTAACAGATGTCACCCCAATAAGTCTAACAATAAAAATGAATTAAAAAAAAAAAAAAGATGATGTTATCCTTAGAGAGTGAGGGTTATAAACTAAGACTTGAAAACAGAAAAAAAAGTCATCAAAGAAAACAGGTTAGGACGTCAGTAAGAGACGAACAATCAAAAGATGGCTGTCTACTACTCTGTCTGAGCCAACAGCCACTCATCACTATGCCTGGCTGTGCTCCACAGCCTGGAAGCAGAGGTCACAGGGCAGCCATAGCATAAGACAGGATGACAAGGGGTTCTAGGGTGCTGGCGGGGACCTCAGTGCGGAGACTGGCCAGCACCACTAGCCCTTGATGGGCAGTGTTAATGGGGCCCGTTGCCTGAGAGAATGAAAAAAAAGACATCGTGGGAGCAAACAGCAGGTCAGGAGGAGGGAGGGTGGCAGGAGAGACCTGGAAAGCAAGATAAAAAAATTTTTTCTGGAATCTTTCTGGCAAGAACTTGAAAGTGTCATCTGTTAAAAATACGAGAGGACAGACGCACATCAAAGGCTAAAGCAGAAGAATCAGGGAGCCTTTGGGAGGAAAGTAAAAGCGAGCACAGTTAGCACAAAAGGGAAAAGTCAGTCCTGTAAAAATGTCCTGTTAGTGTATCTTCAATCTCTGCTATTCAATTCCCAGAAGGAAAAAAAAAAAAAAAACTAGAACAGATTTTCTTTTACAAAAACAAAAAACAATGAAAACATGACCAGACTTGGTAAATCACAATAAGTTCAGAGAATAGTAGTTTATGAAATGAGCCATGTAAGTGTTAAGACTATTTTTAAACGACACACTTCCTTTCAAATATCCTTAAATACGACTTTGGAGATAAAAAGTGCATTCCTTCTTTGTTCTCATCTGCAGAGAGCTGTATACATTATCTCGTTTTTAAAGAAGAAAGAAGATCAAAAGTTCAAAGTTTAGTGAGTTTGCAATGTCTCATACAGCAAACTTATGTAAAAAGGGAAGAAACCCACTGTTCGTGACCAGCTTGCCCAGTGCCTCAAGCTTTGGGGTCTGCATAGTCCCTAAGTCCCTTTATGTTTAAAGAAAACACACACAGAGCAAAATAGCACATTAAATGCAGAAAGTAATTCTACACAGTTACACTCAGACGGGTTGCCTGGCAGCTCAGGGGAGAGAACAGCAATGGGTGCTAAGTGGGGGAACTTAGCTTTATCTTAGATGCTTGAAGCTATTTGTTTTTACAAAGGGGATGTATTTGTACATTTTAAAAAATTTTAATGAAACTTGACTAAAATGAAGATGAAGCAACCTTTATAATCATCAAAGAAATGCAAATCAAAATGAGACCCATTGTTTCACATACTGAAGACTGATAAGACAATACAGGCATTCCTCACTTAATGACCAAGTAATTCCTATGACTAGGTCATTAGCAAACTGGTAAATAAGGGAGGAGCTTAAAGGCAGATGTCTTGTGGTGTGTTGTGGCACCACAGGGTATGTATTTTTCAAAAGATATCATGCAACCCACACTTACAAACAAAATGTGTAGTCTTGTGTGATGGCCAACGCTTCGTGTAGTGAATACTAACGGATGCCGCAAAAACACACAAGACTGAGAAAGGGGATTCCCTGTGCTGGAGAAGTTAAACAGGTAGGTCGTTAAGTGAAGAGTGGTTGTATTTGTAAAGCTGTGGAGAAAAGAGGAAGTCTAATACAGTGTTGCTGCTGTGTTTCAATAGCACAAACCTTTAAAAGGACAGACCAACCTGTCCTAAAAATTAAGTGTCCTCCCTGTGCTAGGCTCCTGACACCCAATTCCACCCCATGGAATCAACGACTCTTAAAAGAGCCTCTTAAGTGTCCTTCAGAGAATCCCCTAAATCATTGGAGAGACTGTAAACTGATTCACTAATGAATGACAGTTTAACAGCACCTATCAACTTTATTTTTTATTTTTTTGGTGTGGTTCCCTGACCGGGAATCGAGCCCGGGCCACAGCGGTGAGTGTGCCGAATCCGAGCCACTAGGCCAAATACACACACCTTGTTATGCAGCAACTGCACTTGTAACACTCTACCAAAAATTATCTATGTAATACATCACTTTATAAAGAATAACTGGAAACCATCTAAACATAACTATATCCATTCAATGAAACACTATGTAATCATTATAAAACAGCGGTTCTCAACCTGTGGGTCGCGTCCCCTTTGGGGGTCGAACGACCCTCTGACAGGGGTCACCTAAGACCATCAGAAAACACATATCAGATATTTACATGACGATTCATCACAGTAGCAACATGACAGTTATGAAGTAGCAACGAAAGTAATTTTATGGGGGTCACCACACCATGAGGAACTGTAGTAAAGGGTCGTGGCGTTAGGAAGGTTGGGAACCACTGTATAAAACACTGGAAAGCTATACAGAGGGGCCAAAAATATGTATACACATGTTAAGGAAGGAGAAACTGTATTAAAATTGTAAGACTCAATATATACCGATAACAAAAGATAAATACAAGTCACATTTGACTTCTAAAGTGGTCACCATCAGCATTTACGTAATACACAGATAACATTGCTTAAAATGTGTGTACATTTTTTTGGCAGCCCCAGTATCCACAGATACAAAGAGATGTTTCACGACTCATGAGGGAGAAAAAAAGGAAGCTGGTAAACGACCTAACACTTCGATAGCATTTTATAAATCAACAAAAGTTTCCAGACACCTGTATATATGTATGAACACTGTATATGTCTGGGATGATATTCATCAACTTCCAATTTCTGTTAATTACAGAGGATTAGAACTAGGAAAGGAGTAGGGGAAAAGAGATGGGGAAGATTTCCACTTTTTAATACTAAGGTATTACTTGAATGCTGCAATGAGCACATGTCGCTTGGGTAACTTAAAAGTTTAAGAATTAAGTTAAAAAACTAAAGCCAACAGAATCAGTATTACGTGGATTAAAAAAAAGCCATGTGTAAAATAATTTGCATGTATGATATTAAAAAGATGAAGACACGGTAAGTGCAGACTTAACATTCCAGAGCTGCCCCCAAGGCCCAGGCATGAAGCAACACATGGCTACACTGACGGGTAAACAGGAATCATGCACGCCGAGGGCTGCTGGCACAGGAGTCCCAGAGCTGATGAGGGTAAAAGGCCCAGCTATGCACAAAGCACAAGTTTCTTTCTCTTCTTATGACCCAAACTCGATTAACTTTCATGAAGCGACTCAAAATCCTGGGGATGAACAAAGAAAGGCGATGGACGTTTAAAGGAGATCTCATACCCGCGAATCCAGCAGCCTGTACAGCGCCTGCTGATTGCCGCACGGTTTCTGTGGGCCAGAAGTCTAGGCCGCGCATGGCTCGGCTCACAGCCTGCTCCGGGTTTCCCGGGCAGAAATCCCCGAGGCAGCAGGACTGTGCTCCTTGCTGGAGTCTCTAGGGATGAGCTCATTCAGACTGTTGGCAAAATTAGTAATTCCACATGGCTACAGGATTGAAGTTCCTATTTCCTTGCTGGATGTGAGCTGGGGGTTGTTCGCAACTTGGACAGACCACGTTGTAGTCTCCTTCGAAGTCAGCAATGGTGGGTCAAGTCCCTCACACTCTTCCAGTCTCTCTGGTTTTCCTTTCTGCTTCATGTCTCCATCGCCTTCCTCTTCTGTCCCACCTCTGGTTAAGTCCTGGCTTTCGAAGCTTGTGTAATTACATACAATGGGCCCCTCTGGACAATCAAGGCTGCTCTCCCAGTACTACCTAGATCAGCATTTGAACAACCAGAAGACAGTAATCTTGGGGGAACAACTGTAGAATTATTTCCACCACATTTATTTATATCCTGAGGTGAAAAAAATACTGACCCAAGGATTCCAATCTGCCTGAATTTTTCAGAGTATAATCATGACTGGCATTGCTTTCACATGAGTTATTCTGATTAAATCCACAAATGATTCTGCTACATTAATATATATTACCACAACCATGTTTATGATCAACAAAACTATGGCTCACAAGTTAATGTGCCTGAGAACACAAGAACTGAAGCGAGAGAATCAGAATTAAGCCCAGTTTTAGCAATCTGGCACAATTATGACTTTAGAAAAAGAATGACTTAGTATTAATGGGAATAAGGAATATTGATGTTTACAGGAAAGGCAGAGGACACTCAACAGGACTTCGAAACTAATTGGTTCTGTAAATTAATAGTGAAGGAAAAATAAAATCAAACCCAACTGCCAATCTGAAACACAAACCGGGTAACTAATCACGTAGGACCAATGAAGCTGCAAAAATCTCTATTAACAGGGTGGGGAAGATAATTTACATTATCAAGTCTTAGTAACTGAAAATTATAAAATAGCCATACAATGGAATACCAGTCCTAACTCTAAGCAGGCTACAAAATAACATGTATAAGACTGAGTGTGTGTATGTGTACGTGTGTGTGTACATTTTCAGACACATTTTCATTTATTACTTTTAATAAACAAATATTTATGAAGCATCTCTTATATGCCAGACACTTGTCTAGTTGTTGGAGCTATAACAGAAAGAAGACAATGTCCTGCCTAGAAACAGCAAATAACTAAATAAATAAATGGAAATATGAGAGTGGTAATACCATGGAGAAAACAAAGCAGAGTAAGGAGACAGGGAGCTCAGAGAGGAAGGCTGCTGTTTTATATAAGCTGGTGGGGGAACAGCCTACTGATGCGGTGATATCAGAACACAGTCCCGAAGGTGAGTGAGTGCCTTGCAGGTCTCTGCGGGAGAGCATTCAGAGCAGAGGGAACAGCAAGTGCAAATGCCCTGGGGCAGGAGTGTACTTGGAGAACTGGAGGAACAGAAAGGAGGTAGTTGTGGCTAGAACCAAGTAAAGAAATTGGGGTGGTGGGAAAAGAGGGAGGGGGAGTCAAATATATGGTGATGGAATGAGAACTGACTCTGGGTGGTAAGCACACAATGCAACACACAGACGATGCACTGTAGCATTGTATACCTGGGACCTATGTCATTTTTGCTAATCATTGTCGCTCCAATAAATTTAATAATTTTTAAAAAATCATCTAACATTCTTCTAATAAACTTAACCATAATGTATTATATTTTATTTTAATTTGCTTGATTTGGTTTGTTCACTTTTTGCACTGATATTAAAAAACAAAATTACACTATTTTTGTCTAATTTTGGTTTCAAGTTTACACTAACATTATCAAATGAATTGGAAATCATTCTTTTTCATTTTGTTTTCTAGAATAGTTGGTCTGTTCTTTGAACATTTGGATTACAGACCAGTAAAGCCTCCTGGGCCTGAATGAATGAATGAATGAATGAAGAATGAATAAACTATGAGATAAAATAAATAAAAGAAAATAAAAAAGAAAATCAAAGAGGAGCAGAAGTAAAGGTCAAAGAAGTCAGAGAAGTTGGCGGTGGGATTGACGCAGGACTTCTGTGTCATTTTCAAAACTAAATTCAATTTCCTTCTGAGGAAGATGAGAAGTCATCAGAAGGTTCTACATAGAAGAAATATGGCACAGAGGAGTAGGGAGATTAAGACTGATGCTGTTGAACTTCCAACAGTGGTAAATAAGTCATAGAGATATGAATATAGACAACAATGTTGTACAACAATCATTTTGCTAAGAGACTAAAACTTAATTATCCCAACCACTAAAAAGGAATGTGGCAAAGGTGCTAAATATCACAACGGCAATCATATTACAGTATATAAATGTATCAAATTAACACACTGTACAATTCAAATTTATACAATGTTATATGTCAAATATATTCAAGAAAGAAAGAAAAATGGCATCATTTATCCATAAATAAAGAATTAAAGTTTAAAACACCAAATCCATCAATAATTATCTCTTCACAATGAGATTATTTATGAACTTTTGTTTCCCAGTTTTACTTATTTATTATTTAAAAGAAAAAGTTTGGTGCACAGGATATCAAGTTAGTTTTCAAGTGCAAAGAAGTGAACCTAACAGTGGTTCTAGGGGGACAGAATGTTAAGTTCACAGGCTGCAGATCAGGAAGGCTGGATTTGTAGTATGTGGGTAGTTCCCTGACTGGGAATCGAACCCAGGCCGCAGCGCTGACAGCACCAGCGCCGAAGCCTTAAGCCACTACACCACCAGGGAACTCCCAGGAAGGCTGGATTTGGTTGCTGACTTTATATGTCCATTCAAGTTGCCCAATGCCTGTCAACCTCAGTATACTCGTAGGCAGTTTAAAATGGAGGTAATAATGCCCACCTCATCTGGCTGTTCTGATGGAAGAAAAGCATTCACACAGCACTGAGCTCACAGTAGGAGCCAAAAAAGTGGTACCTGTCATTATTACATCCAAGCACAGATCAAGTCAGGCCTGCTTTAAGGAACAGCTAAAATGCACTAGCAATTTGTAGCACGTATTAGATGCAGATCATGTGCTAAGCTGGGCTTCTCCTTTCGTGTACTCTATGTGCATCTCTCTCAAAGATAATAAGTACCAGTTTAATCTATTTAATTATCATAACCCAAATTGATAGCATCCATGAGGTCTCACAGTAAAGGAAACCAAACCCAAACCAACAGATTCATTTTGCATTTAATTCAGTCCTAAGGGTTTGTGAACTCATCTCTCCTCAGGCAAATCTGTGATCCTTTATACCTCTCAAGTTTTTCAGTCAAGGTCTAAAGTGGCCAATAATTTGAATTTAAAATACAGGATTGCTAACTGCTGTTTGAAAACAATAAAAAAACTTCGGATTTTCAATGATTAAAAAAAAAGCAATAATATATTTTATAATACACAAGGACAAATTTCCTTGTGCAAATTTTGAAAACATTCAAATGTGTAAAGTTTTCCAGAGGTAATACGTACCTGTTCACACAGATTCTCTCCAACGATGAAGAACATTATACAGACTTTATTTTACCAGCAAGGAAAGCCTCAGATACTAGCACTGGGTGCTCTAGCTTAAACGACAATTACAGTGTTTTGTTTTCTGGGGAGAAAAATAAACAACTTTACTATCTCTTAGTCTATGTATTCTCTCTAGAATGTCAACTTGGCCCCATTACATTTATTTTTCATGTAGGAAAATAGCAGGGTTTGTTCCACACTGGTGCTGTGTATGTGCATAGAAATTTCACCATTTAATTTCTGCGTCTGGATGGAGAGGAGCTTATAATTATTCCATGAGGTATAACTATAATTAGGTTTTCAAATACCATAGGTCTCCCTATGATCCAATTGTAAAATAACAGAGCGTTCTGGTACTGTGTTATTGGTTGGCTTTTTATCCCCCTTGAACCATCACATGCCTCAAATCTTAAGAATCATGAGAAAATCTTGTAGTTAAAAAAGTTTTTTTTTAATAAAGAAACTAATCTAATACACACAGTTATTAGTATTTAGCATTGATGAGAATTTCACACACACTTACTGACACTTAAAAATTGTCATGACTATGAGTTATGTCCAGCAAAACAGGTAATTGGCAAGTTCAAGTTAAGTAAGTTTGACCTCAGTATGACACCTCTGGTGATGTTAATGAGACTTGACAATGACACAACTTCCTAACTGAGGCTACGCAGTGCACTTTATACATGCTCCTTTATGCTTCTATTTTGCAGAAGATGAAACACATATACAATGGACAGGTCTTACGCAAGTCTAAGCAGCATGTTTGTCTGTGTGTGCATGCTGTCTGGGTGAGAGGGTGGGTGCTGAAACTCACTTCTGAACCACCCTCAAAAAATGAGTGAGGTATCTCTTGACCTATATAGGATAGTATGTGTGATATGTTAATATATCATGTCCTGTATAATTACATATTCCCACTTCACTGTACTACTCCCATTCTGGAGAGGGACATAAAATGAAAATAAGCACTCTCAATTCTTGGTTGTATGATCTAACTACTGGCACTAGCCCTGCTCATTTAAAATCAGTGACAAGCTCTAAACACCAGATAATCTTGGGAACACTGAGAAGGCCTTTAGAGAAAAGACAAAAGTATGAGAAATAATATATGAAGATGTTAATAAAGTGTTTGTAAATTAGAAAACGTCTGATGATTTTATTCCAAAATATTTCAAGAGCAAACTTCCACTCAAACACACACACCCTCAACCCCACTGCTAAAATCCTATGGTGTGTGGTAAGACTACGTTTAAAAACAGAACTGACGCCAGGAAATAAAGGAAAAGAGCTTCAAATAACATGAGATCCCTTAAATAGATGAGGGATTCTCATCTCCCAGGATTATCAGAAAATGAACAAAATTAGAGTATCTATTTAGACTCTATAAGGGAAGGAGAACTTTCTTAAGTACCTGGAAATATAAGAAGGAAGTTCACACTCCAGTAGGTCTAGGTCTGTCCCCAGTAAAGTCTGAATCACACATTTCTCTCAAAAAACCTATAAAGGGACATTTAGCACTTAGACAAAATGTATTATGTCTACGGTGTTGGAAACTTACGATCTAACCTAACAGCAAAAATAACACGAGTGAAGAAACTGATAGTCAAAAGACAGAGCACTTACCCACAGCAAATCTCGCCCACATAAACATCTAATTTGAGTATCATTCCACAGACTTTTTAGGTACTTGGTAAGTACTTCACATTTTTAATGTTCCATATTATTTCCTTTCCTTGTATAACAGTATGGTTACCATGATGTTACTCCTAAAAATTCTAATTTGATACAAAAATGGTTACCAGGAGGAGAGAAAATTTATTCTATTCCTTCATTGATTTAACAATACCTCAAGCTGTAAGAGATTTCTAAAGCAGACTTCTCTCTTTTTCCTAAAATACACGTGAAGCCACTCATGGAGGTTATCAAATAACAGGATATGATAATCAAATTTCAGATTTAGAATTTATATAAACAAAATATAAGCCACTTGAACAAGTCAGTAAGCCCTGTCTCAAAGTCATTCGTTTGTTTGTTTGTTTGTTTGTCTGGAGGGAACTAAAGAAGGTCTTCATTGAGATTTTAAGATGCTTATCCCTTTGTTTCCCCTCTCTCCAAATATACAAGCCAGAGCAAATGTAAAATAATCACTTCTTAGAAGTGCAGGCCTACCTAGATTAATGTATTAGCCTCCCACAATCCAACAATGCTGGATGTTAGGGGTGCATTTGTCTAAAAGTAGCCTACAAGAAGAAAACTGTCTAAAACAAGACAAACCAGCAGCAATGCACAATGGAAGTTTTCTGTTTCTGCAGTAAATGACAAAAACCCTACTGTGGGTGACATTCAGTTCTTGGGAGGAAGACACAATAAACATGAGACTCCATTTTTTTAATTCCTAACTACTGTTAACCTAGCCTCATATCAGATTTTTTACAAAATCTGTGTAACTAGTAACACAAACTAAACCCACAACAGCTAGTCTTTATTAACTTTCTGGGTTTTACCATGATAACTTCTCTTTGGTGGCATCCCAAAACTGGTTTTTCCCTTTATGATTACAGATGTCATCACTGGCAAAGAATGGAAACATTACTCAAGATTCAATTCTCATACAACACTTATTTCTTTCAAAGTGTATGTGTTTCATTAAAATGCAGAAATGAATGTTAATGCACTTTGTTACTCCAGGGTGGTCACGGGAATGGCCACCTTGGCCATCTATATATGTGTCAGAAACCTTACAGTTAGGCCTGTAGGAAATTAAAAGCTACCCTGGACCTGTGATTTCTCCCACAGATCTTGGAACCAGCATATCAACCACAACAAAATGACTCAGAACCAGCACGTGATTATGCCAAAAAATATTTCACTTCCAAAGCAGTAGATATATTCAGGAAGCAGTTTTATTCTGTGGGCTAATTGCTAATTTCAAAATATTCTGTATTCATTACTCATAATTCAAGTTACACAATTTAAGTTCTAAACACTGAACATAAGTTATAATGTTGACAGATAAATAATTGGGTTTAATTCAATGCATATGGCTACTACTTAAGTAGGCTATTCATAATTTTATGTAAAATGGTACCCAACTTGCTTAAAAGAATACATATACTTGCCAGTAGGATTAGGATAATTAATATAAAACAGTAACTTTTTCCCAAAAAGTATTTCTTAAAAGAATCTGAGTTAATGAAAACACAAGCTTGCTCACAGGTAAAAGGCTTTCATTTAATTCCATCTTTGCAGTGTTTTAGCATTGCCAAGTGATTGTTACTCAGAGAAAAAGGGGAGAGTTGGGTTAAAATATCTTTTCCCTTCAATCCTGATTTATGATTTCCTCCAAAGAAAAGCACAATTTCTGCCAAGAAGAGGAAAACAAGGCTTCGCTTTCACATCAGGGTAAGAAAAACAAAAGGCAATCTTTTTGCATATAATAGTCACTGTTATTTAGCCCACTCAAGTAAAACACAAAACCAAAGAAAGGAATAAGAAAGCTATAGTCCTGACAGGATGTGCAGAAAAGAAACAAGAAAAGCCACATTTAGAGAAATTTCCAGAACTTTTTCAGCTCTTACAAGAAATAAGTTAATTGGATTTTCTATGACTTGTTTCACAGAAAAGAGATGTCTTTCTTCTACCATTCTGTATGTCTGAATAAAATAATTTTCGAAAGGAACCACTGGCCATTTTACAAAACTGTAGAACCCTACCACTGAAAGACCTAAGCCAACATGTAGATTCAAGCACTCTCTCAAAGCCTGAATATTTTCTGATTCACCTCGATGAAGTCTGCCACCTCCTCTAAATGGCTAGACATTAGGTTCCTGGAAGGACTTGTCTCCCCTGAGTCAGACCGCCTATCCCACGCCAGTCTCCTGACCAGTTGAGGACAACCTTCAGGGAGCAAACAATACAAGTCTATGCTCTCTTCCACTTGGCAACCAAACAGAACTTTTCTAATAGCATTCCTGTCTAGGACAGCGAGCTCCTAGGACATGAGCCACTCCTAACAGGACACAACTTCCAAACCTCTGGTCACACTATTTTTACACCCCACGCTGGAAATCTTCCAATTTAACAGCATTCCTCTTTAAATGAAGTGTACGGAGTCCAGCACAAGAATCTCGACACAGATCACGAAGGGACCTTTATCTCCAGGAAACAGGACACTAGTTTGCATTAAATCTGCTAAATGCGGTTAGTTTAACATTCCTTACCTCTCCATGAGCAGAGCACCACATTTAATCAGTGCTCACCTACAACCTCCAGGAAGCTTTTGCCAACCAAGTTCATCTACATATTTAGTTGGCTCCTTTTTTAATGTAAATTCACCACATGACAAATAGCCCTGTTAATTAAAATGTTACCAGCTTTGCTCTCCCATGTCACCTTGTACAGATTATTTTCTGAATTTTGACTGTCATCAGTTGTCTCTCCCAACTTTGTTTCAACCACAACTCCCTTTGGCTGATAAAAATGCTGAGTAAGAACCTAGTGATGAGTGCCTCTCTAAGTTCCAAATCATTTCCTCCTGGTGCACATCTTTTTTTAACCAAAGAAAATATAAATTTTCATAAAGTAATTGTTTTAAGTACAGTAGACTCTGCATTAACTGGACTGATTTGAGTTCCAGTTAACAGAGAGTCTACTTACATTTATCTAGCATCTACCAGTTCCCATGGGTGCCAGTTAACTGACAATCTACTGTAGAATGAACAGCTTCACTAGGCTGAGAAATCTGGAGAATACCAACATAAAAGGAAGGAACGATTGGTCAGAAACAGTTCTGTTGGATTAAGTGTGATAGCTATCACTGCCAGCATTGATGTCTCTGCTGCTGTTATCTTGATTGCACTCGGCTATGGGCGCTATCTCCAGGACTTAACAGGAATCTTAAGAGGAATGCCAGCTAGTGTCTACAAGTTGTCAGTTTTAAGTCATTTACTATAATGTATATCTAAGTACTCCATGTTAACCAGATGTGTATTGTTAAGCAGCCCATGGTATCAAATTAAATTTTGTTGAAACACTGCCATTCCCAAAAAACACCTGTCTGCCCTGCTCAATTTTGTGAGACAGAAAGTTTACCCAAGGCACTTAGCAAGAGCGAGAGTTTGTAAACTGCCTCTTTAATCAGTTATTTAAACAACACACATAATTCAGAAAGTATTCTAGTTATTCAGTTTGGAAGACTGGGAGGACAGAAGAAAAGTAGGAACCATTCGATCATTGGCTGTAGCCAGCTCCACCTCCCTGTTCTAATACAAGACACCAGAAAATGTTCTCAAAGGCACAGAGAATTACTGAAGAAAGCTCGTCGAACCCACAGCCCGCAGGCCACAGGAGGCCCAGGACAGCTTTGAATGCGGCCCAACGCAAAGTCATAAACTTTCTTAAAACATTACAAAAATTATGCATGGACCTTTTTTTTTTTTTTTTTTTTTTTTAGCTCATCAGCTATCATTAGTGTTCATGTATTTTATGTGTGGCCCAAGACAATTCTTCTTCCAAAGTGACCAGCGAAGCCAAAAGGTTGGACATCGCTGTTCTAAGGGAACCAAATGCAGGCTAGCGATAGAACGACGTGAACGGCACCTCCTGGAGTTGTGCATGCTGAGTCCCTGAGTATAAGGCTCAAAGGGATCGGTGACTTCCTTAGGGACCTTTTCCTCATCATCACAGGTAAACTTTGTAGAAAGAATGATTTTTCTATTCAATTCACAGGTCACCAATTCACAAGACAGCCATCTTCCCTAGAGAGTCAGCCACAGGATGTGAAAGCTGCTTACAGAGAACTCATCAAGCACCAGGGACTTTTCCAACAAGTGTCATCTAGCATATTAGTCCCTGGGCACTCTTAGCTTCTGCCAGAGTGCAGAAAGCCTGGGCACTCTGGGCTATTCATGCAGTTATTAGTTCAGATAAGGCAGGTGGGTTATTCAGCGGGGCAGCCAAAGGCCTTCTTCGGCCTCTGGACAGTTAAAGGAGCAGTGGCGGCCACCTATCTGTGAACCAGAAAGGGCTGCAGAAGAACACAGCCCAGCAGGGCACAAAACGGCATTCACACACAGCCCTGTGAGCACAGTCCCCAGCCCAGCTGGACTGAGTGATGACAGAGGTAGCATTGTTGAAGGCCCGCGGGAGAGATCAGACTTGCTAGTCACAGCATGAAGGAATTTCACTCTCTTCACATCACTGTAAGTCCGAGTTCATCTTTATTTTCGGTTTGCCCCCACCCCCAACCCAGAGCAGTGACCAGGGTCATGCCACAAGATATTAAGTTCGGCGTTAACCAAATCACCTTGAACCATAGGAAAGGAGAACTTTTTCCCCCGCGAGATACGGACTAGGAATCACCCCTCTAGAATCCCACTTGGGGTACCGTGGGCTGAATATGAATGCACTTTTTCTCTCCCATCCTCAGCCCTGTCTGTCCCTCAGTCCCAACCTCGATATTCCACTGCACAGCTGCATCTCTCTCAAGCAACTCAAACAGCTGTTCTGCTGCAGGCACCCCTTTAATAAAACGCAGTTCCGGATCACCTGGCTAGACACTGGCTCTGGGGCTGACTGTCAGGGATCACTGCAGCCAAAGGGCATCTTGACCCCCCAAACCTACTGCAGCCCCATTCTCTTCATTAACATCTCTATTCACAAGATGTGGAAGAAAAATATCCACAATACCTTCCTTTTGAAATGCAATCCGCAGGTGATCAGAGTAGCAAAATAGAGCATCCACTTTGATTTGCTGACAAGTCAGAGACCAGCCCATTCAACATTCGCCAGGCCCCCAGGTGAATCAGTCAGAAGAAAAGCCATGTTAGAATTGATGGCAATGTGTGAGCCAAAAGAATTTCGGAGCCTGAGAAATTTGCCAATATCTAACCCACGCCACCATTTTACAGATAAGGGAACCGGAAGTGAGAGGTTCCTAGTGGGGCAAACACATGCACAGAGCAGTCTGCTACTTACCAATTAGGGTCCTATGTTCTGCAGCCTCTTTCAAAGTCTTCTAATATATCTCTGTCTACTCACAGATGAGACTCTATCAAAATTTATTTTTAAGTAACAGAAAATCTATCCATTTAAAATATTCCACTTTATTTCTAGGTGGCAGCTTGAGGCACAAATTTCACATCCTTCAGCAACACATTAACTTGAAATAAAAATCACTAATTCCGTAAAAATAACAAAACGAAAAGCCAAGAAGAGTTGCCACAGAAACTGGCCAGCCAGCACGTGAGTGTAGATGGGGCTCTCCCAGGGCCTAAGAAGGCAGGACACATAAAAAGCTGCAGAAAAAATACTTGGCATTCATCGACTTAAATTACATAAGCATCAAATAGGTGTTTGAGAGCTAGCTCTCAAACACTGTCTAATTTACAATAATCCTTTTGAACCATGTCAACTGCTCTTTGGAAATGGAAAGGACGTAAATTATAAATAAAACCCATTCCTTCTGGCTAGTGCCAGATTAGAAAGATGGTACTAGCAGAGACCTGTAACCTAGGGTAACCACAGTTATTTTTAGCATCATACTGGCTAGGAAAGGAAAGATGGACATTCCCCTCTCAGGTTAGGTGCCACTCCCTTTGGCAAATCTTCCTGACCCCAGACCTGCATAAATGCTCCTACAGGACAATGAGAACCCTTCTATCAGATCACACCCTTCTGGAACCTTAACCAGGACCATCATAATTATAAGTAAACTTGAACTCTTACATACCATGGTATGTAATTTACTTTTAGTACCAGCTATGTGACCTTGGGAATTTTTCTTTGTTAGTTTTCTCATCTGAAAATGGGAATAAGAACACCTGTTAGTTTTCTTACTTGTAAAAGAGAGAGAGAGAGAGAGAATGTAACAGTATCCACTCAGAGTGACTGTAAAGATTAAAATGCTCTTACGAATCAGAGTCCATATTACTGCCCCTTCAAGTCCTAACACGTTAGTTGTCCTCTTATCTGTGCTTATTTTATCTTCACCAGCTAGGTATATAACCCCGTTAGGTGGGTGGGGGGCACAAGCTTTGAAATCAGACAGGAATGAGACAGTATGAAGGCTCTGCTATTTACTACATTTCATTAAGTAAAAAGTCTTTTCATACTTTAATATCACTGAAATTAGAATAGGTCTTACAATTAATGGCATCTTACATTCAATTGGATATTCTCTCTGATCCTGAGCAAGTTATTTCACCTCTATAAAACTGGAGATAGTCCCTTCCTCTCCTAGAGTTGCAGGAAGGCACAAATAACATAATCATGCAAAGCCCTTGCACACAACAGGCGATACTGATATACCATTGCATCTTGCACACTTATGCATCCAGTGTCTTATGTATAAGAGATGCTTTAGGAGGTGAATAAGTATTTTTATGTATTTAATGAAGCAACCTATCATGCATGGAAATTGAAAAACAGTGTCTGGATCCATTCCAAGCTAACGTGTACGGATGTCCCCGCTGGAGCAGCCGAGAGAAAAGATCAGGGGCTTTAAGTATAGGAACTCTCAGGAGGGTGATGTATGGACATTCGGAGCCCTTTGCAAGGACCTGCACAACTCACCCAGAGCCTTGCATTACTGTCCAGCCACTACATGGGGCCATTTATAGAGTCAAACAAACTCCCCACCAAGACTGAACTCAGGTTCAAAGTTTATATGGTGGGGCCAGAGAAGATAGGAGGGTGCTTGTTACAAATCCAGTCACAGCTGTCGCCATGTAACAACAGTTACGTAGTTTTGAGCACTTCACTGAATGCCACTACATCCTTCATAACAACACTATGAGATATAACCAACCTCATCAGCACTCCTGTTCTCTGAGGCCTAGCACTTTGTTAAGTCGCATCTTAATAAGGACTGCGCCCTTCACCACCATGTCCTCTCTCAGGGAGGCTATAAACATCAGCTGGAGAAGGAAGCAGGTTCCCATGATTCAAGGTCTCACCTGGAAAACAGCCAAACAGCATCCTCCCCAGAAATGTGTCAGATCCTCCCGTTCCAGGTGGCCAAAGGGGGTAGACAGACAGGCAGCTGAGTGTGGAGTAAGTGCTGCCATGGGTTTCCAAGCTCAGTTGGTGACGCCGATGTCCACAGATTCCAGCCAGCCCTAACAGGCAATGCTTTTTACTTGACTTTTTTCCATTCTCTTGTCCCTGATTTATTTCCCAATGCTCCACCCTACAGATAACTTCTGGTTCTTCCTTTTCTTCTTAAATTCTGGCTCTTCAAAGGTTTCTCTCCTCAGAACAGTTACTTCTCACAGTACTGCAAGGTCCTGGCCAAGAAACTCTTTTTTACTCATTGTTTACGGGCATGAGTCACAAAATAAAGCTGTAGTTAAAGATTCCTCATCTGAACTTTCCAGAACACCAATGATAAATGCACAATGTACAGGCACATTAAAAAAAAAAAAAAAAAAAAAGGAAAAGCCAGAGGAAGACATGTACGGTATCATGACTTTCTTTGTTCCCAGTAGGATGTGTGCTCCTGGTGCTATCAGATCACCTGAGACCCTAAGGTCACACCACTACACCCCAAATGGAAACAGGTTAGTAAGATCTTCTATGACCTTGCATTACAGAGCTCCTGAGCAGCAATGCAGATCAAGGCAATGATCCAAAGGGCCAGACCGGAGTTGAGGGGGACTTCCTGGGAAGTGAACGCCATTGGTCAGGGCGCGCACACACACTATGTATCACCTTTGCCATGTGTCAGGCCCACATCATCGGACTTCCCTACCTCTAGTTCCCACAATACAAACTACTGAGACGATAGGTCAGCACACCACACTGCTGCCTTCACGTACTAAAAGATAAAAATGAAGAACTATAGCCATGACTTAATCTGCAGTTGGGAAAGACATTATGTATGACTTTGGCCTTGTTTACTCATCCCACAAACCATGCCAGACAGTTTCAGACATTTGCTGAATACAACTGGCTTTGGCAAATGCCAGAAAACTAATTCGTTTTTCCAAAGCATATTAACTTATCCTTTGGCACTATAACTCCTGAATCATTATCCTCGACCATAATTAAAATACTTTATCAGGTGACTGAAACTTCAACAGAAGCTCAAGGGCTGTCCAGAAAGTATCCAGCCATGTAATATGAAAAACAAGAGGCATTTATGGCTGGGATTTTTTCAAACAGCCCTCATATGACTTCCATCCCTAGGGTCCCCTGGGAAGTTCTGGGTTTGGTGGTTTGTGTGCCTTATCTGCTTGCCTGCCTTCTGTAGTGGTGACCTACCTATTCTATAAACTCAACATAAGTTAAATATCCCAGAACCAACTGCATTTACAAACACATATGACCAGTATTCTAAATATGCAGTGATTCATGCTTGGGAAAAGTTAGTCCATTATGGTCATCCATTTCACAAATACAGAAGCTGGCCCCTGCTATACCACAGTCAAGTGGAAATATTATCCAAACATCACATAAACCTTTGAGAGGCTTGAGATCTATTTGATTTATCATTAATAGAGGGGTATGACTTTTTCCTTCAGTTTTGATAAGGGATCCATCCAAGCTTCCTAACTTGGCAGATAAAGGGACTTTCCATACACTGGGATTTGGATGCCACCAACTATTGTTTTGTTTTGTTTTTAAGGGGTTAAGTTCTTTGGGACAAGGCGTGCTCCACCCAGACCCCATTTTTAGGGTCACTGCACCCATCCCTGGCTGCTGATGCCTCACAGGGGAGGTATTCAACCAGCTGCAGGACACTGCATCACCAGAACTCATGCCCTCAGAAGGAGTTGCTAGCTGCCACCAACTAACTGGTTGATTCGGGAATACAAACGACTAGCCCCTTGCCTCAACTGGGAACAACTCAGAAGGGCCACGCCAGCTCCAGAGCTTCCCATAAGGGCAACTGAGAGCTCAGGTGCAACTGCAATGTTGGTCAACTCCATGCCACCCTCTTCCCCTTGCCCCTAAAATCCTTCAGTATCCATCTCCTGGCCTCAGTGTGCTTCCAGTAAACCCAGTCAAACAAGCAATTTTCTAAGTGTAGAAAATTACTTTTTAAGTTGTGCTGAGGAGGTTACAGGCCCCAGAGGTACATGTTCTATCAGAAGTCCCATGAAGGCCAAACATAGTCTTTGAAAAATGCTTGTAATTCAGTTTAAAAAATTATCAACTTTTTGTAATCGGTTCAGATCACTTTCTGAACACCAACCCAAAACAGTCAACAGGGACAGGCGTTAAATGACAGTCCAGAAGGAAGGAAGGTGAGACATTACCAGGCTAGTGACTTGCACATCACAACATCATATGGCACTGAAAACTGATACCAGAGCACAGAACGCCAGATCTGGGGTTTCCAACCTCAATCAGTAAGACTGTGCCCCTCCCCCTGTGACATACATGCTTTATAACCTCAAATCCTAGCAAATCTTCATTCTAAAGCTCCTAGAACAGTTCTACATGTAAGTATGAAAATCAGTCCTGAACACTTTATTCCCAATATTTCAAACTTTTAACTATAGGTAACAATTCCTAAAGCAGACAGATTATTGATGACTTTGTAGTATTTACTGAGCCCTCAAGAAAGCAGATGGCAGACAGGCTGGGGCAGGAATCATGAGCCACTGTGACCGTGTTGCCCAGGATGCAGCACCATCTTCCAGAAAATTTCAAGGAACTGCCCAGTATCATCCAGGCTCTAGTCCAGTTGAGGGCCCGTGGATAGAAGGGGGGACGTCACAGGACTACAAGGCAGAGGAAAAACAGGTAGTTGCATCGTGTCTGTGTCTTACTACCAGGGATATGGGTTCAGGATGTTAAAAATGTAGATAACGCACTCCACATGAAAAGCTCAACTTAAAATTACACTACTGCTTAACATTTTACAGCTTTTTGCTCGTCATCTCATTTGACCCTCACAGCCCTCCCTGTGAAGGCTGGGCTGGTATTATTATTATCTCTATCGTATGACTAAGTGACTTGCCCAACATCATACAACGGTTGGGATCAAATTCCCAGATTCTTGGTTCAGGGCTCTTTCTTATAAAATTCTGCCAATTTACAAGACGTGCGTGTGTGTGTGGTATGCACACATACACACATATAGAGAGAGGGCTGTCTGGAAAAAATCCAGCCATAGCTGCCTCTATTTTTCATATTACGTGGCTGGATACTTTATGTGTGTATATATATATATATATACATATATATATATATATATATATATATATATATATATATATGTATATATATATATCTCCCCCAAACTTTGTCTCTTTCCTTCTCTCTTTCTGGTTCCCACCTTCATATCACAGATCTATATATCATAGGAACAAGGACTATCGATTGCAGGTAGTCCTAAAAAGGGCCACAAACCACCATCGAAGGTCTCTGTCTCTAACTCTACGTGTGTGTCTCTCTCTGTCGGACTCTGTTGGACTCTGTCTGTCTCTGTCTGTCTGTCGCTCGCTCGCTCGCTCTCTCTCTCTCTCTCTCTCAATGACCCAAAACAAGCCAAACTCTGTTGACACAGACTGCAACTTCAGAAGTACAGCTGACAAGAGGCTTGTGACTATTAGTATTCAATGTCTGTGATTAACCTGGTTTATGTCAGTCATATATACAAGAAGGGGAAAAAGAAAAAAAAGCTTTAAATAGCTTACCGATTTCGTAGACACCGTCACTATTCCTAGGCAAGCCTTCTTCCACCTTGGTCAGGAGGTTTTGCTACTATTCTATGAAGCATTTGGTGGATTCACTCCTGCCAAGTTGGCATTCTGCTTCTGTAATGCGAAAATGCTTGCTCTGAAGAGATGAGATGGAGATTTTCATGGTTTCAGGAACAGAAGCAAGCACCTCTGTGCCTCAGGTGGATGCATTACCTTGTGGGAGTGCTAATGAGAGCTAATGACTCCACGACCAAACAGCCGGCAACAAGAAAGGCTTGGTAACACTCGCTGGGTTCTCAGGCTTTGTTTCAAAGGGCTGTTGCCAACATGATCTGGCTGAAGTGATGGGCACAGGGCTGCTCGACTGGATTGTTATCTCCGGATCACAAAACATAGTCTCTAGTCCTTCGTATCCTGTCAATCTATAGTCGAGTCAGCACCAACTGTATTCGTCCAGACTTAATCTACTCTCTTTACCATTATCACCACTCCCACCTCTGCCCCCAGATGTCCACTTTGGCTATAAATTAAGAAATCAAACAACGAACCTGGAATTTTAGGAAAACAACTGCCTCCTGACCATTAAAATTGGGTGTGGCACTTTCCAATGCCCTGCACTCAGTTTGTAACAGTCACAAGATTTGGCCAACAGGTCACTCACTTTGATCCTTGAACTCTCGGCAGAAGAGGGCACTTAGAAACCATACAAATTTCACTTAATCGCTCATACTTAACTGTACCCATATTTTATGCAAAGCATATAATCCCATGAATTATATAAAAATACAACTGAGTTATGAATTTATATAAATTATATTTTAAAAGGCTTTCTCATCCTTGTCTCTCCATTTCAATTAAAGTGGGGAGGGGAATGAAAAAACCACAGGCAACAGATCGAAATTTCCCAGAAGAGGAGCAAGAAGGTTATGCAGTAACCCAACAAAGCCCCGTTCATATTGGCTTTCCCACATTCCAATATACTAAGATGATGTAGTGCTGAAAATGCAACACTGGCTTCGGGGACATAAAACTAAGAAGGTTTTCTAACTAAGGCATATTTAAAAGAAGATTCCCAAAGGGTGTTATCTTTAACTCCATAGAAACAAGACTGCATTGGATTATAATATACCTCTAAGATGGCACTGATTAAAGAACAACTTATTAAAAATGAAAAAGTCTGAGTAAACATACAGTGGAAGTTAAATGGCAAGGCGATTTTCATGTTGAAATTCTTAGTCAGAAATAATTTAATATTAGTGGAGTTCTTTTTATGTGGTTAACAAGGTCTAACATAAGACCAATCAAATCTAACCCACCAACATATGTGGTATGAAAAAAAAAATGAAGATTTACTTAAAAATGTTTCCTCCTAAGTTATTTAACAACTTTGTCTTCTCTCCTGATTTTCTACAACCTTTTATTTTTTAAAGACTGCTTTAAAATAAACCAGTCTTGATAATGGCATAGCCACCGTTTGCTGTTACCTGAACATTTATGCCATGCAGACAAATAACAACTCCATGAATGATGCCAAAAATCTCAACTACCTGTAAAGGAATAACTGGGTTACTGCCCTTCTGAAGAGCTGGCTGTGCTTTTTACACAAACACACAGACAAAACAGTGTTTTATTTTCACTGTGAGAATAGTCCTAGAGCTGGAGATTCATCACATAATCCTCCAAGCAGAAGATTTCAGAGAAGCAGGTGACATCCACAGCAGCAAAGAAAAACCTCTAAACAGGAAAATAAGTAGGTGAGATAAAGAAATGTTTCTTGTGTTTGAATATACACCATATTTACCAAACTTTCACAAGTTTGAGCAGTTTTACCGGTTATTCTTAAATTTAAAAAAAAAAAAAAAAAAGAACAGCATTTTCAGCGATGACATTAGTAGGAAATAATCACTACTGAGCCAGGTACTGTGCTAGGCTTCTGGAATGTATTATCTCAATTTAATCTTTCTATTATTACTGCTTCCATCTTACAGATGATAAAACTGAGGCTCGGGTTGGGTTAAGTAACTAAAGACACATGTTAAAACATGGCTATGTTGAGATTCCATCCAAGATATGTCTTGACTCCAAAACTTAAAACATTTGCTGCTACCCTCTGCACAATAACACCACCAAAAAATTTCAACCAGAAATTATAATGATAGAACTGTTTCATAAATACAGAGGATCAGCTCTGGAGTCAGAAGCTCTAGATTTTAATTGTGCATCTATGAAGTAATGGTTTCCTCCAAATTAATGGAGATGAAAATAGTATTTAACCTCGTAAGGTTGCGGTGAGAAGCATATAAAAAGGCCCCAGTGAAAGGGCTCTGCAAAACAGATAAACACTAGCTGTGATTGCTACCTCCGTATTCAAGCTTCCTGGTTTATGCAAGCTGGAGAACTTGCTGTCTGCAAAAGGGCTGTGGGTTCCTGCAGGTCCACACACAGGGCAGTGAGTTACCTTGACAAGGCTGAGCAAGACCCAGACTGAAGTTCAAGAGAACAAAACATTAGGGATGAGGAGTGGAGGGGACTTGGCCACAGTCTTGGCTCAGCCTACCTTCTCATGCACTAAACACATAAAAAAAAAATTGTTGTGGGACAACTCTGTGCCAAGCATAGCCATAGTTTGCTACAGCTGCTGGTCCCAGATCCTTGGTCACCTTAGGAATCTAGGAAAGCCCTTCTTGCCTTCGGTAAGTTTATTTCCATCCTGAGGAAAAGTAAATACAAAAATCAAACCAAAGCTTCATCCAGAGCTTCATCCATTCTCATCAATTTTTGCTATTCTCTCTCTTCCCCCCATGTCTCTCTCTCTCCCCTTTCTCCTCTCTCTCTCTCTCTCTCTCACACACACATGCGCGCGCGCGCGCGCACACACACACACACGTTCCTCCATGGTATACAGCAGGTGCCTATACTGGAATAAGCCCTTGAAGCCCATTCATCCTCATTAGGGAACTCCACAGTGGTCACTTTGGGATAGAATTTTAAACATTGATGACTGACACAGTATAGTGACTTCCAGAGCAAAAACGGTCCATTTCAGTATAAACAAAGGAAAGTCGAAGATCCCAGGTTGAAAAGAATATCAATAGAGTTGACTACATACAAATTTTAAATTTCTATGTGACTAAAAACAAAATTAAAAGATAAACAAAAATTAGGGGGTAAAAACTAGGTGAAAATACTTTTAGTAACTCTGGGAGAGGGTTAATAAGTGAAATACATAAACTATGATAAATAAGGAAGATACTAATATCCAATAGATAAAATGGGCACAGTACATGAATAGTTTGTTAAACAGGAAAATAGCCTATAGTCGTATAAACATGTTTGATCTCATTAATATCAAACAAAAAAGAAAAATGAAACACTCCTAGAAAATTATCAAATATTATTAAAATAAAAATATCACTCTGCTAATGGCAACAAAAATTAGTACAGAAGACTCTCCGTTAACTGGAACTCTCAAGCAACCAGCACTCTCAAGCAAACAGCAAAATGTCTTTGCCAGTAGCTTGAGTTTCAGTTAACAAAGAGTCTACTTACATTTATCTGGCATCTACCTATCCCCATGGATGGTGGTGAACTGACAGTCTACTGTAGAAACTTTTGGCAACTGACAGTAATATCAAACAAGATATCCATGCACATCCACATCCTTTGGTTCTATTTCTGATCATCCATTGTAAAGATAAAAATCATCTGAAATACAGAAAATGCTGGCTGCATAAAGATACTCATCAAATATTGAAAACAGGCTACATGCTCTGCAGTGGAGTTAAATAAATCATGATACAGCCATAGATGGAACATTTTACAGTCCTCAGAAATAATTTTACAGTTATTTTAGTAGTGTGAGGAAAGGCAAAATATGTTAATTTTTTTAAAGTGGGACACAAAATCATATACTCAGAATATTTCAAAAGAGGAAATAAATTATGAGTGCAAAAAGTGAAACACACCAACAGCATATATATCAAATACAGTAGGATTACCGATGATACTTTTTTTTTTAACTGTTTTTGTGTTTTTTCTATACTACTCATATCTTCTATATGGTGCACATATTGCTTTTACAATTACAAAAACTTTAAATAATCTCAACTGCAAATCTACAATAAACAACAGCTGGAAATCCAACAGCTTTCCAAGCCACTCCCACAAATACCAAACCACTGTGCAACAGGCAGGTGAGGCAGTAAACACACGGGAAGGCAGCTTTGTTTTAAATCTAGGGCTAGAAAAACATTAGGTTTCTTGATGCAAACACAAAAACTTTTCATGTCCCACGTATCAAAACATATTTTGGAAATTCACTAAAACAAAACATTCTCCATCAGAGGATTTAAGCCTGCAGTCCAAAATTATCTCCACAGAACAAACTAGTTAAACAAGCAGGAAGTTTACCAGGAACACCCTAAAAATTAATAATTGTTTTTACAGCTCTGATAAACCCATGCCAACTCATGTTAGTACACAGCGTAACGCACACAAACAAACTGCAGTGAGTCTGTCACCACTTCTAAACAGGAGAGCATGAAATCCTTAACATATGGCTCTTTGGCAAGCATCACGGATGCTGCTAAAGTTAAAAGCCTTTTGGGGTTCACCCTCTGAAAAACTGACTTTTCAATCTTTGAGATGGTTTTCTTAGAGTAACAGTTAACTAGGCCAAACTCATTGCATTCATTATCTTGTTTACATCTTCACCACCCTACAAGGCAGGGCTTCTCAACTTTGGCACTATTGACTCTTGGGGCTGGGTAATTCTTTGTTATGGGGGGCTGTCACATGTATTGTAGGGTGTTTATTAATAGCAGCATCCCTGGACTCTACTCACAAATGTCAGTCCTCTCTCCACCCCCAGTTGTGACACACAAAAATAAACATTTCCTAACCCTGCCAAATGACTCTGTGGGGCAAAATCACCCCGGCTGAAAACCATGCTACAAAGTACGTACGATTATTGGCCTCATTTTACAAAGGAGGAAAATGAGACACCGCTGTAGCCCCATCTAACTCCCAAGCCCAAGATCCAAAACTCTGTATTGTAATTGTGCACAGGAAGCGTATCTTATAGTATAACCAATAGACACCCATCATTTCTACTGGAGCCTCCTTTTGCATCCCCACAGAGCCTCGTCTAGGCCTCAATACATATTGGTTGAGTAAACCTTTTCTCTTACAATATAAACATTACTGGGTGCCTGCTGGGTAATAGGGCCTGGCCACAAAGGCACAGTCATGGTTTTAAACAAGTATATAATCTATTTGAAGGAATAAGACATAAGCAGAGAGAATCCATTTGGAGTGTCAGTGTTGGAGAAAACGCTCAGTTTCCTCAGCTGTAAAATGGAGATAATGTTGGTGCTGCTCTCATAACTAATTGAGATAGTACAAAGTTCCTTTCCCAAAATACAGTTTCAAAAAGCAACTGCATACCAAATCCATGGCACTAACTAGGCACAGGCATCGGAAGAATCACAGCATCTCAGAATCACTGGGCTGGAAGGAACCTCTGAAAACAGCCTGAAGTCAGCACCCACTTTGTACTTGTGCATTTAAAAATCCAAAAATGTCATTACCTGCTTCCAGCAGAGTTCAGGGGCTGGGTTCTGACTGAGGCTCTGAGCAAAGGTTTCCTGAACTACTTTAAGGGGACCTGGAGGAAAGAGGAGCATTTACCAAAGAGAAGAGTCGTAGGAAAAGTAGAAAGGTTGAGGGGACTTAAAGCACTCAAAGGGTACAGAGTCTGGTCTGAGCACAGGGGACAGGGGAAGACAAACTTGGAGAAAAAAGTCACGATCAGTCATCACAAAATGACCTCAAAGTGACCAGTGGTGGCACTGGCCAGGTGAGACCTGAGAAATATTTCTTCTAGAAAAGCAATTAAGGGCTGCTGCGAAGCAACAATCAATTTAATTGTGAAGGTGGAAAACTTAATTTCTCAGACTAAAAGATCAGCATTCAAATTGCTTCACAGCATTCCCTGAGAACAACAGGCAGATACTTGCTTTAAATGTACCTAAGTGAAAGTGACCATTTTACCAGAACAAAAAAGTCAATCCACCCTAAAAGCAGTCCCAAATTATCTTCCTCCCCAAGTCCACTGGTCCACCTGTTCTTTAGGGCACCAACCGAGCACAAGGAAACAAGGGCCCAGAGTAGCCAGACCTTCTCTTTGTAAAATCTGAATTACAATAGGTGAAATCTCCCGTAAGTACTGGCTTAAATTTCTTAAAATACATACTGGGTGTATCAAACCAAGGCTATTTCTATGCAGTCTCCACACCAGGACCATCAGTACGAGAACTATTCTGTAAACTATAGCCCACAGGAGGTCAATAAAAGCTTTGCAGCAGGCAAAGTGGCCTCTTACTAGGCTGACCAGACGTACCATCTTAAATGGGACAGAAAACGGTACGGTCCCGTTTCAAACGGCACGCACAGTCAGCCTACTGACACCTTGAATTTAGCCCAGTGGGACTAGGTTGACCATACGTACCGTTTGAAACGGGCAGTACTGTTGTCTTCCGTCCCATTTAAAACAGGACATCTGCTCAGCCTACCTCATACGCAGTTTATCTGAAGGATCTGTGTGGCTATGAGGTGTAGATAGAATACAGGGAAAAAACTAACTGCAGGTCCAGGTAGAAGACAACCACAGGGTCCATATCAGAGACAAGAGAAATGTGAACCAAGGCAATGGCAGAGGCAATAGAGTTATTTAAAAAATACATTTGGGGGAGTTCCCTGATGGTGCAGTGGCTTAAGGCTTCGGCACTGGCGCTGTCAGCACTGCGGCCTGAGTTCGATTCCCAGTCAGGGAGCTACCCACATACCAAAAAGCAGAAAAAAAAAAAAAATACATTTGAAGAGCAAAAACGACAGTGCCAATGGCAAGGAGGAGGTCCCTAGGTTACCAGACACAAATCTGCCCCCATGCAAACTTTGATAAGGAAGGTGAATCTTGAAGACAAGAGGGAAACTGAGGCTTAAAAGTGAGCTCTTTGACTTCACTTCTGAGAACAGGGCCACCTTCATGGATTTGTGACCTTTGTAGTCACATAGAACGCCATGCTCAGAAAGGCTCCACAGTTGATTTACTACTCTGCTATCGTCATCCTGAGATTCCTAATAATTTTAATTTTGAACCTGTGTTTGTGAATGAGGTCTGATGGGACAATGAAGAGTGAGTGTGAGCAGAGAAGACCTTGTTTAATATGTGTGTCACACCATTCCTTGCCGCCCCATTCATGCACAGTGTTTGCAGTGCCCCATGAGCACAGGATTTCTGTGGACTCATAATGCACGTCAGTTCAGCAAGACTAGCTCAGAGTGTATTAAAATACAGCTGAGTAAGCAGGTGGATGGGTGCTGACAGCTCCAAGAAGCCATGATTTCCATTCAAACCAGAAATTGGCTGTGCATGCAGAAACAAGGCAATGTCCTTCTAAGAAAAACAAATGAACAAGGAATCCTATCATATCTTCTCTTAATCCTGTTACCTCCCTGTATTCGTCACCCACTCATGCTGAAAATGATGGCACAAAAGGAAATAGAAAGATAGAGAAACCCATAGTTCTTTTTCCTTCAGTCCTTCCTTCCACCAGCCTTTCCTCCTATAAACTTAAGATTGAGAATGTGCATACATCAAGAAGACCAAACTAGTGAGTTGGTTTTGTGCAGTTTCTGTTATTTTTGTAAAAACAGCATACATAAACATACACAAACTAAAAAATACAAAGTGTGTGATCTCAGTAATTCTACATACATGTCAAAAGCTCTTATATTTGCATTTGAAACTGGCATCGCACAATATAAAGATGAACCGTCAGTTTCATGCTAATAATCTTATTTTTGACTTTTTCTTCACTTAGAATGACATTAAATAGCAAACAAACACCACGATGAGTTAAGAGGGAAGCTGCAGACGAAAAGGAAAAGAAGCTTTTTATGTTAGTACCTTGACCAAGCACTTTTTTCCTGCTTTTTGAACAAGGAGCCACATTTTCATTTTACACTGGGCTCCACAATTTTGGACCTGGCCCCATGGAGAACACTGAACTCAAGAATATGATGGCTATCTCAACATGCTCCACACACTTGAATGGGTGTTCACTGATGTCTTTCAAAGCAACCCCCAGGAGACCCACCTACGGACTGATGGCAGTGGTGCTGATTTTTAGTACCCTGCCGTTAATTAGCAAATTGCTTTTCTCCCATCCCCCCAATGTCATTACAACAAATCTGCTGAAACATGGCAACGCAATGTCTTTCAAACTAAAGATGTCTCTAGAAATAATTAATTAAACTGAAGACCAAAGGAAACCTCACCTGCATTGAATGCGCAGGCCTCTCTGCTGGGCATCTCCCTTCCTGAAAGTATTCTGGGTGCTTTGGTGGTTCGGGTTTAACCAGACCCAGGCCGTGGTTCCAGAACCAGGCTATTTCTCAGCACTCATAGAGTGCTCAGGTTTCCCCTGAGAAGTTGTTCTGCAAACCGCTAACTGCGATTGTCTACAAATTCTTGCTTTAAATACCGTCAAGTTTTCCTTTGTCGCATCTCATTCTCCTCTTCTTTTTTGTACCGCTACTTTCCACTTCAGTGAATTATTTCCTGCCCGGAGACACAACCTGGCAAATGTGTCAGTTTGTGTTGTTTAGTTGGGACGCTTCTGTCATTCTTTCAGATTTTTCCTCTGTACCATTAACCCCAAGAGCCAGCCTCACAGGAGCCTGAGCTACTACTTGCCCCTGAATTGTGTTTCACTGCCTCTCTTCAGACTGAAAAAATGCAGACTGCCTGAGGCGAACTTACTCAGCTTATCTCTTCCAGTCACATTTTTTTCTATTTTCCCTTATCCTTTCTGCCATCGCATCTGAAGAAGGGTTCCTGTGGATTTCAAGGCTAGCCTGCCACTCTCCACTTGATTTTGAATCAATCACTGTCCTTCCCCCTCAGACTGTGTACCCACTCCCACCTCCTTCTTTCGCATCACCCTGCACCTGCCTCAAAGCCCGGCTATCCCTGCGTGTCTCTCCTCGTTCAACTCCTGGAAAGGCTGGGCTGACAAGGCCACTTGTCATTCACCATCTCCTATGTATTTCTCAGTGTTTGCACCCTGATTTCACCTCTATTGTGCTACTGAAACTGCTCTCCAAGTTCATGAATGACCTGAACTGGGGCCACTTCGCAGACCTGTCCTTGTAATAGGTCTGCAGCACTGGATGGCACAGATCATCCCCTTCTGTTGGGTGTGCTTCTTCCCTCTGCCACCACCACCCTCCACTCCTCTGGTCATTCCTGCTCCGTCTCCTGCAATAGCTTCTCTTAGGACTGGCGATGTCTAAACGTCAAGAATTTCCCTGAAGGCTATGTACTTCACATCATCAACAGGTTTTTGGAAAATGCAACCTTAAAGCAATAGGACATATAAGGAAACCAACTTTACCATAGGCCAATTGATAGAAAGAGTTAAATTCTTACGGTTTATTTCTACTCACAAAAACATCATTAAACTAAGTAAAGACCCAAAACACTTCTAACATTAAACGTTGAAATAAATGTAAACTGTACGTACACTGAAGAAAGACAGATAAAGATTAAGATGATGATTTTCCTGAGCCACATATTCCAGTCCAGGGGCATGGGTGGCCGGAGCCCACTCCAGCAGCTTACCGGGCGGACGGACACCCGCCCTGGACAGGACTCCGTTTCGTCCAAGGGCGCATGCGCATGCGCCCTCACGCAGACTGGCAGTGCAGACACGCCTACCACCCACGTGCGCACCTTTGGGATGTGGGAGGCAACCCGACGGCCAGAGAAAACCCATGCAGACAATGGAGAGAACGTACAGACTCCAGACAGCGTCCCCAGCCAGAAATCAACGTTTTTCTCTCATCGAACTTACAAGGAAACGACATTATTCAAGGACCTGCTGTACTTGCTTTTTTTATTTTACATCCTCTTTGGCAAGTTCATCCACTCTCACTCTTTACATAGCAGCCCTATGGAGGCAATCCATCAATCTGGTGTTTTGCCTGAATTCCAAACCGAAATTTCTAAATTCTTGCTTAACATGTGGATAAGATCAACTAGTTGCTTAACAGCTTTTAACATGCCAAATGCAGAACTAAGCCACAGGCAGTAATACATATATGAAGAGACAGAATACTGACTTTGCAGACTGTATTTACCTGCATTTAAACTGAACCCAACACACACAATCTGTGTGACCTGGAGAATTCAATTAGCCTCTCTGGGCCTCAGAGTCCTTATCTGTAATATAGAAATAAGAGTACCTTTTCTCAGGGCTGATGTAGGGATTAAATCTAAGTTAAAATATGTAAGGAACTTGTAACAGTGCATCGTACATACCAAGTACTAAGCAAGCACTAGCTATTGTTGTTGTTATTCTCCTAAAACCCTAAAGAGACAGGTAGTTTTATTTTACTCATTTGCACACTGAGAAAACAAATGTAGGTTATTGTGGGTCATGACGAAATCTCAAAATCCAGATGTTTAAACCTTAATTCATTATATTTCCCATTAAAATTCAGCTTCTGTTTGTGTGCCTTTACTGATTAACGACAAGTCTATCCCAAGCTTGTCCAACCAGCGGCCCAACACAAATTCGTAAACTTTTTTAAAACATTATGAGATTTTTTTATGACTTTTTTTTTTGTTGTTGTTAGCTCATCAGCTATCATTAGTGTTAGTGTATTGTACGTGTGGCCCAAGACAACTCTTCTTCCAATGTGGCCCAGAAAGCCAAAAGATTGGACATCCCTGTCCCTTGCAACTCCCTTTGCCATATATACCCCAACTAACATCCAGCATAGTATTTCCAGAGTCATCTTTATAAAACAATAATTCTCATATCCCTCCCCACCTTACACCAAAAAACTCTCATTTTAAAACAAATTCTTTCACCCTCTTTAAAACCCTCTAAGACAGGCATGTCCAACCTGCAGCCCAGGACAGCTTTGAAAATGGCCCAACACAAATTCTTAAAACATTATGAGATTTTTTTGCAACACATTTTAAACGTATCAGCTATCATTACCATTAGTGGATTTTATGTGTGGTCCAAGATGACGCTCCTTCCAATGTGGCCCAGGGAAGCCAAAAGGTTGGACACTGCTGCTCTAAGGATATGGCTCCAGTGTGTCTTAACCTCTCTAAACAACATTGATATTTCTATCTTATCTCTCTCTAAAACTAATCTTGCTATATTCTACATTCTGCTCCAAACCCACATGTGTTCATCTACCCCCCACCCCCCAGTCTCCTCAAAATCTCCTACTCAGACTTCATGGGCCATTCAAATCCCACGTCCTCTAGTGAGACCCACTAAACCCAATCCTTTGCTCCAAGTAACCAGTCTAATTAATTCATAGCATGATCTTCCCCTACCTACATCCAAAAGGCCCAACAAATGAACTTTTTAAACTTTAATACTTTCTATATTTCAAGAGTAATGCATGTGTGTTGTAAAATACACTATAAAAAAAAAAATTAAAGCCCGCTTCATCTTCCCTGCCATCTTAACTGCATCCCCCACAAATCATCCCACTTAGCAATTTTTCATGCACTGACAAATATAAACTCTGTATGCTCGGTTGCTTTTTTCCTTAAAATACACATGTCACAGAAATCTGTATAAATCAGCATATTTTTTTCAACTTAGTAACAGCTACACAGTATTTCAAGACTGATTTTTATTACAATTCTATATAAGGAGAGTCTTCCCCTTTCTGCCCCCATCTCCTGCGTATGAATATTCTTAAGAGTAACGACCACCTTTTGTTTGTCCTTACATCTCTAAGAGTACCTCATACCAAGGCCAAAAATTGCTTAACAAATTTTCAATGAAATAATAACAACATCTGTCATCAACCCAGTGCTCATTGTATGCCAGTAAAACAGCTATGAATGCTTCATATATATTAGCATATTTAATTATCCTAACCACCCATTTATTCCCATTTCACAGAAGACAAAATCACACAGCTATAAGGACAAGGGATTCTAATCTATGTCTATGTGACTGTGGAGCCCACTTCCTTCATCCATATGCCTATAACTATAATTTTCACAAGGACATCTTTGCTTTTTCAACCAAAGTTGGAGAACAGAAGAGCTTAAAGCATTCCAGTTTACGCAGGTGAGACTAAGGATAAGAGATGGGCACTGAAATGAATGGTGAGTAGATGGAGGTGAGCGGTTATGGCATTAAAACTAATGTACTATTCAGCCATTCAGTCAATGTTTATCGAGAACCTACTAGAAGTTGAATTAGTGGACCCCCACTCTTCAAGTTCCCCACTACACTGTCCTTTAGTAATAGTTGCCACCATTTGTTGAAAATCTATGTGCCAAATGTGCCATTATTATTTCTATTAATAATGTCTAATTATTTCTAATACTGACAAAAATTCTATAAGACAAATATCAGTACCACTATTTTACAGATGAGAAAACTGAGACCCAGAGAAGTTAAATTACTCACGAATATAAGACTGTAAAAAACAGCACAGCCAGGTTCAAGTTGAGGGTCTATAAGGCTCCAAAGTTCAACCCCTTTTTGGTTTGTCTTTTAATTCTTAGAGAAAAGATGAACTAAGAATTTTTCAAAACTCACACTCAGTTAAGATCGCCTTTATCTGCAAATAACAGATCTAATTTCTTTGGTTTAACCAAATTTTCTTTTTATCACAAAAAGTCAAGAGATGGGCAGAAAAGGTCTGGTACAGCAGTTCCACAAGTCCATCAACTTCCCAGCCTGCTTACCCCTCAAGTTTCTTGTCTTTGGTCACAAGACGGCTTCTCCACTTAGAAAATAGCATCCAGGTTGCAGGGAGAAAGAAGTACAAAGAGCAAAAAGCAGAACAAGTGAGTGCAGAGAAGCCAACCCCTTATAAGAGTTTTGTAGGGGAGTCCCACCCAGCTACTTACATCTCATTGGTCAGGGGTATGTCCCTTAGACAACCCCCAACTGCAAGGGATTCTGGGAAATCACGCCTTTTTTTTTTTTTTTAACTGGCCATGGTGGCCAATTAAAAATAGGTTCAGCTGTAGGGAAGGAATGGGTGGAATGGATACTGGTTGGTCATCTAACTGTGTCTGCCCCACAGGGTGATGCAGAGTGCAAGTCATCCTAGAGAATCAAGGATGACTTGATTCTGAGAAAAGCAATTAAAAGAACCGTAAATCTGTGTCTAAAAGCCCTCTGGGTTGTGCAAAGGTACACACTGATGGGAGTGGAGGCTGGAAGAATGTGAAAGTTTTACAAAAGCATCCAAGCAGCTGATCCTGAGGAAAAACACTGAGTCCCAGGTGACTTCACACAAATCATCCTGGCAGACTCACAGGTTCAACCAGAGTGTTTCCTCTGAGTTGTCACTGCTTCCCTTCCTCCCACTCACTCACTCGCCATAGTTAATTTAGATGAGAACCTATAATAGAAGCTCACTGGACCCTTCTATCATTCATAAGAAAAAGTAGAGCATGTTCATATTCCAAGTCAAACAAAACAAATGTCTCTACTATGTGTTGTTATGAGAAGCGACATCTTTAGAAATCTATATCCTCACTGCAGGGACATTATTTCTGTTAAGTGCAGTCACACAATCAAGTTCTATTAAGAAATAGGCATAGAGTTTTAACCTTGTTTTCACTTTCTTCCAAATAAATTCAATAAATTTTCCTCATAAAAACCTCATACAACTCTGTGATGGCAAGATGGCATTTGTATTAATTATCACAGATGAAGAGAAAAGCGGAAAAAAGCGAACAAAAGGACTCTGCAAGCTAGATCCCGCGCACAGAAACCCATGATGACGTAGGCATGCATGGTTACTGGTGTGGTACGGTATTATGTTCAGACCATGGAAGAGTTAATACATTGCCCAATGGGCCTACGTACTTCTTCCCAAGAGCTGCCTCGCCCACCTAAAGAACTTGGCGTCAAGAATTAATGGATGGACTTGCCACTGAAAACAGCATCTATCTATAGTCTCTCCTTCACCGAGGAAAGTTAAGTTTTCCCTTGTTAACAAAGACACACATATCAGCACACTTGCCCCCTTGAACATGCATCTGTTTTTATGTCAAATGCTTGCTCTCCCTAAACGAGAGGTGAAACTACCTAGCCTTACTCTGGAGTTCGTAGGGAGTCCATAAAATGTAAGATCAGGCCCAAACATTATAGTACTTGATCTTCTTCCTCCACAATCCATATATGAGACGTGGATGGGCCTTCGCTGGAATGCCTGCTATTCAATACAATTAGAGTCTGTACAATTCCCTCAAGTCATGGACACTTTTAGGTACACCCCTGTACAGAAACCACTAAATGATCTTTCTATTTTGAAGTCATTCCACTTGCCAACAAAAGCAAGGATGGGCGTACAGGCCAGGCAAAGTGTGAGTCACACCAATTGCCGGGGAGACACACAACCCAAGCGCACTTAGAGACTGTGACAACACACCCACCTGTACCCCTGACTCCAGACCCACATTTCAGAAGGAGAAGCCCTTCAATGGGTACAGACTGCCACGCGGTTCACTCAGACCCTCCGCCCCTTGCAAAACTGCCTAATAAGTGTGCACACATAACACTTCTGAAGGCGCCTTTTTTTTTCATCTACAATCCAGCTGTTTGGTGTTCTAGATTCTTCGACGTGGAAAAAATATTGAAGTGGAAAAAAACCCCTCCCCACTTGACTTTTTAAAACAGTATCAACTAACACCAACCTGGCATCAATACTGACTATATTTAAAATCAAGTGTGTGTCATAGAAAGAAATAGAAGAGTCTTTGTATTTGGCAGGGTGGGTTATTCGGTTTAGTTTTTTAAATTCATTAGCTCCATTGCATAAAGCATCACTCCTTGTGGTGCTTTGTGACAAAAGCTGCAGGCTTTTTGACCACAGAAAAGGTTCTGACACATACTGCAGCGAGCCTAAGGAACAAATGACATAACATACTACAGATGAGAGGAACTGCATAAGCCCAGAGCAGTTTTTGGGTAGTGTCAACTTTGGACAGTGTGATGACTGATTTAATTATGAAATTATTAACCGTTAGTGGAAGGGAAATGCTGGCTGGCGGAAAGACACTGTTTCCCTTACCCGCAAATGCCCAGCATCATTAACCTGAAAAGTGTCGAATCTCCGACTTAAACCCATCTGCTTGACCATGGTTAAAATACTAATAATTACTACCATAATCATAATTATATCACGGTCCCCTGAAAGCTTTCACATTGGCTGCTCCACTCTGAGTTAGTTTTCTCAATTTCAGAACAGGACTTTCTAGGGAAATCTCTGGGAATAAAAAAAGTCATTATTATGCAATATCTCCTGCCTGTTTTCACCTTGAAGCAACGTTTCTTTAATAAAAAATCAAGACACAGGGAGTTCCCTGGTGGTGTAGTGGCCTAAGGCTTCGGTGCTGGCGCTGTCAGTGCTGTGGCCTGGGTTCGATTCCCAGTCAGGGAATTACCCACATACAAAACAAACAAACAAACAAACAAACAAACAAAAAATCAAGACATAGAACTAAATGTGAAATGCACACCCATTCATTCATTCACTCATTTATTCATTGTTTTGAAAAGATAATTCAAATCAGGTTAGAAACATGTAATAGCTTTGAAAAGACAGAAGGATGAATGAGGTTTTTTCAACAGTCTGAAAAATGTGCTATTTCGGTCACAGGTGCTTTTAAAAATGGGAGATGAAAAACTCAAACGGTTCATTTTAATGTAATAAATTACTAAGATAATTTAAATTAACTACAAAAATGCAAATATTTCATGAATATGAAAACCAGATTTAAAAAGAACTCAGTAACTGAAGGGAAAAGGTGAACTTGTTCTGATTTATCTCATGCTGGGACAGTGAGTGACAAAAAGACTACATGAGCAGTAAACAAACTCTCCCTCAGTAAACCTGATTCCAAAAAATGTCTATCATGCCCTTGAAATTAGGCACTATTGATCTGATTTTGTATGCCCTAATTTCAAGTCAATAATTGTCCACAAAGGCTAGATTATCCTATTCTTTTTAAATAGCTACTAGAACTATGGCAGTTGCTGGTCAAAGACAATTTAAACAAAACCTGAGCCTATCTTTCTCGATAACAAACATCTTTCAAGTTTTGTCCTTCAAAAGCACCATGTTTTATGATACCACATCTGCCTTATAAACACAATCCAAAAATGAGAAATATCGGTTAAAACTAAGTATATAAAATTGCTGTTATTATTCAAAAAACTGTTAATTAAATTTAAAGTTTGGGCATATTCAAGCCAGGACTAGTTTCTTGGAAAGAAAGCATGAATCTGAATTTGGCACACCAGGATAACATCCTAAAGATACTCTCTACTTGACTGGTTTTTGCTGGTCCACCACTGGGTATTACAAACTACACTTTGCTCCATCAGGCAAGGCTCCAGTGATTTCATATCAACCCACAGGAATTCCACATCACATCCTTCTCTTTCCTACTGGAAAACACAGTTTGTTTTACGTGCTTCCTACAGAACATAAATAAAGAAGACCTGTCCACCATAATTTCAGAGCCATTAGGAAATTTCTGTTTCTGAATCTGAAACACAAACCAAAATTAAAATGTTCTGGCCTTTCCAAAAACACAGACCTTCTCTTTGCAAAACCTCTGCCCTTTACCCACCTTGTGCTAATTAATTTATTCAGGAACTGAAAACAATACAGACCCAGATGGCTTTACAAAAAAATAAATAATAACAATAATAATAATAATACTTTCTAGCTTGACACTTAATTGTCAACTGGCTAGAAAGATAGAGAACCCCATCCGTGAAGTCCTCTATCTCCACACTTCCTGCCTTGGGTTTACTAGACATAATGCTGTGGTTTCTTTCCTCATCCTCGGGAAATGCCCTTTGGTTCAGGCCCCGGGGGATGCAGCCTTTGACTCACAATGAAATCCACGCCCGCTTCCTCCCGACCTAGCAACAGGAGGATCCTCACTGTGAGGAACAGTGGTCAATGAAAAGGGAAACTTGACTCAGAAATCTCAACTCATACCTTTTTTTCTTCCTCCACAAGAAAGAGCCTCAAGCACTGGTAAGCGACAGTTCTGAATCAGTTTGTGGAGGTGAGTTTTTCCCCAGAAAAATCAATCACGCCCTTTTAGTGACCTAGGCATGCAAACTCTCCAAGCAGAAAAAAGAAAAGGTTTGAAACAGGAAATAGACAAACATCAGACGACTATACTCCCAGTTCCCAAAATATCTTTGCCTCCCATCGTGGACACTGAATCGAACTCTCATTCTATTGCTACCTGCATTTCTTATTGAAAGGAAGGATTTGTTTTGGTCCCACATGTTGAAAAAAGTGCATGTTTCTATAATTAAGAGTGTGTATGCCATGCCTTCTGCCACATTTCCCTGTTAAAACACCCTTTTCTAAAAATGATTCCTGAAAACACAGCTACCAGCCCTCATCCTTTTCTCAAGCAGCCACAGAACACAGACCTGAAGATTTCTGAGCAGGCTCCCTCGCCCCTCCAGATCACAAAGTTGGCCCCGAATGGGATTCTCACTTAATATGTAGGAGTGAAAAAGAGTTGCAGTGTTAGAAGTGTGCCCCCAAGAGACTAGTTTTCCCACAAGCTCATAATGAATACACCCCAAGTGAATTTCTCACATTCTGACTGGACTTTATAGAAAAAGGTTTAGGTTGATACAAAAGATTAACAATCATATTCTTTCATTTAAAGCAGTATGTAATAAGCCACAGAGGAACTAAAAAGATACAAAACTTCTGTTCTCTCACAAAGAGCATCATTTTTGAGTCGATATTTCATAAACTTTGTGACATTTTTAAATAACACCCCCACCCATCGACCACACACACACACACACACACACACACACACACACTTGTCTGATTGGGGTTCTCAATACTACTAGAAGTCTAGGGTGTAGGGGATCTAATGACGCAGACAAGACTTTACATGTCCAATACGGGAGGCATTTTTCACGTATAAGCTAGTCGGGAGCCCCGGGAGTTGAGCCCTACCCCCACCGCACCCCCCACGTGTCCGTTCCCACTGGGAAATAGGAATGAGTTGGAAAAGGAAATCGACCCGGGGATAAGGAGCAGCAGCTGCAACACCCAGCTGCCACCATACAACGGTGCCACTGCCCTCCGGTCTCTGAGAGGAGTCAAACGCCCTTACCTGGGGGGGTGGAAGCCGCGGGCACTAGTTCCAAAAGTTCTGGTTCACCTTCGCTTGGAGTTCCGAGCTCCGGCACTCTGGTCCCGCCGCAGGCTGGCAAACCCAAATCCTGTCCGGTCCGGCTCCCGCCTTCCCCACCCTCTGGGCCCTACACCATGTCAGGAATCCAGGCAGGCACCGAGCTGGGAGCTGACATCACCCCCAGTTCCAGGTACCTCCCCCTCCCACTGCCTCCTCTCTCCTCCCTCCCTGCAGGAATTAGCCAAAGAGAGTTCGCAAGGGGGAGGGGTCGGCAGCGCCCTGGCTCCCGCTGATTGGGCTTGCGGACAGTCACTCAGAGGAGTCAACTAATTTTATACATTCCTCGCTGAGCCAGACGAGGGCTGAAAGTGGTTGTGGATGGAAAAAAAAATGCTGGCTTTCCTGCTGTCTCTAAGGGAAGGAGATGTATGATGAAGCAGCTCGCGAGCTCTGCCTTAAACTTTCCTTGGTGTATTTACTGTATCCCAGACCAGAAACGAAACTAACCCACCCAAGCCCCCTTGTTAAGAAAAACAATTGCCTCTGTGTCACGGGCAAGTGCGAGTCTGGCGGTGCGTGGAGCAGAAAATGGCTAGCTTTAAGTCAGGCAAATAAAGGAAAACGCCAGCTCACGCCGCTCTTCTTTTATCTTGGGACTGCTGGGTGTTGCCCTAGGTGGGAAATTTAGAACTTCGAAAGCACTTAGGGAAAATTTGGAAGGGAAAGCTAGAAAAAGCGACCCGGCTCTGAATTGTTAACTTGCTGCGTGATCGACCATGTGGCGGCTGCTTTTGCTGTTGGCGATGAAAATCAGCCCCACCATGCGAGCTTCCAGACAAAATAAAATTGAACCTCTGCAGTAAGAAAAATTACTATTTACCTTTTTTAGAGCCTTAACGTTGCTGTTTTCATGCACAACTGAAGGGGGGGCCGTAACCTCACAATTGAGTTCAACAAGCCACATGAGAATAATGACTGTTGAATGGAAGCAATTGCAGAGGCTGAGCTATCAATTAAGAATTAACTAACATTTACCCTTGACGGATATAATGCTGTACAATCCCCTTGGCTAACAGAACAGATTCTCAGGAGATGGTTCTTTCAGTTTGCCTAATAACTGCTCCAAGGCAGAACTGAATTAGTGAAAAGTGGGTCTATTTAAAGGATACGTGCGTAGCATATTGTCTTATAGAAGTACAGTGAATTAATTATTGACTTTATGTTGGTTTTTACTGTTGGTTTTTGATGGATGTCAATGCCATACGTGTCACCATTCTGCCAGAAATTGCAGTGATGCAGAGTCCAACATTGTGTCTCATTTAATCCTCACAACCATCCTGTAAAGTGTCACTCGCCCCATTCAAACATAGAATCAAAGGCTCAGCAAGGTTATATAAGTACTTTCCTCCAGAACTGGGGTTGAAACCAAGGCCCATTTGACTCCAAAACAATGTCTCCTTACTCTCAAGCAGTGATTGCCCACAATCTACACTCATTTGAACAATTCGAACACTATAATGCTACAAAAATCCACGGACTCAGGCCAGGGCCCTCACAGACGCACTTTAGATTATTATAGTTGTGCTGTTTGGCAGACGTACACTACTCCAAGCTCCTAACGTACTGCTGGCTCCATTTTTCCCGAGCTCTAAGTCTTTTCTGTTACTACATGAGTTTTCTAAAACACTATTTGCTTTTTGCCATCAAATCTTCCCCTCTACGTCAACCTCCAACTTTCTCTACACTTCTTAGCTGGCTATTTCAAACTGCCCCTGGCCTCTCCTTACCTCTCCCACCTTATCTCCCGCTTCGGTCTTGGGAAACACGCTGCTGTAGTCGAACTGGTCTATTCACAGATCCCCGCCTAATCCTCACCTTCTGGCCTAACTGGAAGCCCCACTCTTCTCTGTGTGAGGGTTTGTTGTTTGGGGTTTTGGTTGGGTTTGTTGTTGTTTTTGTGTTTTGAGAACTTTTAAGATCTACTTTCTTAGCAATGCTAAAACACGTAATACAGTATTATTAACTGTAGTCATCCTGATGTGCATTACAATCCCAGGACTCATTTATTTTACACCTAACTGGAAGTTTGTACTTTTTGACCCCTTCTGAGTGTTAAGTCCCATCCTTCCTTCAGACCTTAATTAAAGGCCTTGTCTTCGCTGTGCACGACAGTGGACAGATAAAGGTTTTGGGGTCCGTTGCCCAGTTCTGCCACTTACTTGCTGTGTAACTTGGCTAAGTCACTAATACATCCAGCAGTAACCTCTTCTATGAAATGGGGATGATGATACATCAAAGGTTGTTGTAAGCTTTATTGAAACAGATCTGTAAACATATGGTTAGATATGTCTAGTTATATGCATTTCCTATCTTCCTAAACTCTAAAGAGTAAGCCCCATCTTAACCTCTTTGTATTCCCTACACTCAATTCAAGGGAAAGACTCAATAAAAATACAGGAAATGGATCATTATATCACCTCTAACCCCTCTCCATTCCTTAAATACACCCAAACCCCAAGTAATCTCACAGCCAGAAACCATAACTTTGGCCAGAGTCCTTTCATTTCTCTCACCACTCATGCAACAACCTAACTCTCTCAGACAGTGTCTGTACAAACCACCCAACCTACCTCTTCACCTCTCATCCTTCCCTCTCCCACAGTCAGGGACACACTTGTCGGCCATGCCTGTCGCCTGCCTGACTCTCCCAAATGCCTTCAAACGGTGGCTGGGTGGCCACCAGTCATTCTTCCAGCCCCAGTGGTAGGGTGGCTGCACCCAGGCTCACATTCTACAGCCCGCAGCGGGAGGTGGGGGAGGGAAGTGTCCCACCCTATAGGGATGGCAGGATAGAATAACAGGAAGTTGCCTCCCATCCCCTCCACAGCTGGAGTGATAACAGCTGCCATCAGAGTCAGGAAAACAAAAGACTCCAGAGGAAAGCTGAAAACTGGCCAGGGCTCGAGCAGTAGTGTTCAAACCAGGGGTTACAGAGTGGGTAAGAAAGGAATCCAGGGCCCAGATTTCAGCCTTCTTCTGTTTCAGTTACAGCTCTTCTCTGTACTACATTTTCTTGGCTTCACCATAATGCTTCATTTTTTTAAAAAGCTCTAACACTTGAAGAAAAATATATTGAAACCACTAAACTCTTGAGTATGTTGTGGAAGCCCCAGAGAATCAGGACATTGCAACAGAAATAGGGTGCCCGATGAGCAGCTCCCTAGAGTTTGCCTACTAACTCGAATCTTAGCTGACTTAATGGAAAACTCTGTTTATGACTCCTGTGGTTTCAACACTCATATTGTTTTCTGCCTTTTTATTCCTATGATCAGCTTTACCCTTAGACCTATGAATTTTGCCAGATACTATCAGTATGGGGTGGGGTGGGGTGGAGGATACTTCAAAAGCAAGAGAAAATCTGCAGAAAATAACAAAGTAGAACTTGGGTTGGACCCTAAAGGTCATCTGATACAATCACCTATTGGAGGCAAGAATCCCATCCATCTATAGCATTCCAACAAGTAGTCGCCCAGCCCCTGCCTGAATTTATCTGGCAACAAGAAGCCCATGAGCTAGAAGAGCAGCCCACCATTAAAGAACTTTCCTCTTTTTTCTTTGCTTTGTTTTGATGGTGGTAGTGGTGGTGGTGGTGGTGGTTTTTGCTTTTGTTTTTTATTGTTAAACTAATTTCAGATCTTGCTTTTCTGACTATTCCTCCAAAGACCTGTCTTATTAGTCCTCACAATTGTCCTGTAAGGTGGATGTTATCAGCTCCATTTAATGTAAGAATCAAAGGCTCAGCAAGATTACTTGAGTGAATTACTCCAGAACACCCAGAACTAGGATTGAATGGCTGTAGTCAGAGACCTTGGTTTCATTACGTGTGTGTGTGTGTGTGTGTGTGTGTGATCATTGAGGGTCCACAATCCACTCTTTCAGTTCTGGAGAAACATGTTGCAGGATGACTCTTTTAATTATCCCCCCCCTACAAAAAAAAAAAAAATCTGTGCCAGCAGGAGGGCATATCCCCTACTTTGTTTACATGCAGATACCAGGAAAGGCTCATCCAACTCTTCGAGGTCATATCCTTTGTCCATGCAGTCTTTATAGGCTTCCAGCTGCAGCTGTCTAAAGCACAGTCCTGGTCACTCTTGACTCCTTTCAAATCTTGAATATTTACCAAGGCAAAAAGTCCACACTCTTATCTGGCATCCAGAGGCCTATACATCCTGGCCCCTAACTTAACTTTCTGAACCTATCGTCCACTCTGCCTCATACTCCCACACTGTGTGAACTGAAGGATTTTGTACCCATGCCCCCTAATAATGTTTCCTCAGTTAAGGATAAGTTTTGCCTATTTCTACTAAAATCCATCCCACAGGGCTGTTGCAAGGATCTGATGAGATGTCATATGCACGATGACAGAGCATGTTGCCTGACACATAAGTCATCATTAAATATATTTCCCTTTTTCTTATGACTATTATTATCGTCATATACAGCTTATGTCGCCCACTGACTGTAAGTTCCTTACAGTCCTCGAGGGCAGGATGCCAATTTCTTTTATCTTTACTTCCTTTATGGGATTTACCACCATGCATTGTCCTATGGAAAAAAATGTACTGCATGAATGAATGCTACCTTTTGCTTAAAACTTCTAAATTGCTCTGGGCTAAGACTTCAGAAATTCAGGAAGAAATTGCCCAGAGTGATCTAGTGCCTTGGATTGTTCTCATCCAAGGCACATGGCTAGACATGGAGTGGTTTGAACACATGGTATAAATCATGAACCCAAATTCAAATGAAACCAGCGTAGCTTTAGACTTCCTTACAAAGGAGATTGCTGCACAGACTGTCTGATTCTAAGCATGGCATTGCTGATAACCCAGACACTGTTTTAATATCCTTCAGCTGGATATTAAGCCACTACTCAGCTATCCCTACTGATATCTTTTATGAATCCAACCCTCCCCATTTTCTTCCTGCCCATGGAGGCAGGTTAGAAATAGGCCCAATATCTCTCTCTGAGCAGAGTCTTGTTTTAATCACTCTTTCCTTACAACCCAGATTGTGCTGGTTATTCTCTGGTTACCTGCCAGATAAAATCCAAAAACCTAATTACATTCAACTTTCCCACTGTATTATTCTATTTATAAAGTGAAAAAACATTTTAATTAAAAATAGAAACTTTTTATGGTCTTTGATTAATGTTCAATTATTGGCTAAATTAAACAGATTTCCTACAATGTATGTCTGATTCCTACACTCCCAAAAAGGCCAACAGGATGGAGAGTGAGCCCTTTTGATACATAGCAGCAACTCCACTCCATGCAGATGATCTGATGGCATTCTCCCCAAGCAGGTCAAACCCTCCCCCAGACTGTCAGGCCTTTCCACGGGTGACAAGTCATGGCCCTTCCTTCCTACCAACATGCACTGTGCACAGACCTCTTTAGAGGTCCTGAGAACATGCTCAATCAACACTGAAGCACTCCTCATAACTAGTAACTCCCACCTTGATTTTCACCTGCCACAATATTAAGTAAAGCTCACTCTTGAAATAATAAATCATGGTTTACTATTAATCAAAATGTACCCATTTTGACATTGTGGTGCACCCCATTCTCTGGACCAGTGCCCTGTGTGATTCCCAGCCCTCTGATGGACCCATTAATTCCTACCCAATTCACCTTTTCACCTGGACAATCATTCATTTACTGTGGCTTTTTTCAGTCTCTCCTAATTCTTAACTAGAATTTCCTCTACTTAACTAGAATTTACATTTTAAAATGACATGTTAGACTTCAATCTACAAACTTCTAAGAAGAATGAGTGTTAGCTAAAAACAGATGTAAGGCAGGGATGGGACGACTGGTTTCAATAAGTGCTTCCATTAAAGGAACTTCCCTGACAAGTTGAAACAAGTTGCTGATTAACAGATCTTCAAGCTAGAGTTATCTTATCTCCCAAATCCTATAAAAGTGAGGTTCTCTGCTGCTTCCCCTGCTCCTCCAGATTCTATCTCTAGAAAAGCCTTTCCACTGAAAGATGCTGACTGTGTAGCATCTGAATTGCCAGATGATTAGCACTGTGGTTTGTAAAACTGGGCTGGCTGTTAAGGAGCAAAGAGAAAGTTACAACCGTCACTTTAGCTTGTCTGTCTTTTCAATGCTTCAAATCGCTTTCCTCTTATTTCACCTTTGATCATTTCCATTTGACTCTATATTGCTTGAATTCTCAAATAGATATAATGTGATCACCATAGAACTACTTTTTACATTGCAAGATGCCATTTCTGGAAAAGATCATCACCTAAATAAAGTGTAAGAAATATCACCTCTTCTTTAGTAAAATTAAATGAAGCACTGCATGTACTGAATTGTAAGACCTAGGATCACTTGACATTTTTGAGCTTGAATGTCTCCATCTATTAAAGGGATGGCAATAATGCTAGAGAAAGAATGTACTAGAGTGGACTCATGAAATTATGCTGCCACCCCCACAGGCTCCTTCTGAGAGTCCAAAATAGTTCTCTGCACACAGGATTCTCAGTTAGCATACGGAGACCCTTGCCATCTTGGACAGTACTGGATGGACCATGGATCCCCACTTGAATGAAAGACAAGTGTAAACTTGCCAGTAGTCTGGGGCAAGTAAGCATGAGGAACTCTTCAGCAGAGCGCTATACTGAATAATCACTAAGTGGTCCTATCAAATCCTCAAGAACGTGAATGTAAGACACATAGAAAACCAGATAGGATAGCAAAGGAGCAAGTAGAATTAGGGCAATAAACAGGCACACGAGTAAGTAGAAGCATGAAATATAAAAAATGAGGTCAGAGGAGAGTCAGTCTCTCCGGTAAAATATAAAGCAGAAAGGGATAGATGCTGAGAGTCACACAGAAAAAGGCAGTGCCTGGAACCCTGAGGCACTAGACACCACGATGAGGGGAGTAAGAGGGTTGCTGCCTAAGTAATGGAAAACACAACAACAGTGATAAAAATGATAATGGTAATAGAAAAAAACCAATGTCTATGCTCCTGGTACTATTAATATTAAATGTTCCTGCTACTATTTTAAATGTTTTATTAATAAATATATTACTTCAACTTTATGAGTCTCTTTCTAGTTCATAGATGAGGAAACTCAGCCACAGAGAGCTTAAATATTAATAACTTGCCCGAGGTCACATGCTAGGAAGTAACCTGATGCAACCCAGTTTGGTACCAGAGTTTAAAAGCTGAGTTACAAGAATGCTAGACTAGTGGAGTTAATGTTGAATTCCTAATCGTATTCCAGTTCCCATGAGGCTTAATGGCTCAGCGGTTTCCTGCATTTCCTTCATTCCCCAGGTAGCCTCACACTAAATCGCTATCACCCTAAGTAATCTGAACACTCTTCAATGCCTCCCCACTTGAAAGGGTCTAACTCTGTGATTTCAAATGAAATCATAAAGGTGACAGCATTTTACCTGCCCTGAAAGAAGTGTGACACGTTAAGTGTTTTTATTCTGAAATGAGGTGAAAGTTCTGAAGATAGGGCCTAGTGATCAACACCGAGTTTTTCTCTAAATTGTGTTTCTTTGTGACGTTACTTTGGGCCACGCCTTCATCTGTTTTGGTGTATTTTGCCACACGCTGTGGGAATTTTAGAACGTATTAGTTTTCAACAGTAATTATCATTACATATTAATTAAGTATAATTATATTAATTACATGACCCTCTTCTATCTCATTTCTTCCCTGAGCAACTAAAATGAGGAGACTATGATTACAGATGCACTGAACAAAGTTCAAAATAAAAGAAGCTTGACTATTTATTGTTTTATCTTTCTCTCACCTCTCCCCAAAGCAGCCAGATCACTTAGGCTCTTGAAGGAATTTAGATTTATTCTAATTATAATGAGAACAAAGTCAGGGCATATCTTACTACCATCTCCTTGTTTCACAAAACAACAACCTACCCTCCATCAGCCTCATCTTGCTTTCATTGAGTACATTTGTGAGAGTGACCACTGGTATGAGGGCAGGTGCTGCTTTCTTACAGGACTCATTTGCAAAGTTCTGAGCTTTGCTATCAAAAGAGCAATCAATGGATATTGGGAAACAGTGACTCCATCATCATGCGAAGAAGGAAACAAGTTGAAGCCTACATTCAATCCTGCCTTAGGAGAGGTGGGATTACAAAAAATAAAAATTGAAATCTGCTGAAAAACCAGAGGGAGATTTAGAACTTTATGTCTTGCACTAAAAATTATTTCCATATGACACTATTATTAGTGTTGGGCATTTTATTCTAATCCACTTAACCCACTGGCTTCTAAATTCTTTTAGAAGATAATAAATATGTCAAAGAAAATCATCACCCTCTTCCAAAACGCCGCTCAAAATTTCCTGACTTTCTTTACCTCCTAATGAGGATTAATCTTATAAGGATCAGCTTCATTTGTCCTGTCCTATTTTAGACATTAGGATTGTACTCTGTTGCCTCCTAAAGCTTTATTTATTTATAGAATAAAAGAGTCACATGTGTGGAAATAATAACACTTTTGTCAGAAAGTCAGGCAGCAACACGGAAGCTCTGGGCCAAATGGAACGCACTTCCTGGGGAACAGGCAAGGAGAGAGGGAGGGGGACGAAGAATTGCGTGCCCTGCAGCAGAGACCTTAAGACTATAAATATCAGATTATCAAACAATCTGCCTTGTTCACCCCAAAAGAGTGTATTAACTCCAAGATGTTTCTGTCCCAACCCCCCACCTTCTTATAATAACCAGTAAAAGGCAGACCCACTACATTTGTTTCATTTCACTATGCTCTATTTGTCTTCACAAATCTCCCTGCAAGTATGTAAGAGCTGTGCCTGTTAGCACCAGTATGAGAAGCAAAGGCACAGAAAGTTCAGTACTTGCTATTGTGAAACAAAATGGCAATACAGGACATGTATTAGTGTGATGGCATGGGGTCCAAACATCAGCCCTCCTGGCACTTAATGTGCTGCTGGGCCCCTACAGCCTTTTTACAACCTACACACACAGACACGGCTGCCAGAAAAGACTGTCCCTCTCTACAATTACAGGTTCTTGGACTGTCTGCCCTTGGTAGTTTTTAAAATAGTACAGTTGACTCTCTCTTTAGCCAGGAAAAAAAATCATTACGATTCTACTCACAAGTTATACAAAGGCACCTCTGTGGAATGCGTCCAACACACTGTAGTGTAGCTTCTTTATCTCATTCTTTTGCTGGCTCCAAGCTGTGAGAGGTGATCAGAGAGAACTGAGTTTGCGGGAGATAACTGGGGAGTAAGGTAACTCATTTAAATGATAAAACAGGAAACCCATTTCCAGTTTGGACATGAATAGTGTTTTAATGTGAACAGATCTGGAATCTGGACTGAAGAGCTAGGTGTATGATAACACCAGTGGCCAGGAGCAGGAGGGGCACCAGATTTCTTCTTTCGAAGAAAAAAGCTCTTTGGTGACAGCTGGGAAAGTATTTGTTGTGCTTTAGCTCAAAGGTGGGAGAAGGGAGGCAGGTCAGGGACAACGTACTCTGGCCTTAGTCCTGACTCTGATAAGAACGATGGGCAGGTTACATTACTTCTCCAGACCTGAGTTTATTCTCTGCAACTTGATGCTTTAAAGTTCTATTCTCTCTCTCACATTCAGTATTGTTGATGGAGTGTAATAAATGTCTTTGCACAAATGAGAGAACATGACATACAGTTTTTCATTAAATTCAGTTTTCGGTTATTGTACTGTGATCTTATACAATTTGTTATTTTGTAAAATACATCTTCCTTTATGATTAAAAAAGTCATACATCAGTGGGGAAACTAAACAACACCTTGACCAGGTTGTTAAAATTAACATCACCAATGAGGGGCAGATGAATTTTGTATGCCTGCAGAAATGATGCTCTCAGAAGGACATAGCACCACCTAGGTAATATTCTGGCCCAAATGCATAATCTGAATCTAATTGCGAGGAACAGCAAACAAACCCAAATTGAGGATATTTTGTAAAATGATTAGCCTAATCTTAAAAAATATCAGTCACATGAAAGACAAAGAAAGGTTGAGGGAATTGTCCAGATGAAAGAAGATGAAAAAAACAAGCATGACAAATATAAGACAAGGCTTATATGGGAAAATATTTCTACAAAGAATAATATTGGGACAATTGACAAAATTAGGATATGGGTTTAACATACCACTGTTAAATTTCCTAAATTTTAGGACCGTACTGTTGGTCTATAAGAGAATATTCTTGTTCTTAGGATCTATACATTCCAATATTATGCACTAAAAGGAATGATACATGTAGGCTTTCAAATATTTGCAAAAAACGGGAGTTCCGTGGTGGTGTAGTGGCTTAAGGCTTCGGCACTGGCACTGTCAACGCTGTGGCCTGGGTTCGATTCCCAACCAGGGAACTACTCACATACAAAAACAAAAAAAAAAAAAACAAAGTGGATTTCAAATATTTGCAAAAAATAGGGAGAAAGAGAAATTAACAAAACAAATTATGGCAAAACATTACATATTATTAAATCTGGGTAAAGGATATATGGAAGTTCCTCATTCTAGTCTTACAAATTTTCTGTTTGAATCTATTTTAAAATAAAATGCTTTTTTAAAAGTAACACATGTTCATTGAATAAAATTTTCTCAAGAAAAATCACTTGCAATCCTTCTACCCAAAGATAACTGTTAACCTTTTGCGTGCACAGGCATACCTCAGAGATATTGTGGGTTTGATTTCAGACCATTATAGTGAAGTGAGTTGATCGATAAAGTGAGCTGTAATCTTTTTGCTGGTGGAGGGTCTTGGCTTCAATTGTAAGAAACACATCTGTAAAGCACTATAAATCAAAACACAATAAAACGAAGTATGCTTGGTACCCAGTTTCTTTTGAAGAGAGTATATTGGTGACAACTGGGCAGGGTTAAGTGTTTGTTGTGTTTTGGCTCACAAATACAGGGGAATGGGTAGAGGGGCAGATCATGGACCGTCACTGGCTTGTTGGGGCCTATAATCTAGTCTGGCCAGTGGTTCCCAAGAGAAAGTATGGTGGGAACTTCTGGGAAAAATCCTTCCCCACCCCCCTACTTTTCTTTTGTTGCACATTATGTCACATGAAGATGGTTGGAACAACAGTAGCCATCCTGGGACCATGAAGGGAAAGCCAAGAGAATGGAAAATAAGGTGAGTCAAAGCACTGACTGACATCATTGAGCTGCTTCATTAACCAATCCTGGAACTACCCTAGCTGCACAATGTCCTCATTCTTTAAGCCAATATTATTTTGACACACTGTTATAGACAAAAAGCATTCCAACTGTTAAACCTCTACTTTTAAACAAGATAATGTAACCATTTGCTTTGCTTGTTTATCAATCACATGTAGCAAAAGCTCTTCCAAAGGAACAAAAACATCATGGGACCAAATCTGGTTTTTGAGCATGTGGTTCATTCACCAGCCAGAAGCTAAAGGGAACACAAGTTTTCAGATTGAGACAGGCAATGTGGGCTTCATGCCCAGAAAGTGAGAAAGAGAGAGCCAACCTTGCCCTTTGGTTCAGACCTCTCTGAACTAAAGGACCAGAAAAAGTAACTGGACTTAAGAATTGTTTTGGCTTCCAGAAGGGATCCAACTGCAGAATAGATAAAGTGGAAGAGGCAGAAAAAACTGTAGCTCCTGGAGTAGCTTGGTACCTATGCCTCACATACAGGCTGGGTGAAAACTGACCATTGGCCATTCCGAGCCTGTGCATCAAGATGGCTCCTGGGAGCAGTAATCAATGGCAGATGATGCCAGAGAAAGGCAATGTGGCAGGTGGTGTCTCTGAAAGCTTTAGCACTGGTGAAAGCTGCACTTGACACTTGGTAAATGTTGATTCATTGATTCATTAATAAGTATTTATTGAGCAACTGCTTTCTTCTAAGTGATGTACTAGATGCTAAATATACAGGACTTAATATGGCATTGTTCCTGCCCTCACAGAGCTTGCAATCCAATTTTGAGAGGCTGTGTGGCACTTGAAAAGGCCACAGGAATTGCAGCCAGACAGGATTCCATTCAAATCCTGAGTCTACATTTGTAGAGGGACCATAAACAAGCTACTTATCCTCTCTATGTTTCAATGAATTCATGTATAAAAATGGAGATAACACCAATACCTGGCTTAGAAAGTTATTGTGAGGATTAAACACTAAGATGTATATGAAGTGCTTAACATAGTGCTTGGAACATAGGGAGAAACTAAACTGTGACACAGATGCACTAAATGGCTTAACCGATCCCATGGGAAAGTTCAAGTCTGGGGTGGTTCTTCAGAAGGTGGATCAGCCATTGAATGCAGGCTACCTCTGGGAAAGGAGAGGAACCTTCGGTGAAGCACGTCTCCTTAACCAAAGGCAAGTCCAAGGGAAGATCCTAGCTGTGGACTCTCAGCAGCCAACACTCTGGGCAGCTGGGGAATGAGTGCATGGATACCCTGGGGAGAGGGGGAGTTAGGTGACCCTCACCAAACATACAGATGGCAGCAGATTATTTTAACTCAATTTTGAATCCAAGTGTAAATTTCTTTTCACTACATCATGGCTGTCTTCAACCAGAAAAGAAAGTGACAAATGGAAATTTTGTGACCATCCATTTTCTTTCCTCCTAGTCCAAAACAAAGACCATATTTGCAAAGTGATTCTGACATTCTTAGTAAGTGATTGTGAGCATAGCCACTGACTAAATTGAATATGACATTTAAAAGATATGAAATAAGATCCAACCAACCAAAGCAGTTAACTGAATTACCACATGTAGACATTTATATCAGCTTGATACTACAGTACTTTACTAAATGTTTTCCCTCTCTGTAGAAAACATTGGGACACCCAGCTTTGCAGCTTGAATGCTGACAAATTGAAAATAAATTGATGTGACAATCGTATCATTCCTACTTTAAGGATATTCATATCCTGGGGAAAATTGTTCTGTTTTAGTCAAAATCCTAATGAAATATATTTTGAAAGTTGGTAAAATATTAATTCTTTTTTAAAAAATCTAGCTCCCTATGTTATTTCATCACTAGTATATAATCATTGCAAGACTTCTGGCTTAATTTGAGCAACTTAAACTCAACACCTCTTTTTTGGTTTTACATAAATTGGCTGATACTGAATCCAGCAGTGGGAATTCACCTGAAGATTATTGAAAACATATACCAAGTTCTGCCTACAAATTGGTCTGAATAGTCCTTTTATCTGTAAATAAGTTTAGCTGTGACATTTTTAAAAATCTGTTAGCATATCCTCTCACTATCACAAGACCTTTTGAATATATTACTCACTGTGCCCAGAGCTTTTGTCTTTTTCCTTTTCTGTGTGTCTTGGAAATTCCCTCAAAAGTTAGTCACTTCTTGATTAACCTTATATGGGATCTCAGCCAAATTGTAATCCCAAGTAGCATTTGCCCTGGGATTTAGAGACTATCATGCTATACTATGATGTTGAATCCTAAGAATTATTGGGAGAAACTATTAAAATAGGAGATATTAGAGATTCTTCCTATATCTAAAGATTCAGTATTTCTGGAGGAGATGCTCAGACAAATATATAATTATAATTAAAGGTCTCTGTGGAATTCTGTAAAACATCACAGCTTGAGAACCACTCACAAGCAAATTTCACATCTCGAGCAACTGATATAATTGTCTGGCTGTAGAATATTGGGATAAAAGTGGCACTTGGAGTTGATTCTTTCTTAAAGTTGTGTATATAAATAGTAAGTCTATGAAAGCTGAAATAATAGGGTTGCTTTTCCCAGCAGTAATATGTATGATAAGGCCACCAGGATGGAAACATTATAAATAGGGGGCTGATCTCGGAAAAAGTGCTGTGGAGAAGGACCTGGTGATTTTTGGAATGTTAAAACCAAAAGATAGTAAAGGAGCTGAAGGTTACTTCAAGGGAGTGAGACGATGAGGGCATGGGGAAAAGGGCTGTGATGGAAATTATTGACCAAATATTCGTGTAGCACTGGGTGAGGTGAAGAGCAGGTCACGAAGATGAGAACACATAATTTACTTTACTAACTCACTGAGCTCCTACTATGTGCATGGTGTTGTTCTAAAGTGTATCAAGGTATGGTTCCCAAATTTTAATTTGTATTAGATTGAGCTGGGGAGTTTTTAAAAAATAAATTTCCAGAGTTCCCTGGTGGTGTAGTGGCTTAAGGCTTCGTCGCTGGCGCTGTCAGCGCTGTGGCCTGGGTTCGATTCCTGGCCAGGGAGCTACCCACATACCAAATAAATAAATAAATTTCCTGGACCCCACATTAGCTCTGTTGAATCTATGAGTAAATACTTGTCTGGGGTTGGAAATCTCTGATGTATAAAGTTCACCAAGTGGTTCTGATGCATGCAATCCACGGACCAGTATTTGGGGTTCACTCTGCTGGAGACCACGAAAAATGAATGAGGTATATAGGGTTTGTTCTTTTTTTTTTTTTTTTGATTTTTGGTATGTGGGTAACTCCCTAACTGGGAATCGAACCCAGGCCGCAGCGCTGACAGTGCCACCACCAGAGCCTTAAGCCACTACACCATCAGGGAACTCCCAGGGTTTGTTCTTGAGGAAAGTACAAACTGGTGTGCTCTACCAACTTTCCTGACTGCCTTACATTCATGGCTTCTGTTTTACTCATGATGTGTCTTTTCTCTGAAATGTCTTTTCCTCATCTCTACCTTCAAAATATTATGTATCCTTCAAGAGTCATTCAAACGTGAGGAGAATTGGAACTGCATTCCACAATCTCCCTGTCACCAGCCTTCCAACCCCACATTCATTACACAATCAAATATAAAATTCACCCTTACAATATCTGCTTCACCCACCATCTCCTTTTCCTCCCCATTTCCACCTCTTTAGCTTTCCTAAACCACTGAATGGCCTTTTAACTGATCTCCCACACTGCTTCTGCCCTCCTATTCTAATGTATTCTTTATGGTTCTATTCATCTTGCACAGTCCAATTATAATTATTTTTTATATTGCAAATAAAGTTTATTATTTCCCCACTATCTACAGATTTAGGAATAAAAATTCTCCAGTCTGGCATTCAAAAGTACTGTATCTACTCGACTTTTCTTTGATTATTAAGCAACAGAACCAACTTTGGCTAACTTAAGCAGAAAAAGATATGGGCTAGTTCGTAAAACTGAAATTCCAATCATTTCCTTTCTTTGTATGATTCTCAAAACTCATGTTCTTAGAGAATATCTGATTCAGCTTATTCCCAGCTCTTGTTAATAGGAACACAAGGGACACTGACTGAAAGACCACCTGCAATTATGCTCACTAAGGAAAGGTCATGCTTTCAAAGTAAAATTAGGGCTCTGTCACCTGAAAGGTAATAAAATGTTAGGAAACAAAACCAAGAAATGTCTACTACACCCAATATATGAACCCAATCCAACTGAAGTAAAATTGGAAATGATGGAAAGGAATTCTGTGCTTTCTTTTCTAAGATTGCAGAGGTCAAGTGGGGGAAATAACCAAGAAAACTAATATATGATAGCCACAATGTCTCTGGGTTGAGGGAGGAGAGAGGTTAGTCACAAGCATGTCCAACCTGTGGCCCAGGATGGCTTTGAATGTGACCCATCACAAATTCTGGTAGCATCATGAGTTTTTTTGGTGACCTTTTTTTTTCTTTTTCTTTTTTTTTAGCTCATCAGCTATTGTTAGTGTTAGTGTATTTTATGTGGGGCCCAAGACAAAAATCTTCATCCAATGTGGCCCAGGGAAGCCAAAACTTTAAACACCACTGGTGGTTTGAAATCAATGTTTTAGACAATGTGCAGACTGATTCACTAAGTCATTGTGTGTTATAAGGGTAAAGATAAACTTTTCTCAATTTTCCTGTCTGTTTCTATGACACTCTTTACAAAACACTCTATAGTATTTTAAAAAATAATGTAACCACCATACTCATAATACAAGAACAGCCAGGATTTTACTGGGGGAAAGTCAGTAGGGAAACAACTTCTGTATCTTTAGGAGGGCAAGTGTTCCACCTCCAAATTCAAGAAAGGCACCTCTAATCTCCCCTTGTTCCCAAATTCTGCAGTGCCCAAATATTAGAGGGAGCACTCTTTCAAAGGTAACTGTAGCATCAAAAAATAGTATGTAACATGAAAATCCAGTAAAAATGAGGACATAAAACATGATGAAAAATTTCAATGCACGTTTCCTACGAGGAAAGAAAATGTCTGTTAGGAACATTCTGAGAAAACCACACTGATGTGGCCCCTGGCTCTTGCACCCAGGTAGCTCTGTAATTTCAAGTAAATAACAGCTTTTCTTGAGTTCATCTGACATCGGCTACTAGGACTGCATCGGAATTCTAAGATTATATAGCCACGAAACAAGAACACCCTCAGTACCGTGGGTTTCCTTTGAGATGCTCTAGCAGACTACTGCCTTCTTTACCTCACTTGTGAGGTATACAATGCCTCCTGGGGGAAAATAAAGGCACAGGCAGGTAGATTTTCCTCGAGACACAAAATACAATACGGCAAATAGAATTTAGCTCTCTCTCCCACCAGTTTTGTCCTGGCATCAGACTTGCCCTTATAAAATAACGTAGGCTTTTTCAAATCTTTGAGGAGTCCTCCTTCGAGGCTGTACCAATGATATACAATGTTTTATTTATTTGATTTTAAGTCCTTGCATTATCATTTTCTAATTATGAATGCAATACACGATTAGGGTGGAAGATCTGGAAAATCCAGAAAAACACCAAGTAGAAAAGAAATGCCACAGATAATCAAGTTACTTGGAGATAATTACCATTTATAATACATTTCAGAAAAGAAAGTCTAGGCACAGATAAAACTTGCTATGAACCTATTTTGTGACGCAACTTAGCAGACCTATAAACCTGAACCAGGTTTTTGTTTGTTTGTTTGGTTTTTTGTTGTTGGTTTTTTTTTGCTTTTTTTTTTTTTTTTTTTTTTTTTTTTTTTTTTTTTTTTTTTTTTTTTTTTTTTTTTTTTTTTTTTTTTTTTTTTTTTTGAAGGAGGGTAATTCCTGGCTGGGAATTGAACCCAGGCCGTGGCATTGAGAGTGCCAAAGCCTAGCCCCTCCACCACCAGGGAACCTCAATGAGCTGAGCTTCTTGGCATTATCACCACTATCTCTTAGTGACTACAAATAACTGCTTCTCCTTCACGTATTTATTGAGGAGCCAACGTTCTTTAAACACTTCGTTAGGAAAAGGCTTTGAGGGCTGCTAAAATAAACTAGAGATGCTGTGCCCTCAAAAGAGCATAAAATATAGATTTGTTATTTCTTATGGAAAGAAATGACTTGCTACCAAAACATACCTAATAAACACTATCCATCCTAAATTCCAAAACTAGTCATCTTTGGAAATACTAAACTAGAACATTTTCAAAGAAACACATTTTAACATTCATTTTTAAAGAGAAGAATAATTTTCTAAATTACAGATAATTTGTAAAACAATGAAATGAAAATACTATGAATTGTGTGTACTCTTACATAAAAATCTAAGTATTTTTTTCTTTTTTCTTCCTTTCTTTTATCATTCTTTCAGTTTCATTTTAGTTTTTTTTCTGTTGGTTTAGAATGGATCCTTCAGTTTTTTTCTTTCCCACAGTGAACACTCTAAATATGGTTGAATTCAGATTTATTTTCTGACACTACTGAATCATTTGATTTTTATTTACAAGTCAGTAGGATACAACTATTTTTCATTTAAATTTTCTGTTATTAAGCATATAAAAGAAAATGTATAATATTTCCCTTAAAAGGCTCAAACATTTTTCTTAATAAAACATCATAGCTGCTAAATCAAAAAAATTTTTTTCATAATATTACCTGTAAAGAACCAAAAATTAGTGTCATTAATAATTTTATTCACATTGAATTTATCTTCTATAAAGAATAAAAACATTCTTTTGACTTTTGAATACTATATCAATCTGTCTGTACTTATTTAGCTCTTTATTTTTCAAACCTTGACATGCATAAAATCTTGACTCTTTTCTAAAATGTTCACATTGTTTATGGTGAATACATAGGGGAGAACTATAAGGGAACTGAGCGTTTGGGAATAATGTTATAAAGCGCCCACCATCTGAAGCTGAAAACAGCAAAACTGACACGGAATGATTGACTGAGTCTGGAAGATGAACCTCCTCAAAAAGATGATGTATAAAAGTATGCTCATTGGAACTAGTGCGTTTCCAGTTCTGTGACAAGAGATTGCTCAAAGTCTTAGGCAATCTTAGCTAAGATGTAATGATGTGATGAAAGATGGCAAAATCAACTGGCTTATAATCTGCCCATATCACATATGCAAGTAATCACCAAAAGGCATTCACTTATTTACTTATTTGTCTGTTTGAGATATAACTCACATGCCATACAGTTTATCCTTTAAAGTGTGCAATTCAGTGTCTTTTAGTTTGTTCATAAGCTTGTACCATCTCTACTAATTCCAGAAATTTTTATCACCCTCAAAAAGAAAACCTATATCCATGAACAGTCACTTCCTATTTCCCATTATCCTCAGGCTTGTCAACTACTAATCTGCTTTCTATCTATATGGGTTTTTCAATTTTGCACATTTTATATGGAGTCATATAATATGTGACCTTTGTGTCTGACTTTTTTCACTTAGCATGTTATAGCATGTATCAGTATTTTATTCTTTTTTTGTGGCTAAATAACACTTTATTGTATAGATATAACACATTTCATTTATCTGTTTATCAGTTGATGGTTATTTGTATTGTTTCTACTTGTTAGCTATTATGAATAATGCTATTATGAACATTCACATACAGGATTTTGTGGACATTATTTTTAATTGTTTTGGGCACATGTCTAGGAATGGGTCAGATGGTAGTTCTATAACATTTTCAGGAGCTGCCAAGCTCTTTTCTGAAGTGGCTACACCATTTTATCTTTTTTTTTTTTTTTTTTTTTTTTTTTTTTTTTTTTTTTTTTTTTTTTTTTTTTTTTTTTTTTTTTTTTTTTTTTTTTTTGTATGTGGGTAGCTCCCTGGCCGGGAATCGAACCCAGGCTGCAGCATTGACAGCACCAGTGCCGAAGCCTTAAGCCACTACACCACCAGGGAACTCCCAGTTATACCATTTTAAAATTCCACTAGTAACAGGGTTCTAATTTCTCCACATGCTTGGTATTGTCTGTCTTTTTAACTATAGTTATCTTAGTGGTATAAAGTGGTATTTTTGTGGTTTTGATGTGCGTTTTCCTAATAACCAATAATGTTGAACATCTTTTCATGTGTTTTTTGGCCATTTGTGTATCTTCTCTGAAGAAACAGCTATTCAACTCCTTTGCTCATTTTTCAGATTGGGTTGTTTGTCTTTTTTGTTGTTGAGTTGTAGGCATTATTTTCATATTCTGGATACTAGATCCTTAATTTACAGGGTTCTGAAAAATTGATACTGACAATTTTTTTTCCAGCTCTCTCATTGATTTTATAGAGGAGAAAATTTTCTGGAGAACTTGCTTCACCATTTTCATTGACATTACTCATCACTTATTAATTTAATATTTGTTGAGCATAATGAACATCTTTTATAGTTCATGTCCCAATATGATCAAGATCTCTGCCTTCAAGTAGCTCATGTTGTGTTAGGAGAAGAGAGATTTAAAATAACTCAATTGCAATAATATGCTGTGGGTTCAATGTCAGGATTGCGTGCAAGATACAGTGCACACACAGAAGAGGCAGCCAAAGATTCTACCTGGGATAGTGGTTGGGGATAAAGAATCGGAAGTTGTCTCAAAGAAGGATGTTACTCATGGCCATATGATGGTGTGGTATCTCTAGAAAGGAATTCGAAGAGTCAGAATTTGCCAGTATGTATATCTTCAACCCTGTAAAAGGGAAAGGTATCTTGTCTAGCAAACAAAGGCTCTCAACTCTGCTTAGCAGTTACCATCCTTTGGTGCAGGTAGCTGCACCACAGCTTACAGACACCATCCTTTAAGATTTGTGTATATGTGTATATGGTTATGCAAAGCAATAGGAAATATATATATATATATATATATATATATATATATATATATACACACACACACACACAGATATATATAATGCAATAGATCTATATCACAAATAAGAAAAATACTATGACTTATAAAGAACAAGAATAGATCATTTATAAAAGAAGGTAGAACAAAATTTTAGTCAATGCTTGAAGAAATTTAATCTTACTATAGATCAAGCTTGTCCAACTAGTGACCCGTGAGACAGCTTTGAATGTGGCCCAACACAAATTTGTAAACTTCCTTAAAACATTACAAAAACTATGCAAGACCTTTTTTTTATTTTAGCTCATCAGCTATTATTAGTGTTAGTATATTTTATGCATGGGCCAAGACAATTCTTCTTTTAATGTGACCCAGGGAAGCCAAAAGGTTGGACACCACTGCTCTAGATCAAACATTCTGGGGTCTCTGTCCAGTCTCCAAATGCTCCTTTCTCTGACTTGTGAATCAGGGAGGAGAGTTCTGCACTAAAAAGTATTGTGATGTCTGAAGAAGGAATTCCATTTCTTCCATACCCATTTCTTCAGGACTCTGAGAGTCTGTGTTCCTTTTTTGCTTTTGGTACATCCCCAGCTTTGTATTCAGCACGGTCATGTCCTTTCAAAACTTCTGGAAAAAAAAATCAACTATAATTTAAAAAAATAATTCTAGATGTGTGCATTCTAGAAATGTGCATTCTATTGCATATGTGTGTGTTTTAACAAACTAGACAAGAAATTACATGTACATTTATTGGACCTGGGGGACAAGCAGTCAACAACTAAACACACACATTAAATGTTATAAATTAAGATACGTGCTAAAGAGAAAATGAATGAAGTGATGAGATGGAGTAGCTGAGGTTTGGTGGTGGGATATCAGTGAGATGATCATTAAGCACCTCAGTAGGTGACAGGTTGATTTATTCATTTTTTGTTTCACCTGCCCATTCACATATACCTCAATGTATAAGATCTTATGGGAGGAGTTCAAAAATGGAATCATTTTTCTGGCTAGGGGAGGTTGGGGTAGGTCTGGAAGAAAAGATGACATTTGAGTTGAGCCTTAAAGAATGGGTAATATGTATACAAGAAGGATAAGCTCCAAGGGGTATGAGGGCTTGGAGGTACACCAGACCTGTGAGACATGCTGTTGGCCCAAAGTAAAAGGCCAGCAGGAAAAGGAAACAATGAGGAGGCTGAAAAGACAGCAGGGAAATAATTACCCCTGTAAGTAGACTTAAATCATTTTATCATTATTTGAACCTGTGTAACTTTGAAATCTTGCCTCTATTTTCAACAAGTTCCTCCTTTAACTCATGAGCTTCATTACAATCATCTGCCTGAAAATATACCCAAATTTTTGGTAAAATAGAAATTATATTTTTCTGGTTCGTACAATAAAACCTCACTCATTTTGATACCACCTAGTTGTAAAGTGGCTTTAATGAAACTTATTTTTGCTCAGTAAAATCCTTGCTCTTGGAGTAAATTCATAGTGTAAGCATGATAAATTTCAGGAATAACAACCAAAAGATTAATAAAATTATTTATAATCCTTTACAAGTATAAATTTATGCAACAGCTGCTTATTATAAATCATTTTTTTCTCTATTCACTACTCTTTCCTTGCTGCTTAAAAAATATCCACCAGAACACCAGTTGAAAAAACATAGTATGTTTCAGAGAAAAAAAGAAATGTATATATCTTATAAATATTTAAAATTTTATAATATCTAAATGTAAGTCTGCATTATGTTAGTTTGAATATTTGGGCCTTATGGTTTGGCAAAAGAGCTGCCCATAGAAAGGCCTGTTTCCTCTTTTCTTCCCAAGTCTCCTGTAGGTTGTCAGGTAGAGCTAACAGATGGTTTTCGTTGGTTTCTGTCAGTAAGATCAAAATACAGGCTGAAAGCAAACCATCTCCTTCTAAGACATGGGTGCCAATTGCACATATGTCAGGAGTAAAATGTTTCAAAGATTTAAAATTAATCATCCTATAATAGACTTGCAGCATAACTTGAAAAATAGAGCTATAGCAGGAAGAACAGTGTTCAGGGATTCAAGAAAAATGGGTTCTATAGGTGCCACTTCTAGAAACTGATTCTTAAAGAAGTACTTGCCAAAGCAAGCAAAGATATGGATTTCTGAGGTATAGTGTGCAATGCCAAACATTAGTTATAAAGCCCCAAATATCCAACAAAATAAATTTAATAAATTAAAAAATCAAACCCTATATTATATAAAAGCGAAAAGGTAAAATGTTATCTAGTGGCATAGGTAGTTGTAGAAGAAAAGTTTAAAGTGGAAAATAACAAGTTGCAAAACAATATGTAATACAATACCATGAAAATAAAAGCAATATGTAAATATATGTATAGAAAAATTTGAAAAATATAAATATACTAAAATGTTCACTGTGTTTATTGTTCAATGAGTGGAATTATTTTTCACTTTTGGTCTAGAAAAGTTCTATAATGTGTTTTAATTATTGAAATAAGCATTTATTACTTTTGTTAGAAGAAAAAATGTATGTATTTATATGTTTAAAATATGTATTAAGTATTTTATATATTTAAATGTATGAGGGCTGTTCACAAAGCATTTAGCCATGTATTAATAATATGAAAAATAGAGGCATTTATGGCTTTATTTTCCAGACTGTCATTGTATAAGCAATATACTTGTATATTTTGAAATATATACATATATTTATTTGTGTATATTTTTAATGGGAGCACAAGAACAAGACTGGGTGGGTCTTTTCATCTGTGAGCAACTCACTTCATGTTTCTGAGTTAATGCTTTTCTCTTCTGAAAAATGAGGGTATAGAATAGATTCAATGAGTATGTTCTCCTCTCATAGATCTAAAATTCTGAGTCTGTCTTTCATTGTATTTTAGATTCCATTTCCTAAAATTCTCTACATCTGAGATTTCTTTGAAGAACTGTTTTTCTTCTGTAATAGTGACCATTTATTATTACCTGGACAAATTTGTTATTCATTTCTCCTAATTACTTTTTAACTTTCATGATCTTCTTCTTTAAAACAAAGGGTACAAAACAAAAATTGAGAAGAATAATGTGTGGAATTGAAACCAAACAAATGATAATTTTTAGGAGAAAGCTCATTCATGATCAAAAGTTTGAGATTTCATGGAAGCTGTATTTTCCATACTGTTCTGGGTGCTGATCTCCAAAACCAATATTAAATCAAATCAACAAGATATTATTGGCCACATCCTATGTAAGTGGTCATTGAACTAGGCATTGTGCTGGTTGGATACGAGTAATAAGAGTATTTACCCTCATACAACTATAGAGAATGTGTAGTCTACACCCTTTATCAAGTTCATTCATCACTAACCCCTGAATTGTGTGATTTAATTATTTAGAAAAGAGCTGTGATATGATAATCATATTAGTTGGTGCCCTAGTTTATTTACATAGAAAATATCTTTATAGAGTACTTATCAAAGATAATCATATCAAAGATTACTGAGATAACTCAGTCCCAGAATGGAAGATGTTCGTGTGGAAATTTCAGAAAACTTTCTAAACCTGGGAGCCCAGTAACAGGCAGCAGCCAAAGCAATCTCAAAGCCCTTTCTTCAGCTTAAAGGTCTTTTAAAATTTGTTTCTGGTGTGTGTGTGTGTGTGTGTGTGTGTGTGTGTGTGTGTGTTTGTTTAAATACTTTTACCAACTTTTCCTCCCTCCTCTTCCATGGCTTTCTGAATCATTCCATTTCTCCTTGAGAAATAAATGAGCCAATGCACGGAATATTTTTAAATTTTATTAACTTATTTCTCCTTTAATTTTATCACACTATGTTTGCTGGTCCTATATCTATTTCTAACAGTCTTCACTTGAGTAAACTTACAGTCATTTCTATGACTTCGCAACTGTAACAATCATATTTAAAATTTCTTATTCATCAGTCATATTTAAAGTTGCTTTTTCATTATATTCTTATTCATTATATTCATTTGTTTTTATGCAGGCTTCCCCATCAACCTTTAGACCTACTGAGGATGGAATTTGTGTCAATTTTTTAAAGTTATGTTTATTGAGGTTATAATTTACATACAGTAAAGCTCACCGTTTTTTTTAATGTTTTATAGTTTTGCAAATCATTTTGACCCATTTTCCATTTATTTATTTATTTATTTTGTATGTGGGTAGCTCCCTGGCTGGGAATCGAACCCAGGCCGCAGTGCTGACAGCGCCAGCGCCGAAGCCTTAAGCCACTACACCACCAGGGAATTCCCAAAGCTCACCTTTTGAAAATGTACAAATGCAATATGAAATTTGACAAATCTATACAGTCACAAAATCACCACCACAAGGTATGAATTATTTCCACCACTCCCAAAATTTCCTGTGCTCTTTTATCAATTCCCTACTTCCTTTCCCCGCTCACCTCTAGCAACCACTAATCAAATTTTTGTTCCTATAGTTTTTGCCTTTTTCACAATATTATAGAAATGGAATCATGAAGTATGTCATCTTCTGGGTCTGGCTTCTTTCACTTAACGCATTTGAGATACATTCATATTGTTGGATGAATAAGAAGTCCATTCCTTTTTATTGTTGAGTAATATTCCATCATGTAACATGTACCATAGTATTTCCACACACCAGTTGGTGGATATTTGGGCTGTTTCTAGTTTTTAAGTTTTTGCCTGTTCTTTTTTTTCATTTAGTTTTGTTTTTGTAATGCAGCTGAGTACCTTCAGAGAAAATCTCCATACATATTTGTGATATGTTTCCCTTTCATATTATCTCAAGGCCGTGTTGGTTTGTTTTTTAATCTTCCATTTATCTTTGTCCTCTTCCTCCCTATCCTTACTTCCTGCTGAAATCTACATTCCTGTAATACAGCTGGCTTTTGGAAAAAATTTTCTAAGGCATAATCTTTCTTGAACTTTGTCCTCTTCCCTCTTTTCATAGTTTGTAATTTCCAAAGCCCAAGGACAGTGAAAAAGAAAACAAACTCTTGACTTTTCAGCTAGCCCAAAATGAGGTTGCAACTTTTTTAAATGATGGACTAAATCAGAATTAAAATAAGTTTTTCCTTGGTGATAAATAGTGCTGATCTACCAATAACTTGTATAATAATATGGAAGGGGTCTAAATAAACATTATTTTCCTACAATAAAAGAGTTATTTCTCCTTTACTTCTTCCAGAGTCCTCTTAATTTAAACTCTTTGGTTTAAGCTAAAACAGAGGTTGACAATTAAAAAAAAAAATTTACACATAAATTTTTCCCTTGTTAGATACTTTTCTTTACAAGCCTGAAGTTTAGTAGAGCAGAAAAGCTATCAGCCAGGTTGCTAGCATCTAATCCTTACCCAAGTTGATCAACTTCTAACATTCTATTACTCTTCATCAAGGTGAAAATTAAACCATTTTTAGAAAAGAATCTCTAAGAAATAAATGGAGACAGAACAGCAGAAAACTTTGGAGACAGTGAAAAACAACACAAGAACTCTTCATGCAGAAATCAAAGACAAACACAAATACTGGGTGCCAAAAATATGTATACACACTTTAAGCAATGTTACCTATGTATACTATTACTTTTTAATGTTGAATTGAATTATGGTAATATGTTGTATGGTGTTCACTCAAAAGATGGCATTAATCAAATGAATGCTAGCTAGCGTCACCATGCGATAGGCAGGAGAGTCAAAATGGCGGAAGCACGGTTGTCATTCGGGGAGCATAAGACCATTTGCCAGGACAATGGATAGAATGAAGAGGTGCAATTGTGTTTCTCCCACGTCCTCCTGACTTAACACCCTTTGACATCTACCTATGGGGGACCTTCGAGGATATGGTGTACCGTAGAAAACTGATGGTACTTCAGGAAGAAACTGAAACAGCATGCACACCAATGCAAGTGGACACTTTAGTCAATGTTGTTCAAGCAGTAGTTCACCATAATCAGAAGTGTCTGGACACTGATGCTAACTACCTTGAGCACCTCTTGTAATTGTAGAAGTCAAATGTGACTTGTATTCATCTTTTGTTATCAGTATACAAAGTCTGACAATTAAGTTCTCAAACTTATCCCAGAAAAAGTGCTTCATACCTCATTGCTGAGTATCACTACAGTCACCTTCGAAGTACTCCCCTTGGGAAACTATGCACCAATGCCAGCATCTAGTGCACACTTCAAAGCAATTTTGGAACTCTTTTTCTGGAATGGCTATCAGAGCTGTCGTCATATTATGCTTGATGTCGTGAATGTCATCAAATTGTCTTCCTTTCAATATTTCCTTTCCCTTTGTGTAAAGAAAAAAGTCACTAGGGGCCTGATCAGGTGAATAGGGAGGGTGTTTCAAAACAGTTATTTATTTACTGACCAAAACCTCCTTCACAGACAGTGCTGTGTGACCGGGTGCATTGTCGTGATGCAAGAACCATGAGTTGTTGGTGAAAAGTTCAGGTCGTTTTCATCTTTTTCACGCAGCCCGCTCAGCACTTCCAAATAGTAAACCTGGTTGACTGTTCAAGTGGTACAAATTCATATTGAACAATCCCTCTGGTATCAAAAAGTTTAACAACATCATTTTGACTCTTGATTTGGACTGACAGAATTTTTTGGTTGTAGAGAATTGTCTAACTTCCATTGTGCATTTTGATGCTTTGTTTCAGGGTCATATTGGTACACCCATGTTTCATCACCAGTGATAACACAGCCCCAAACATTTTCTTGCCTCTCCAAAATGTCTTAGCAAACTTCAAATCTCCTTTGCTTTTGTTCATTGGTGAGCTCCTTTGGGTCCATTTTTACACACACCTTTCTCATGCCAAGATTTTCAGTTAAGATTTTTCTGTTTCTCTATCAGTGTTTTCTTGGTCTGCTATGCTTCTCACAGGCAGCTGATAATTTTGAGGCACAATTCAATGAATTTTTGCAATGTTTTTATCAGTTTTGCTTGTTACTGGCTGCCCTGACCTCTCTTCATCAGTGACACTTTCTCTCCCTTGGAAAAACGTTTAATCCCTTTGTATACTGCCATTTTCTTCATGGCATTATCCCCACAAACTTGGACTAACATGTCCCTGATTTCACTTCCACTCTTGCCAAGTTTAACAAGAAAGTTAATGTTTGTTCATTGTTTTAATTCAAGCTCTAACATTCTCATGATGGCACACAAAAACACACAATAATGAACACCACTCAGCAAGACACTGCCACATGTTTACACGACCACAGCTGTGAGACGCAGATACACCAAGGTCATGAAATCTTACCGAGTTGTTTGTACAGTGCTGCCAAGGTGTGCACAGTGGAAAGTTTGCAAACTTAATTGTCAGACCTTGTATTCAGCAATTAGGTATGTAGCATTTTTTCTAGGATGAGTTCAGGAAATTAATTGTCCAATCTTATATGTTGAGTATGACAATTTTGATACAGTTGTTTTCCTTTCTTAAAATGTGTATACATTTTTTTGGCACCCTCTGTATATCTCTTACATTCTAAGGATGCAGTTCTTCACTAATATTTATTTCCTGGCTGTCTTCTCTGTACTGTTAGGTGCTGGGGTTCAAGAATTAAAAAGAGAAGTTTTCCTTTAAGATACTCATCATTATCTTAAGATGGCATCAAGATAGTCTGACCTGATAATACTGTTTTAAATGGGACAGAAAACAACGGTACTGTCCCGTTTCAAATGGTATGTGTGATCAGCCTCCTGACACCTTGAACTTAGGCCAGAGAGACTAGGCTGACCATACGTACCATTTGAAAATGGGACAGTACTGTTGTTTTTCTGTCTCATTTAAAACAGTACATCTGGTCAGCCAATATCAAAATATACAACTATCAAACTTTTCTGACTGAGTTTCTAGGTAAAATAAAGACATCTAGCTGTTCGTGTCATCAGAGAATAAAAGTGGTGGCATCCAGGCAAAAGGTGCTCAGAACGGACCACCAGAGAGCATTCCTCCTGCAACAGAAGATAGGCTTTAGTTCTTGTTATGACCTGTTAAACAACAGAAGGGGTGGAAAGGGATGACAGAGTCCCCACAGCCTCCCAGGTGGTCTTCTCCAAGTCTGCAGCTTACCTAGATGTTTGCCCTTTGAGTCACATCAAGGTCCTGCTGTGATTCCAACTTTTCAATTTGGCCCTCCAGGGACATCACCTCATTTAATAAGCTGCAAACAGACCAAAAGATCAGCTAAATCTGCGAATTAAGAAAAATCATCCAATGGACAGTCTTTTAAAAATCTTTTTAGAAAAATCATTTTTGATCTTTCAAAAGTGAAATCTTATTCCTATATAAGAAAACTCTTGAAGAGTCATTGTGTTGGAATGAGAAGACATAAATGCAACTCAAAAGAGTAAAAAATACTTTAGATAATAGTTATCAGTATCTAAAAATAATTTAGATAATAGTAAAGAAATGTAAGACCTAACTGGATATAGGAGCAGAACTTTTAAATGATTAAAATGGAAGCTTAATTAAATTTCTAGGAAAAAACACAGAAAATCTTTGGGATCTAGGACTCAGCAAAAAGGTCTTAGACATGACACCAATAGCATTACCCATAAGAGAAAACATTCATAAACTGGACCTCATTAAAATGTAAAACTTTTGCTTGGTCAGAGACTGTTACATGAATTTGCATGTCTGGCAAAGGTCTTACATCTATCTAGGCTATATGAAAATCTCTCAGAACTAACATTAAAAAACAAACTTTCCAATTAGAGAGGAAACAAAAGACATGCACATTTCTTTAAGAAGATATATAGGTGGCAAATAAACAAATGAAAGGATGCTCAACATCATTAGCCTTTAGAGGTTTACCAATGAAAACTGCAATGAGATGTCACTACACACTTATCAGATAGGTAAGATTAAAAATAGTGATAACACCAAATGTTAGTGAGCATGTGTAGAAATTGGATCATTCATACACGTGTGGTGGGAATGTAAAACGGTACAGACACTCTGGAGAACAGTTCGGCAGTTTCTGCCAAAATAAAAACAGACATAGCGTGTGACCAGGGGATTTCACTCTTTGGCAATTGAGACGTGAAGACTTATTTTCACACGGAAAGTTGTACATGAATGTTAAAAGTAACTTTTTCCTAATAGTCCCAAACTAGAAATTATACAATTGTCCTTTGATGAGTGAATGGTTAACCAAATTTTGTGTGTGTGTGTGTGTGTGTGTGTGTGTGTGTGTACAGGGTCCAGCAGAAGTAAAGCTCAGACTTGAGTTATGATTTTATTACAAAAATCATAACTATATGTGCATGTGTATAGCTACAAAAGCCTATTCTCTTTATACCAGTGACAAGATAATTTAATTTTACCTTTTCTGTTTCATCTTAAAATTCTCCACTTAAATTCAGATATTCATTAAACAAATAAACTTTAATATTTTTTTCATGCCATACTCATTGGATCCTGGATAAAACTCAAGGATCATTGGGGACCTGAAGTCCTCCCTTTGATAACTATTAACGTCACTTCAAAGAAAGAACCTATGAGGGAAGTCCTTCCCTTTAGAGAAAAGAGAGCAAAGATGCAGGTGACTTTGATGCAAACTTTGAGATGTTCTGACATTGACTTCTAATCATAAGATTGTACTTCTTACCCTAAAAACTTTTTAAAAAGAAAAACAAATAAGACAATAAAATAAGTCTTTTATTTAGAAAGAAAAAAAAGCTTTCCTAAAGACATTAGCACCTTAAACCCAGAGTTTCTTAATTTTCTGAAGCTATTAGAATTTTCACTATTTTCTGACCAACTCCGACACCCTACAATTACCTTTTCATTGTGTTTTCTGTTAGGTTTACTTTTTGTATAATATTGTCAATTTTCTCTCTCCACCCCATGTGCTCAGCTCTGAGTTCTTTCACTTGTAGACCTATCTGTGCACTCCAGAGATTTAGCTGGAAGAATATGTTCTACTGACTCCTGCAGAAACATTATTATGATCAGTTTTAAGGTATAAAATGGGAAACTTCTCACATGACTTCAAACCCTCTTCATTTGGATGACAAGTTGGTCTGCTTATTCATTTTCTGTCACCAAAATAAACCAGATAAGCACTTAGGACTCAAGAAAGAAGTTTGGGGATTTATTTGATATTCATTTTAACAGATTCTTACAAGCCTGGAGAAAATAAAGCATATTTTACATTTCGTTTAAAAAACAGATACATGTGTAATTTCCCTGCATGGAGTGAATGTTAAGTATTGGTGTCAGGATAATGGCTACATCTTAGGGGGGAAGGAGAGGTATACAATAGGGAAAGGTCTGCAATGGCTTAACATTATCTTTTTAATGATAATTATAATACTTTTCATATCTAGAAAATTATCTGGGAGTGACAAGATATGTACTAATTCCAGGCTTCAAAGAAAAGTTTTCACTGAGAACCCCATGGCTCTGCCTATCTCCCTAGAAATGTCCTTACTCTGCATTCTTCTAGAATGTGTAGGTAGTGCCTTGTGCACTTGAGTGCTTTATGTTACAATTCATGGATGGATTTTCAATTAAGTCAGGCTTTGCCTCAGTTCTCTGTGAAGTTTTATTTTCCCCTACACAAAACATTGTTAAAATGTTCATTCTTGCATGTGTCAAGGCTTACAGTTCAAGGATGTTCTCCTTTGAAAACTGTGAAGACGGGGACACTGGAGGGTTCTCATGTAGAATTTGGTCTGTTTTTCACTCATTTTGTTCACTCTGCAGGTCCTGATCATGCTCAGCCTCTAGCTCCAACATATCCTGAAAACAATCATGAAGTAAGCCAAGCAGAACAAAAGGGTTATCATCACAAGAGGTAGTGATCCTTCTGGCCTACGGATGCCTGCTTCTCTAGGAGGAAGCACATAGCCCTCTCTGAGGCTGGAGCTTTCTAATGCATTTGTGAGATAAGCAGACACACCCTCTGGCTCTGTTGACAGAGGAAGGCTGGGGCAGGGACATGTTGAACATCCGTGTCCATGCGTAGAGCTCTTTTCAGTGCTGGTAATAGAATTCCATTTGTCACAGGCCCTAGCACTCCACTCAAACAAGATGACAGGGCTCTTAAAAGAAGTCAGTGTCAAGGAAATGAAAAAGAGGGTGGGACTCTAAAGATAAAACAACCAAATACATTGCACAGATCCTGTTTGGACTCCGGTTAAAGAAACTATAGCCACAAAGACATGTGGGGGACAACTGGGAAAATTAGAATATTGAGAAAATTGAGAATATTAGATTATACTATGGAATTATTGCTAATTTTCCCAATGTGGTAATGGTATTTCTGTTACTTAAAAGTAAGTCTTTATTTTTAGAGATGCTGTCTGAAATAAATAGGGATGAAGTATCTGCTGTCTTTGACCTACTTTTATGTGGCTTAGAAAATTCCATCTATTTACATATATAAAGATAAAGCAAATGTGGCAAATGGCAACAATTTTAAATATAAGTATGAGAATATGAGTAATCATTATATAATTCCTCTAAGTTTTCTTTTATTCAAATGTTTTCATACTAAAGAGTTTTGGGGAAAATCCTACTCTCAGTTTGACCCCAAAAATTTCTTTGTTTCTCTATTTTTTGCCTGGTTTTAGAGAAACATTCAAGGCATTTTCTGGTATTTCAAGTCCGTGCATGCACACTATTGATAATGATTTATCTTCGAACATGTCTCTTCTTTAGTAACTACGTTGTGAAATATTTCTCCTGTCTCTTGAAGAAGTTGTCCGTGTCTATTATTTTTTGTTTGTTTGTCTTGTTTGTTTGCTTCAGCAAAACTATTTTTAAAATGGAAGGAAAACAAATCAATCTCTTATTTAAAATATCTGTATAAATTACTGGCCAAGTCAATAGAAATAGAAATAATTAACATTCATGTAACTCTTTATAAATTTCTTTCACATGCATTCTCTTTTTTAATTCTCATGATAGACCTGAGGTGGATAAAGATAGATATTGAAATTCTTTTGGCCATTCATATATAGTGATTTACCCAAGGTCACCTGGTACAGTGTGTTAAGTGGTCACCTCAAAAAAATATGTCCATATCCTAATAGTAAGACCCTGTGAATGTGACTTTATTTGGAAGAAGAGTCTTTGAAGATGTACTTAAGTTAAGGATCTTGAGATGAGATTATCTTGGATTACCTGGGTGGGCCCTAAATCCAATGACAGGAGTCCTAATGAGAGGCAGAAGAGAAAACACAAACACAGAGAAGAGCATGTGAGAACAGAGGCAGCCACAGGACAAGGAAAGCCTGGAGCCACCAAGAGCTGGAGAAGGCAAGGAAGGATGCTCCTCCAGAGCCTCCAGGGGGAGCGTGACTGCTGTCGTGCTGGTTTCAGAATTCTGGCCTCCAGAACAATGAGATAATACATTTTTATTGTTTAAGCCATGAAATTTGCAGTAATTTGTTACAGCAACCAGAGGGAACCAGTACATATAGGTAGTAAGTGTAGGGACTAGAATTTGCACTAGTTTTTCTGAGTCCAAGACCAACCTTCTTTTCACCCACGTAGGCCTTATGTTCAGATTAAGAAATATTCAGTTCCTACCACCGCACTTTCACACCACAACCCATGAGCATCTCATCAGGACGTAAGGATTATGATCACATTTATAGATAAACTAAGGCGAGATTTTCCGAGTATTTTATGATTCCACTATAACTTTACCTCTTCATGAAAAAGAAAACAGCATCCACAATTTCAATTTATTCCCAACAAATCTTTTGGCAAGATTCAAAAGCAACAGAAATATGGTGATGTAGAGCAAGGACACTACATTGTAGCTGACCAGACATTCCATTTTAAATGGGACAGGAAACAATGGTACCATTTCAAACGGGACACACGGTCAGCCTACTGACACCTTGAGTTTAGCTCAATGAGACCAGGCTGACCGTACATACAGTCTGAAATGGGACAGCCCCATTGTTTTCTGTCCTGTTTGAAATGGGACGTCTGGTCAGCCTACCACATTGGGACCTGGAGGACCTGAATTCTAAGCCTTGTTCTGCTGCTGTGGATGTTGAACCACCTAACCATTCTAAAGCTCAGTTTCCTGTTGTTCTGGAATAAGAAAATTGAACCAGATCATCTCTAGAGTTCTATATCCAATAATCTATAATTGAAACCTTTCTTGTTTTCATCAATCAATTCACTGTAATGGTTAATATAACCACAGATGAGTCCAAAGGCAGAAAATAGAAATAAAAGGGTTTTTCTTTTATTTCTATATGCAAGATTGAACACATACACAGTTGTGTGTGCTTTTCATTACAAACTAAAAGTGTGCTTGCGTGAAACAGCCAGCCTGAGGGCATTACTTTCCATTTACGTGCAGCTTATGTCTCCATCTGGATGCTCCATGGGTACCTCACATTCAAGCAAATGGAACTCATCATATTTCCCCTCTTCCTTATCCAGGTTCTTCATCCTTGCTTAGGGTCTCTACCCAGCCAGATGCCTCTGCCAGAACCCTGGAAGAGGTCCCTGTGTTTTCACGGGACATATGCTTTTCCTTCTTTATTACCCACATCATATCCACTTGGTGTCCAAGTCCCAAAACACATCTTTTTTATGCCTGTGTCTTCCCGCCCACATCATCATGGCATCCCTGCTGCCAGTCAGGGCCTTACTTTGGTCCTCCTCGGTCCTTGACTCCTGCCGGCGTCCTAGCTTTCTGTCTGCACCCTCCTCTGTCTCTGCCTCCTTAGTGTCCTGCCTGCCTGTTTGACCATCACGCCTTGCCTTTCACTTATCCTCTCTCCAAACATAGTTTCTCCCTGGCCCCTTTGTCTTTACGTGTGCTATCTCATCTTTCTGAAATGCTTTGCTCCCATTCAGTTTTTACCCTTCAAAACTCAGCTGTCATATTCCCAGTCATCTCCCTATATAGCCCCTGCCATGACTTTGTAGCACATCTGCTACTCCCAGCGTGAATTCATCATACACAGCCATTTCCTTGTCTGAGCCCTGCAGAGCGTGAGAACGCACTGAGGGGAAAGGAATTTATATATATCTATCTCCAGCACTTTACAGTGCCTACCACACAAAGGATGCTCAGTAAGTAGTTTAAGAAACAATAGACTGCAGAAGTAGCAAATACCTTCTGCTTGTGAGAGATGCAAACAAAAGCAGGAAATAGGGAAGTCTGCTCACTCACCTAGCATCCGAAATCAACACTGTACATAGTGTCAGGGGTCAGAAAATTTGAAACCAGATCAAAATACTCATTTCTAAATGCTTTGGGGAGCTTTGTTGGTTAGATATGGCCGTTTTGGCAGTTTGGCTAAGATCTATTTTGTTCATTAAACCAACAATTAAATTTTTTAAACTTCTATTAGTGCTCGTCATTTTTCTGAACCTGTCCTTAAGATAGAAGTCTTATGATCTTCTCTTACAAAAAGAGAAATCTAAGATTTTGGAAATTGGAGGCCTTCTGGTTTGCTTTCAGAGAATAAGAGAACAATTCTTCCTCAAGAAGTCATATTTTGTCATTTCATCAGCAGAGAGCCTACTTTATTAATACTTATTTGTTAATTATGTAACTGCATGTGATTTATTTTTATGTAATTACAGAATTTTCCATATAAGTAAATTGATGTAAAGAAATGTAATCAGGGGAGTTCCCTGATGGTGTAGTGGCTTAAGACTTCGGCGCTGGCACTGTCAACACTGCAGCCTGGGTTCGATTCCCAGTCAGGGAGCTACCCACATACCAAAAAAAAAAAAAGAAAAGAAAAAAAAAAAGAAAGAAAGAAAAAAGAAAGAAAAAAAGAGAAATGCAATCAGAAATTTCTAAAATCCTTTTGCTGAACTTTATTACTTGAAGTTTGTAGAAAATAATCAATATGCCCTACACACTGAGAGTGTGGACTATTCGATAAACTCTTACAGAGTGAATAATTTTATTCTCTAATTAGACTTATTCTGTCCTGGGTCACCAAGTGATGGTATCACAGTTCACTGACTAACAAGACTCAGCAGGGCACATTGAACCGTGACAGCAGGGAAGGCGTCTGGCACCGCACGTCTAATGGTAGCAATCTTTTCCTGGAGTCCAGGGACAAGTCACTCGCAGAGAATCATGGTACTATTTGTAGGGTAATACTTTCAATTCTTATGTTCCTTAAGATCGTAACCCCCCACATCTCAATTTTCTTATTTTCTTTTCCCATCCTTAGCCTTTCTAAAACTTCATCCTAAGACTCCCTTTCTAATTTTGTCCTTATTATTCTTTTTTTCCATAGAAGTTATGTCTGGGCATTTATCTCTCCCTCCAATTTTTGTCTGCCTAATTATTATCTGTTCTCTACATTTCTAACTCCATTTCTTCAAACCTTCTATTTCTTCCTTTTTATTGTTGTTGTTGTTTTTTGTCTGTTTACCTACTGCAGAGTCCTTGAAGGTTAAGTCTGCCTTAGGATATTCTTTGAGGACCTTTCCTTCTATGGATTTGTGGAGTTAGCTATTCCCAAATCCAAAATGTATTCAAAAGACAGGTAGACAGATGAGTTTCTTTGGGGGACTGCACAAGCCTAGGAGTGAGAACTTCCCACTTTATCCTTCCCTTATGTTTTTCGGACTGGTTGAAATCACCTTCCTCTGTAGCCAATAGTCTGGGGAATCTCTGGAGAGATTGGCTCATCAACAATAAAAGGGGTCTCGGTCACACCTTTGCTTCGATCTAATGGTCAAAGCATAAGCTCTTTCCAAGACAAGCTCAGACTTTGTCTTAACTTCCTCCATTCCACATCAGCTGGGTGACTGCTTTTCAAAGATGAGAGAGGTTCAGACTAAATTAAGGGTCAATAGGGCTCTTTGATGCATTCTATTGGAAGACAATCTGTGAGCAGGAGACAATTTTACACGTGGTAATTTGCTCTAAGGTGAAAAAAAGTCACAAATCCCAACGACAAAGGTAACATGTACTGCACAATTTTTCGCATGGGAAGGCTAGTGAATCCCTCGCGTGATAACAGCAGCCCTCAGCGAAGACAATTCCTGCCTGCTGGGTTCAAGCTCCAAATGTCCTGCACCTAATTATTATGAGGAAATCCTCAGAGATTTCCTTACTGCTTTGAGATAAGAGATAAGTTCCTCTCTTCCCCTGTTGTGACATTTAAGTCTCTCCCTTACCCATGTTTTACTCTCTACCTCTTAAAGGACGTCAGTTTGAGAACTTTCAGGGAAAATGTCCTCATCATCTGTTCTGTCCAGGATGAGGTCCATTTCGGTAAATTCCTTAGCAAACTGCAAGGCACACAATCAAAACAGATGTTGTTGGAATGCCTTCAGTCTATAATTTAGGCCTGCCCTAAACATTTCTAAAGGGAGACCATGGATCTTTCTGGGCCTCAAAGAGCACCTGCTATCCTTGAAACTGATTTCGTTCTGTGTGAATGACCTCTAGCATATTATATCCCACAAGGTAGGAATAGACAGGCTGGATAAATATTTATTGACTGAATCAATACACAGTTTAATAGTGAGATTCCAAATTCCGAAGCCATCGCACACACACAAATCATAAATAAATGCCCTTTTTAAAATATTAGAGTTAAAGAGTGTCATGTGGCTCAAAAGACCATGCAGAAAGGACTAAGTCTATGATGTCAACTTGATCTCAAGCCTCTAGATGTCCTCCCCGAAATGTTTACTAGTTTCTTCTTTACTCTTCCACAGGGACTCTATGCATAAATCTGCAGCTATGTTTATATAAATATATATGCCTTTTTAAATATAAATGAGAGGATATCATACACACTATTTTACATGTCATATTTCTTTTTTAACAATCTATCTTGGAGTCCATTTCATAATAATATATCAAGAGCTGCCTCACTTAAAAAATGGTTATATGGACTGAAAACTGTGAGAGGCCTGGCAGTCCATTTCAGTCTCAAAACTAGGAAAAATAACAAGAATGGGCTGTGGAAGAACTTCAATCCATAATAAAGAGATGTCAAATTCTAGGACAGCAAGACTTCAAAGAAGAAGATTTTGATCTATTTCAGTTAACAGGCCAAAGGTGCATAGATGAAGGGCACATAGACCAGCTATTAGAAATTCTTCAAAGTGAAAAGAGTAAAGTTGTCATCAAGAATATGTTCTGGAATCTTGTTGGTCCTGTTGTTCAATGCCTTTTATGAAATGATAATGAAGATGATAAAATAAAGTATTTTCTGGTGTTGGATTTATTGATAAAGTTATGTAATCCAAAAGAATTGCTGTTGGGTTTGCTTGAACTGATTGAAGGGCCCTATGGAAAACAGATATCTCAAATTCTTCTTCTTTTACTTTAGCCATTCCAAACAGTGATACAGAAGCTTCATAACAACAAGGCATATTCAGTTGGATTAGCATTGTCTACCATTTGGAGTCAACTGTCTCTCCTTCCTGTTCCATACTCAAAAGAACAAATAGAAACAGATGACTGTGGCCTTTGACAGTGCCTTCATAGACTTCACTAAGCCTTTTGTGGAAAAAGTCATTGATGACAAAGGAAATTCACTGGAAAATGAAAAGTTGAAAGATGAATTATTGTATTTTAATTTTGTTTCAAAAGCTTGAAATGCCCTTTGCTGACAGCACAATTTCGTGAGTCTGAAGAAGGTGGAAATGATCCTTTAAGGTGTTTTGCATCTGAAATAATGGATTTTTTATAAGCAATTGGACACCCTGTCCCCAAAATAATTTTTAATCATGGAAGGAAAAAGAGGACTTGGCATTATCCTGAATTTGAGGAAGAAGAAGACAAATCATTAGCAGACTCTGTGGCTTCTTTGGCATATCTAGTATTTGTACAGGGCATCAGTGTCGATCAGCTTCCAATGGTGTTAAGCCCATCAAACCTTTTGCAATTTGATAGAGGGCATATTAAAGTCTTTTTGCAAAGAACAGAAGAGTCTGTTTTCTCCAAAGGACTGGAGCTGTTGGAAAATGGTTTATTGAGAATAGAAGACAACAGTCTACTTCATCAGTACTTAGAAATTAAGAGTTTTCTTACTGTACCTCAGGGCTTAGTCAAAGTAATGACACTTTGCCCTGATGAGACATTGAGGAAAGGAGTTCAGCTATGCTTCAGCTGTATATTAACAAGTTGAATTTTCAAGGCAAATATATGTTATTTATGTGCTTATTGAATACAAGTAATCACTCAGGTGCGGAGGCCTCTATTATTCAAAATATCAAAAATCAAATTGACATATCATTAAAGAAAACATATAATAAACAGTCTACAGGACCACAGCTGGTTTCCCTCTAGACTTGGTACTCTTTCCCCCAGAGGGTGCTGAAACAGATCTACTGCGAAACTCAGATAGGATAATGGCTTCATTAAATTTATTGATGTATTTGATTATCAAAGATAATGCAAATGACAATCAAACTGGATTATAGAACTTGAAAAGATTGAGAATACTTTCTTAAGGCTACTACATACGGGTCTTAATATGTCAAAGGCACATTATGAAACAGAAATTAACAATAGCCAAGAAAATAGCCAAGAAGTCCAGATGATTTCTTGTATGTCGCCTGAAATGCAGTTTAAGGTCCTGCATTCAGCTCTTTTCACCTTTGATTTGACTGAAAGTATTCTGGCTCAGGTAGAAGAACTCATTGAAATAAAAAAAGTTTACATCTGAAGAAAACACTGGGGTAAAGCGAAAGCTCTATGTCTTAAAAACTAATAAAATACTGTATTTTCCATTATGATTGATTTAACACCTTTATAAAAATTTTTCTTTATAACACTTATGGATAGTAGAATAAATGTAGCTTTCCTCAAAAACAAAAACAAAAACAAAAACAAAACCCAGTTATATGGTATTCCATCATGGAGCTATCTAATAATTTCCTAATCAGTTCTTTATTAATGAATATCTAGATTGCTTTCAATCAATCACTACTACAAACAATGCTGCAATGAATATCCCTACACATCTATTTGTCAGTTTGCGTATGTGCGTGTATACCTATCGAATAATCCTAAAAATAGAATTACTGGGTCAATAGATATATGTTTTTAAAATTTTGATAGGTTTTACCAAATTATGCTTTAAATAGGTTGAATTCACTTATACTTCCTGCAGAAATGATGTGTTTCTCTTTTTCACTCTTTTTCTACAACCATGTATTAATAAGTGTTTTTTTTAATCTTTGCCAGCAGAATTGTATACTTAAACAGGCATCGAATTTAACTTTAATCCCTTTTTATGAGTGAGGCTGAGCACTTTTGCTTATATGTATAAAACTCATTTGTATTTTCTTTTCCCATTCCCTTTTGGACTACTGTTATTTTGCCAGAGAGCATAAATGTGTATATATGTACACACTCAAATGAGTGACCAAGTAAAATGGCCTAGAACTGGAGAATAGCCTGGCCCGCAGGACCCCGAGAGGTGGAAATCCTGGGAGACAGAGAGGACTGTAGAGTGATGGGAAGGGAAGTGATTAGCAGGGATTTTCCCAGAAGGGTGATTGGCCAGGTGTGTCCCTTTGTGGCAAAAATTGAGCTTTGTCCTTGACCTGTGTGAATCCACAGCAGCTGTGGTGCAAAGGGGACCCTTGTGAAGGAGGAGCAACAGGAAAAGGCTAAAACCCTTTCACATGAGATAGCTCCATCCTTCTGAACTTTGAGTCTGACTAAGAAGAATACACCTTTGATCTCTGTCAGAAATGATATTGAGAGCTGCCCCGTTTCATTCATCACAGCTCCTATCTGGACAGTTTCTTCTGTTTCCTGACACTGTTGAGTACTAGTAAGGCAATTCCAAGCTCTGAAAGATGAATGGCCATGGAGAGCTGCCTGGGTTTGTACCTCTTTCCTGTCCAAAAATTAGAGCACTCTATTAATATTTTCTGATTTTAGTAACTCTCTGACATCCTAGTAGCTTCCACTGGGTGATTTCAAAGAAAATCTATTTCTCTCACTGCAGGTATCTATACAAATTCTGCCTTCATACATTTTATCACATTTCAAATAACAATTAGAATCCTAATGATGGCTCATTTTGTGCAGCTCCTAAAAGATTGCGAAGTGCTTTCACATGTTTTTCTTATTCAGTTCCAACAACAACATGGTGAAGAAGGTACTGTCTGCATTTTAGGAGTGCATTAACCGAGGCTCTGGGAAATGGTGTGATTTGCTTAGTGTCATATGTAGCTGGCGAGCCAGCAAAGCCAAGACTCAGAACGTCCATGTCCTCTCAGCTGCTTGAAAGGGATTTGTCCCCCTTCAGTGGTTCTCAACCTGTGGGTCGCGACCCCTTTGGGGGTCGAACGACCCTTTCACAGGAGTCACCTAAGACCATCGGAAAACAATATCAGATATTTACATGACGATTCATCACAGTAGCAACATGACAGTTATGAAGTAAGAACGAAAGTAATTTTATGGGGGTCACCACAGCATGAGGAACTGTGTACTAAAGGGTCGCGGCATTAGGAAGGTTGAGAACCACTGGCCTAGATGAATCAACCGGGCTCTAAAGTAAAACTCCCTGTGACGAAGTGCACTGTTCAGTACAGCAAGCACTAGCCACGTCTATCTACTGAGTGTTTAAGGCAAGGTTAGTGCAAATGAGGAATTCAATTTTTATCTTAATTTAAATAAGTTTACATTTAAATAGCCATATGTGACCAGTAGCCACCATGTTGTTCCTAGACCAGGGATCAGCCAGCTATAGCCCACAGGCTAAAATTAATCCTGTCGCCCGTTTCTGTTGACAGTGTCTTATTGGAACTCAGCCACACCCATTCCTTTGTAGTCCCTGACTCCTTTTGTGCTGTGGTGACAGGGCTGAATAGTTGTAAGAGAGATCTAAATTTGGCATATAAAGCCTAAACTATTTACAGTCTTGCACTTCACAGATAAAGTTGGCCAGCTCTGGTTCTAGACCATCGCCTTCTTCTACGGTGCTAGGTACTTGCTGCAATGAGTCAACTGAACATAGTGAATAAGAGTTTGTATTTTGGAGAGACAAGCTGAGTTCCTATGACAGCACCAACACTTAGCACCTGGGCGTAATCTTAATGTTCTAGATCTTTCCTCATCTGTAGAGTTGTGAAGAAGAAACCAAATAATCCTTACTGTGCTTAACAGTGTCAGATAGACACTAGGCAATGCTATCTACCTATTGAAGTAAAAGCAATGGAAATGAGAACTATTAGTAAGGCTTCTTTAGCTTCACATATATAATATTAATAATAATAAATATTACACATGTACAGCACTTTTGGCTTCCAAAGCATTTTCACTAAGTTGTTTCATTTGACCCTCACATCCACCCTGTGTGGTCAGGCAAACCAGGGACATCTCATTACCTCATTTTTTAGATGAGGAGACTGACCCTCAGAAATGATCCATAATTTGCCCAACATTTTATTGCTAGAAAATGGTGGAATCAGGATTTCAACCTGCAAATTCCAGCTACAAATTTTGCAATCACCCTACCATTCCTCATTTAATTACCAATTTAATAATTTATTATTAATTAATTACTAATTTAATAACCCATTTGTTTGCATACATTGGTTAATAGCCTTCTTCCCGCCCCCCCCCCCCTCCCCAAACAAGCCACCTTTTGAAGCTAACTTGGACTAGTCATGTCCTGTAAGTCCAGGCAACGCGAAGTGTGGTCTGCGGGCCAGCAGCGTTAGTGTCACTTGGGAACTGGCTAAACGTGCGGCGTCTCAGGTCTCACGCTAGACCCACGGAGTCGGCATCTGCATTCACAAGAACGTGGGAGGCTCGTAGCCACACTAAGGTTCGGAAGAATTCACCACCAGACCTTATAGACTAGACTCCCTCTTATCCCTACATCCTATCCCTTCATTCCTGTGTATTTACACCACTGGCCTCTGGGACTGTTTGGTACAACTGCAATGACTCTGTCCTCCTTCCCCCGACTTCATCAAAACCCTTAAAAGGACCAATTTGGAGAAGCCTTAGCCTAGCTATGGTGGTGCAGTGGCTGGGCTTCGGTGCTCTCACTGCCGCGGCCTGGGTTCGATCCCCACTCAGGGAACCAACCAAAAAAAACATATAATAATAATTAAAAAAAAAACAAACACAGTTGATGAAATTTCCAACTTGGATTTTCTGAGAATTTTCTCAAGACGAGACCACCCAAATCATTCTCTTCAGTACCTGCTAGCTGGACAATTTGGGATCTTAGAAAGTTTAAAGCACGCTTCCACTAATCAGGAACTTAATGTCTCCATAGGCTTCTGGCAGGGTAATAATAAGGGGGTACAGCTGTGAAACAATATGCACCTGGTGATATCCTTGCTCTTCCCGATTTGGTAACCGCTGAATTCGGTGGGGTAGGAAAGTCCTGCTGAGAGAGAATCTCCTTTCCCCAGGACCAAAGGCAGAGAAGAGGCATTTATGAGTGGGACACACCTAGGCAGCTAAGTGTGCAGTTGGACTTGCCCTCTCTGACATTCCACTTGGAATGTAGCACATGCAACCCTTCAACCCCTTCTCACAGGTTCCAGGGGTGCAGTGCTCCCCTGCTTTTCTTTCAAACCGAGGCTCCAGCCTGTCTCCGAGCTTCCTTGATTCTCTTGCCAATTCTTTGGAAACTGAATCCTTGTCCCGCCCCAGCTTTCTGTCCATCCGTCTCCTAGCCTCTGACGAGGTGCTCTGGGATGCTCGTCCAGAATAGTTTTTTATAAGCAGGAACTTTAAAATTAGATCAGTGTTTGAAACCTGGTTTTGCCATTTATTAGCTATATGGTTTGGGGCAAAATTTAATTTTTTTGTCTGAAACATGAGTTTGATAATACTTGCCTGATTGGTTTGTTGAAAACAGTAAGGCAGTAGTAGTGTGAGGAAGGAGGTTAGGTTGGGATGGCTGATGGCTAGCGCCCCTGCTCGTGTGCGCTCCACGAGGACAGGCATGTGCGTGTGTGTTTTATTGACCACTGTATCCCCAGCACTACAAGAGTGACTGGCACATTGTAAGTGCTCAAAAGATTTTTGTCAAAGTCAAAGAATGGATGCAAGATTTTATTTATTTATTTATTTTTTTAATGTGGGTAGCTCCCTGGCTGGGAATCAAACCCAAGCCACAGCATTGACAGCGCCGAAGCCTTAGCCACTACACCACCAGGGAACTCACAGTAGCCAAGATTTTTATGGCAACATTTAGGTCTTGTTATCACTCTGAGCATATCCTCAGCTAAAAGCTCAAGTTTAGATGTCCCATCTTTGTCCTTCTGTGTTTTATTATACTTCTTACCTAGTTAAGAACCCAGACTCTATGACCTTGTGAGCTGTCACAGTGCCTGCTGGGCCAATTTTCAACCTTTGGTTCCTGTCTCATACCATGACTATAATCCTACCTTTGGTTGTCTTAGGTGACCTCATGTTAAAGAAAAATTACAAGATTAGGGAGGTCCCTGGTGGTGCAGTGGCTAAGGCTTTGGCACTGTCAATGCTATGACTTGGGTTCGATTCCCAGCCAGGGAACTACCCACATAACAAAAAATATATAAATAAATAAAAATAAAATAAATAAATAAAAATAGTTGTAGAAGAAAGAATTAAAGAAAATAAAAATTACAAGATTCTTATAAATGGTTCTACCACAATTTAACAACAAGAACAATACAAATAATAGCTAAAACTTATAGAGTGCTTACTAAAGTGCCAGGCACTCTTCAAAGTGTTTTACATCTATTACCTAGTTTAATTCTTATCACCTTTTGGTACGGGAAGGATCTGGGATTCAAACCTAAACCTGGTTAATCTGGTTCCAAGGACCATGCCCTCAAGCACCACTGTGTGGACTATTCTTCACACTGGCTTCTCAGTGTTGCTCAGCAAAACTGCACACATCTCTTGTTGACTCCCAGACATCTGGGCCCCAACAGCTGTTTTCTGTCTTGCTTAGTGCCTTCCCCACTTTCTCATACCTGAATGCTGCCTGGTCTTCTGAGAGCAGTACCCAGGGTCCTCAGCATTACTGTACTGGTCAAGGCCATCTGATGGCAGTCTTTCCACTACCAAGCAGCTGCTTTGGGTAGCCTCTTCTCCATTCAGAATATCCCTGTGTTGCATATACTTCCCCACCTCCCCTTTCAGCTCCACTGTCTCTCCTCAGGCTCTCATGGTTCAGACCGTTGTCCATTCTTTGGGATTGTATTCCATTAATTATTCATTCTCTTGTGATTTAAAAAACGTTTTTTTTCAGTGCCCCTTTTGGCATTCCACTAAGAAGCCCACAGTTCCTTTAAGAAAACAGATATGTAAGTGTATTTCTTCCTCTTCAAGCTCTGCTTTTATGTGGTCATTCCTGTTTTCTCTTTTACAGAAAAAAAAAGAAAAGAAAAGAAAAATGCTTCACTTTGTGTATTTGAGCTGCCATCTTATCACTCCATCCTTTTAACAAAAATTTCAGACACCATAGTTGCCATTTCTCTTGCTCATTACATTTTTTTTATCTTAAATGTTTTTGAAATGGTTTCTTGATTGCAACAATATTTTTTGCCTATTTTCATATTTTTAGAGCCCTTAATAATGTAATTTCTTTGGTGACATAGAAATAGTACACTTTGTTTCTCACACCTGTTGACCCCAGAGCTATTTCTGTCCTCGTGGCACTGTGTTCCCCCAAATGGACCACATCTGGGGAAGCCCTCTTTCAGATTATCGGTAATGGAAGAAGTTCTGGGGACACAGGAAGCTCTCGTCAACAGCAGTAACCCCAGTCCTGGGGCATCCCAGTTGTTGCATTCTGGATTTTGTGACCTTGAGAGCTTTCCTGAACCACCTCTTGTCCAGCGCATAAGCTCTACGTGCTCAGAAATAAACTTCTACACAGGCCTGCAGCTGGGACTGACCCCCAGCATCTGTCCACCTCAGTGGGAGGTTTGGGTTGTGGTCCCGGCTTGTCCCAGCTGCCTGTCAGCAGACCACCCCCCGAGCCCAGTGAGTCCTGGGGTGCAACACTTAGTATCAGAAAGGATGCTCCATCCCTGTGGAAACCCTAAGCCCGGAATGTGTTAGCAAAGGCCTCCTTGAGGCCCTAGAGATTTCAGAAACCGAAGCTAGAAAGGAAGAAATACGTCCTCATTTACATTCTCAAAGGAACTGGGAACTTTGGTGAGCATCGTTCCCTGGAGGGGTTTGCAATATCTTAATTTACTCTCTAACATTGTCGTGAAGCTGGTAGTTAAGCCAGCTGACCTGCTTTGATCGTGCCTCTTTTTAAATTTTGCCAGGAAAGAGAGATAACTGCAAGTCACTTCGTGTCTCTGAGCTTCCCTTTTCTCACTAACAAAATGCGGGAACATCCATCTTGCAGGCTCATTGTGAGCAATTGTGTGTAAAGTGCCTGGTAGGGTCCCGGACACACGGCAGGTGCCAGAAAAGAGAAGTCACTGTCTAAGGGAATAAAACACGTAAAACCTCAGTAAGGGCCTTGACCACCAGGATGAAGAGGTTATGCTTCATTCCACATCTGGAAAGCCCCTGGTTTTCAGCCCTGAAAAACATGATCACGTCACTGTTTTTAAAGATACTCAGTTGAAATAAAGGGAACAAAAGAGAACAAGAGAGTAAGAGGGAGAGGGAGGAAAGCCAGGCTGTGTCCAGTTACATTAAGGAGAGGCCTCGGAAGCTCGCACGCTCCTGTCAGAGCCCAAACCAGAGTGATGGCGGGTTGGGAACTACAGAAATTGGTAGAAAGCACAAGCAGTGAGAAGGGATAGGGACAGTAGTGCCCACAGCTTTACAGATATTTAGGAATAAAACTTCAGTGTGAAGTCCCCTTATGTGGTGGCAACGTGATCCTCATCTCCATTATCAAATATTCATCAGCTCCTTTTTGAATCTAGGGCACTGTGCTGAGAAAGCAGAGGATTAAAGGGCGTCTAAGACAGTTTCACCTTCAGTTTTAAAGAAGAAATCGAACACAACGGTCAGTCTATGTGGAAGGGCACTTGCTGAGTGGCGCCTGTAGTAAGTGCGGTAGGATGGCAGCGCCAAGGTGTTATTGGAGGGACGCCCACGTGGGGGACAGGACAACTTTTTTACTAGTTCTAAAGAGTGTCACACAGTAAGTGTGACTCAAATGTTGTTCAGCTAAATGAAGACTAAGGAAGAACGTTTTCCAGGGAATGGGAACTATCTATAATGCCGCTCAATTTAAGGGGGAGGGAGTTCCCTGGTGGTGCAGTGGCTAAGGCTTCGGCGCTGTCACTGCTGTGATTGCTCTCAACGCTGCGGCCTGGGTTCGATTCCCAGCCAGGAAACTACCCACATTTAAAAAAAAAAAAAAAAAGGGAGGAGATCATTTTTCTGACAAATTTCATTGTTATTTTATTAAATTGTGATTTAAAAAAAAATTGTGATTTAACTGATGTTTCAACCAATTAAATAAAAGAGAAGGCAAGCTGTTAGACAAGTAAGCAGTGCTTTCTGGGGACTGGTGTTTTCCGAGACGAGCCCTGTGAGACCCACCTCATTTCTGTTTGTACGACAGAGACACGATGATTCCTTTCTGTACATAAAATCTCCTCTCAAACATGTAACAATTCAATTGACATAGAATGAGAAAAATGGAATCATGGGAAGTCCAAGTAAGTAAGCCATAAGAAGAAATTTCAGGAAAAGGGGGCAGAACACAGATGTTTTGCACATTCTTCCTCTACCTGAAACATCTGCCATCCCACCTGCGCCAAGGTGAGGTAAAAAGAAGTTACTACATTTCATTTGTAACCAAAAATTTTGGTTTAAAAGTTTCATTTATTATGTCATATGCAGATTTTCACTTAACATGTACTCTCAGGGACTTCCTCCAGAAATCAGGAAGGGATTTGGAAAGCTGTGCTGTGCAATCAAAGTGCCATAGGCATACCTGGCATTGACATGGCTTTGACTGCAAAGACTTGAGCCTGTATGTTGCCTGAAATACTTAGTCATTTAAAGCTATGATTTTGGGAGCAGCCGAGGGCTGCTCGGGACCATCTCTGTAGGCTGCCTTCCCAGGCTCCATGCCCTGGTTCTAGTACGTGCTTGTGATATCTGAAAGCTCACAAAACACTCTGGAAACTCTAAGAACGTCTAATCTACTGTCATGACTGGCTACATAATTTGCAGGGTGCAGTCCAGAGTGAAAATGTGAGACCCCTTATTCAAAAATTATTAAGAATTTCAAGGTGTGGACAGCAGAGTATTCAATCAAGAGTTCATGTGATTACATAGATCTTAAGCCCTCAAAGCTGATTTGTAATAAGATCAGCACTGATTTCAGGTTTCATATATATTGGTATTTCATTCAAAAGTTTGGGTGAAGGGGAAGAATTCTTCTGCTAAGAAAAATAGAAAACAAAAGACAAAAAAAATTACTGACCTCAATCATTTTATTTTAAAGAATGTCATTAAAAATCATACAATAGGGAGGTTCCCTGGTGGAGCAGTGGTCAGGCTTCGGCACTCTCAACACCACGGCCTGGGTTCAATCCCTGCTAAGGGAACCAACCAAAAAAAAAAAAAAAATCACACAATAAGAATAGTTTATCATTATAAGAACTCAAGCACTATAAAATATACAGACCGAAAAATGAGAAAACCTTTTACTTCCCTTATAATCCGACTTCTCTCAAGAAGTATCAATATTTTGATGTGTGTTCTTTCCAGACACATATATATTTATATACACATTACTTTGCATATTCAAATACTTCTTTATATAACATTACTGTGTTCATCTGGCACATACTGTCCTAAAACTTGCTTTTCTTTCTTGATGTCTTAGAACTTTCCATGTCAGTCTTAGACATCTTCTTTATCCTTTTAAATCATTATATAATATTTTATATTATGGATTACCATAATTCCTACTATTCCTGAATTTTCCATTTGTTCTCAATTTGGGGGGCTTTTATTCTTATTATAAATAACACTATAATGAAAGTCCATGTATGCACCTCTTTTGGGGGTATTTTTATTGGATATACACCTGTAAGTGGATTTGCTGGGTCGAGAAGAACTGAGATGCAAAAAGCTTCCTCACAGCACAGAGACTTTAATGGTAAAGTTTGTAAGAAAAAAAAGGTTGAAAGACTGGAAAAAATGTGAATTGTGTTAACTTGGAAAACAATTTGGAACTACATACTAAAAGCCCTGTGATTATATCTTATCTTTTGACTCAGCAAAGGTATACCTAGGAATAATCAGAGATCTGTGCAATGCTATCTATAAGAATGTTCATAGTGTTCTATTTATAATACTGATACATAGTCCAATATTCAGAGAATTTGCATCAATATGGCCATATACATTGTTAATACTGAAAATCTTTCATGTTAATGATAAATAGATGCTGCTTGAAGCCCTTCCCCTGAGTAACCCTATACTATGATCCTCCTCTAGAGTTCCCCACTATTTGAACACTAAACTAAGGTTCGTGCCTGGCACAGTCTGGGCCTCAGAACCCAATTTTGCTGACCGGCTGGTTATTCTGATTGATTGGTTCCTGCTTGCTGGCTGTTGAATGCTTTCTATGTAGTATTTTGGATATAATCCTTGGGAATAATGTGAAAGTTCAACAATAGGAATTGGTTAAAAGAATGATGATACTGGAAGATCATGCAGCTATTAGAAATGGTCCAGGGTGGATCGTGACAATGGCAGAGGATATGTGTGTATGGGGGGGGGCGGGGGGGCAGGGGGTCTTGGTAATTCTCTACTTCTCTGTCCAATTTTGCTCTTAACCTAAAAGCTGCTCTAAAAAATGTCTGTTTAAAAAATAAGATGTCCTGAAGATAAGGAATATCATGGCAAAATATTTAGAATATATTGCCAAGTGGGGGGAAAAGGCAGTATCCAAAAGAGTAAACCCAATATAATCCCATTGAAAACATTATCTATTTGTATTCATTCCTAGAGAAAGGTTTACAAAAACAATAAACATGTCAACAATTATATCTGTATGATGAGATTATACTTAATTTTTTTTTCATTTGCGTATGGCTTATCTGCATTTTCCAATGTTTTTGCAATGAGCTTCACAGCTTTCATAATTAGAATAAAAAAGGATCGTTTTAAAATAAGCAAAAACTAAAGTTAACTTAGCTGGGAAAAGGCAATCTTTTTTCTGGATTCATGCAACATTTGCCATACTTGCTTGAATACAGCTCCCTGGGGAGTGAGCCAAAGAGTAAGCCAAGAAGGCTGACAGAAGCTCAGCGAAAACATCTGTAAGGAGGAAGGCTGGGGGTGGAAGAAAGAAGAGGCCAGGAAGTCAGCCAACATCCAGTCTCCTCTCACTTTTTCTGCCTCCTTTTGTTCAGACAGTTCATCTTGCTGAGGCCGCAGGCATTTTTGAAATTCTGCAATGTGAGGCACTGCCATGGGCAGCCTTTTCTTTCATGTCTAAGCATATGTGAGTGTTTTTCAGGGAATACATATAAGAGTGTTCCATTCTCTAGCTGGGCTTTCATCCAAGGTATAGATTTACAAAGCTGTGTACGCAGCCACTGAAATAACACTCATATGCCCCAGAGTGGGATGGGGCAGCAGCTTTTATCTCAGCAGATTCTGGTTAGAATCATCTTCTATAATGATAAACCTTTAAACAATAGCAGACCCCAACCACAGGCAAGAGTCTTGACCGACTTGGAAGGTTGTCACGCTTTCCCGTCCCGCCAGCTCCTGGAGGACGTGCCTCCAAGACCAGGGGTCTCCTAAGGTATGATGGATGCTCAACCCCAGAATCCCACCTGGTTGAAAACCTGAGGCCTATCGACAGGTATGTCTCTCCTTGAGATGGAAGCTTAACATAGTCATGGAAAATCCCCGAACGAGTGAGCTGTGGGCTCTCGACCTCTGAGATTGCCGGCATTGGACCGAACTCCAGAACCACAGACTTCACAGAACCTGTTTTACAAGCATGGGCCTAGGAAGAAAGTTTCAGCTCCCAGAAGACGTGGTCCCTCATGTGAGGTGATATAAAAAATGTGCCTCTTTGACCCCTATTTCTCCTAGCACCCACCCTACCACTCAATAGAAGTACAAATTTTCTGTTCGTTTCATTCTATATAATTAAGAAGCAGATTTTACAAAATTATAAATAGCTCTGAAACAGGTACCATATGCACTATGATCTCTTAAACGTGATTGAATACTGTCTGCAATTCCCGCCCGCTCACATCTGTGCCCTGCAGACAGGGTTAGCTACTAGGTGACTTCAGTAGTGGGGAGGGAAAGGACCCGATTAAGGACTTTGCCTCAGGAAAGCAGGCCAGAAGGTTCTAGAAGAGAAAGCCAAGAATGAGGGTATTTGAGGGAGAGGTGAATGGAGAACCAAGAACATACTGGGGTTCCAAAAAATGTATGAACATTTTAAGAGATGTTACGTATGTATTACTTTTTGGGTTGAACTACGGCACCAATGTGTAGTAGATGTTTGCTCAAAAGGCTGCGTTAATCAGATGAGTGCTAGCGTCACCATGTGACAGGAGGACGGTCAGAGAAAATGGCAGAAGCACGGTTGTCCTTCCAGGAGCACAGGACCATGAAGTGATATTTGAAATCTGAGAACATTGTTTGAGTTTTCCGCACATTCTCCAGACTTAACACCCTTTGATTTAAACTTATTGGGGACCTTAAATGATGTCACGCACTGTAGAACACCAGCTGCACTGGCAGTACTTCGGGAAGAAACTGAAATGGCACGAGCAGTGATACAAGTGGACACTTTGGTCAGCGTTGCTCAAGCAGTAGTTCGTCATAATCAGAAGTGTCTGGATCCTGGTGGTGACCACTTTGAGCCCCTCTTGTCATTGCAGAAGTCAAACATGACTTGTAGTCATCTTTTATTATCAATATATATTGAGTATTACAATTTTAATACAGTTTTTTCCTGTCTTAAAATGTGTATATATCTTTTTGGCATCCTCTGTATATAATCAGTCCTTGTTATTCACAGATTCCATAGTTTTTAATTGACCGACTCACTAAAATTTACTTGTAAATCCCAAAATCAATACTCTGTATACCTTTGCAGTCAGTCATCTGTGGCCTTGCCCAGGGCTGTAAAAAACTTGGACCCCCTGACCCAGCTGAGGTTGGACAAGGTAATGCTCTCCCTTCTCCTTTCAGCTCTTACGCTGTAAGTGTCCTTCTGCAGACGGTACAGTGCCACGTATTTGCATTTTCGTGCTTCTTTTGGTGGTTTCACTATTTAAAATGGCCCCAAAGTTCTGTCTAGTGTTCCTTTGCACAAGAAGGCTGTGATGTGCCTTACAGAATAACATGTATGATAATAAATAAGCTTCAGTTGGGCATGGTTATGGTGCTGCTGGCCAGTAATTTAGTGTTAATGGATCAATATGTGTATTAAATATGGTGTCTTTAAGCAGAAACACACATAAATGAAGGTTATATATTGATTGGTCAATAAAAATCTTGTGACCAGAGGCTTGTGGGAACCTGATTCTATACTTTCCCTAGGAACAGCAGTTCGATATTTGCTGGTTCTGTGTTCACAGCAACTTATGGAACGTAACTATTGCAACTAATGAGAACCGACTGTAAGCTGGATTTTGGAAGGAGAAGACATAGCAACTGGTGAATAACTGATTATTAGTGATCAAATAAATAACTGTGCTTGTATGTTTCCATTATCCACATGAGAAAAGATGAGTGAGAGCTTCGCTTGGCAATGTGTAAAGTTTATCAAAACCTAGAATTCCTTAGAATATATCAATGTTTCATAACGAGTGTAACATTTCTCTTTCACCCTCCCCAGGGAATCGTTCAGGAAAGGAGTTCTTTCCCCATGAGGATAGCCTTGTTCACTGACGTGCCCTGCGCTACCCACTGTACGAAGGCAGTGATACAAAAAGGTCAGGAAACTTCCTCCTAGTATTTTAAATATTTAGCCCATTTTACCTTAATATTTGCCTATAATTTTTATAATTTTATTTTATATGACAGGTTAAGTCATATAAAATAACTTATGACTTATGCTTGAAATTCCATTTCTGAGTAACTATAGAAACAATCCTTCCCCAGTGATGATGATTTCTAATATCCCCTTGGAAATTAAGGAGATCTCTGTTCCAGATTTAGATAAAGATTGGAAGAGCATCCCTCCCTACTAGAACTCTAGATGACCCTCCTGCGTGTGCCAATTAACAGTCCTGAAGTGTGGATTCCCAAGAAGCCCTGGGCAGAGCAGTGTAGATGAATGTGAATTGACACACATATGTATCACGCAATATATATTGAAGTAATGGTCCTAGTAGTCCTAGTCATGTTATCTTCTAATAAACTTATCTAGGTAAGAAGAAGCCTCAGCTAATTGATAACATCCACTTACAGTGAGTATGCAAGTGGTTCAGTGAAAAGTGGGTGCCAGAGAAAAGAGGTCAGCTCAAGTGGTACGTGTCAGACAATGCAGCCCTGTCTGCAGGGGCAAGGGCGGAGGGTGGAGCAGGAGGGCCGATGCCGGAGAAATAAGTGCTTGTCTCACATTCAAGGGAGGAACAAGAAGGCCTGAATCCGGAGTTGAGATCAACAGCTTTCAGGAGAATGTGATTAGGTGACCAGGTAGGACCCTCAGGACAAGACAGGCGAGGCTGCCAGGGAAAATGACCGCCACAGACCTCTCTCCCAGCAGGACCAGATATGAGCCTGGGATAAACACTGTGTCCCTGTGCTAGGTCCACAGAATCAGTCCTCACTGCATTCGATAAGATTGCTTTAAGAGGCTGTTCTGGTTGGAATGGAAGCCAGGAGATTAAATGGCATAAACAGAAACACTAAGGTGAGAGGGGCAAGGTGGGCAGCAAAAAAGGGACTCAGCTACTCTGGTCTGGAAAATCCTGTGGAAATGGCTGAACTAGAGATCTGAGACCCAAATAACTTGGCTTTTCAGCCAAATGGAGTTATCCTTTCTTCTGCTTCTCCAGGGAGAGAAGACTGGCTTAAGGGCCTGTGGTTTTACAGCAAAACAATGAGAAATACCTCATCAGAGAAACGGAATTATAACGCGCCAGGAGTTGAGTGAGATGCATTCATGTAACCAGTGGACTATTCAATGGATTTGCATCAGGGGTTTTAACTTTTCCCCTTCAAGGGACCAGATGAGAACTAATACTGTATAAATCCTCTGGTGTTATATTTAACTCAAAGTTGTAAGAGATTTTAAACCAAATTTCCTCTATGCAGAAAAAGTTTTGAGGAAGGCAAAGCAGAGAGAGGAGCTTCATTAGTCCCTCTGTCAGTTTGTTTGTTTGTTTTTTATGTGGGGAATTGAACCCAGGTCGCAGCGCTGACAGTGCCGAAGCCTTAGCCACTACTCCACCAGGGAGCTCCTCTGTCAGTTTTTTTTTTTAACTCAAACACTGGATAAGCAGTTTCCTGATGTATTAAGGTTCTTCAGAGAAATAGAAGCAAGAGGATATATATGTCTCTGTGTGTCTCTGTGTGTGTATCCTCATATATATATATATATATATATATATATATATATATATTCATATATATATATATTCATATATATTCATATATATATATATAGAACACATATATATCCTCTTGTAGATCTTGGGTCCTCTCCTCTTCCATAATTGCGTGAGCAAATTCCTCATGATTAATCTTGGAATGAGAAGACCCAAGATATCCAGTCTTCCAGCTGGAGACCTAGGAAAGCTGTTGGTGCAATTCCATCTTAATCCAAAGGCCTGAGAACCAGGGGGAGCCAATGGTGTAAGTTCAAGTCCAAGGGTAAGACAAGATAAGATGAGATGTCCAGCTCAAACAGTGAGGCAAAAAAAGAGGCACATTTCCCCTTCCTCTGCTTTTTATTTTATTCAGGTCCTCAGTAGATTGGATGATACCCAATAGCATTTGGGAGGGCCATCTGCCTTATGAGACCACCCATGAAAATACTAATTTCATCAAGAAACACCTTCATCGACACACCCAGCAATGTTTAATCTGGGCACTTCATGGCCAGTCAAGATGACACATTAAAATTAATCATTACATCTGTATTTCTCAGAATTAATTTCAATAACTTATTTGTTGCAGAGAAGTTCTTTGTAACTGAGAAAGCTTGTCAACTTGTTTCTAGTTATTTTTTTCAGAAGTATGCAGCAAGTGATGGTTACTTCATCCCTTACACAGATAAAGATAACTAAAGCATAAAATCCTTGTTTACACAAATGTGGTTTATATAATGTGAAGACCACAGCGAAGTATTTAATTTGGAGAGAGTAGTTCAAACAAACATCTAAGACATTCATAATTTATCTAGTAACTTGAGCATCATTCTCTGTTTCTGATCATGGAAGTAGGAGTTGACATGACCGGAGCATGACACTTCAGGAGAATATGGCTTCAAGTTAAGTAATACAGGTTTCTGACCCCTAGGGTGGCCAACATCAGGGATGGTCTATAGCCAATAGTACACGTCAAGTCCACAGTAAACAGACAGTCCAACCCCCACATCCCTTCTTTCTCTCTTCTTCCCAATACCCTTCGTCCTTTTAAGCCTTTGATTCTGATGCTGGGACTTCTCCCCTTCCCTCCTTATTAGCTCAACAGTTTGATGAAGTGTGGGAAATCTGGGGCCTTGGAATCATGTGTTTGCAGAATGAGGGTGGGAAGTGTTAGCGTGACCTCACAGTCAATTATCAAAAAGACTAGAGACCTTTCTCAAGGCAAACTTTAACCTCCAGCTAGACTATCTTAAGCAGATGATTCTGCTTAAATGTCTGTTTATTTGCAGTCCCACCTTGAATCACATTATAAAACATTCCCTTATTTACATTTCTTTGGGATACTGGAGGATAGAAATAGGGAGAGAGGATTAAATAAAATCGATCCCAAGGTCGCAGAGCCTGGCTAGGGCCCCTTGCATAGGTCCCTGAAGACCAGCTTGTCTGAAGGCTCAAGTCTGAGTTTTGTCATTCTGACACACAGCAGAGGAAAATATTGGTTCCAGGTTGATTCTCAGTTTTATTTATTGGGGAGAAAATATGAAGAAAATGGCATTAAGTTCAAGGCTTTCTAGACCAATATGTAGAATTCTACTAAACTCAGTAAAGTCTGGCTGCTTGAGAGAAATATGGTAGGGGACCCCTCATATTTATTGTGCAACTCTGTCCGGGTTTGCATCCATTATATTACTAATCCTGACAACTTTATAGGGTAGTTGATGTTTTTCCCATTTTACAGGGTAACAAGTTCTGAGAGGCGAGTGACTTCTCCAAGGTCCTACACATAGTAAATGGCAAAGCAAGAATTTAAATCCAAATCTCTTTAAACCGGAAAGCTAATGCTTTTTGTTTCCAAAAACATTTATTTAATCAACTATGTACTGAGCTAGGGTGGTAAATGCAAGCATGCATAAACGTCCAGTCCTGTCTCCACGGAGATCACAGGCCAGTGGGAGATGGTGCACACAGGTACAGTGTGTTAGATGCTAGCGAAGATGACCAGGAGGGCAAAAAGAGGCACCTGGCTGAGTCTTTGGGGCTCAGAAGCATCAACCCAGAGATACTACTTTTACAGGACCTTGAAAACTGCTTCTCAAATTTTCATGTAAATTTAAATCCCTCTGGGATCTTGTTAAAATGTAGATTCGAATTCAGTAGGTCTGGGGTGACTGGAAGCCGGAAATCCTGCACTTCTAACAAGCACCCAGGAGGGCTGATGCTGCCAACCCAGGCATCACATCTTAGTTGTGAGGCTCCAAAGCAGCGGTGTCCAACCTTTTGGCTTCCCTGGAAGAAGAACTGTCTTGGGCCACACGTAAAATACACTCACACTAACAATTAGCTGATGAGCTAAAAAAAAGAAAAAAAAAAAAAAGAAAGAAAGAAAGAAAAAAAGGGTCCATGTGTAATTTTTGTAATGTTTTTAAAAAGTTTAGAAGTTTGTGTTGGGCCACATTCAAAGCCTCCCTGGGCCGCAGGGTGGACATGCCTGCAAGGGAAAGTAAGGGTTAGCCAGGTGAAGAGTTGTGTTGGCGAGAACTTTCCCAGTAAAGTCACAGAATGTACAGAAACTCCAGGAGGAGAAGCCTGAGCTCAACTTCAGGGCACTGCTGGGATCCAGTAAGCCTAGACTGTAGAACATGAAGAAGCGAGTAGCCTGACATGGGGCCACAGGTGGCCCAAAGAATTAAGTTTGAAAAACGTTACACAGGTCGTGTAAGACTTGGGAAGGAGCCATGTGTAATTTGCAGGGCAGTAAGATGCCATTCAATGTTTTCATTTGATAAGCTCCCTGCTCAGATTTGTGCTTTTCAAAAAGCAAACTGGCTGCAGAGTGGAAAGTGCATTAGAACAGTGTTCTCAACCCTGTTGCATGTTAGAATCACCTGGGGAGCTTTAAAAACATACCAAAGCTCAATGCCACCTTAGACAATTGAGGAGGCGCTCTAAAACAGAGGCGCTCTAAGCGTGGTCCTTAGAATAGTGGTACCAGCATCACCTGGGACTGTGTTAGAATTGCAAATTTCCAGGCCCCATCTCAGACCTACTGATTCGGGAACTCCGAGGGTGGGCCCAACATTCTGGGCTTTCACAGCTGCTGCAGATGACTCTGATGCAGCTAATATTGGAAAACCAAACACGGGAGAAAAGTAAGAAGAGAGACTACCAATTAGGAAGCGGAGAGGCAGTGACGCTAGTACAGCCCCACATGAAGTCTGATGAACCTCACTGAGCAAGGGAGAACACCATCCTGAGAAAGTCCTAGTAGTGTCTCAAAGTGACACTAACCAGGAGGCTGGTTAGTCATGGGGTGGTTTCTGGGTGGGAGTTAGTAAGTGACATTTGGGCAGGGACTGGTCTAATTTATAATCTAGGTAAGCTTCTGTGTTGTGGACTGAATTGTGTCCCTCCAAATTCACTGTAACCCTTATTGTGATAGTATCTGGAGGTGGGGCTTTTGGGAGATAATTAGGTTCAGATGAGGTAATGAGGGTGGGGGTGGAACTGGTGCCCTTATAAGAAGAGACACCAGGACGCTCATATACTTTCTCCCTTCCCAACATCTACAAGCCGGAAGTGAGCTCTCACCGGAAACAGACCGTCTTGGACTTCTCAGCCTCCAGAATGGTAAGAAAATTAATTTCTCTTATTTATGCCAACAGCTGGTGGCATTTTGTTATGGCATGCTAAGACACTTCTAGAAGAGTATGCAGTCTTGTTGGGACACACGAGTCCCTGTGGAGTTACCGTTAAAATACTTCGTGGTCTTATCGTGGAACATGTAGGTCTGAATGAGTTTCACCTATAACAGAATTGAACTTAGATAGCTCATGTTGCAAGTTATTGGCTTTTGCCATTGTGGCTTCCATTTAATTTTTTTAGTATCCTGAACTAAAGCAGTGGTATGAGAAATTAACATTGAAAACCTATAATAGGATTGCCCCATAAAATGTAGGATGACCAGCTAAATGTAAATTTCAGATAAACAGCAAGTATTTTTTCATATAAGCATTTCCCATATAGTGCATGGATTATAGTTATACTAAAAATTATTCATTAGTTGTTTAAAATTAAAACTTTAACTGGGTGTCTTGTATTTTTACTTGCTAAACTGGCAACTCTATCTTCTAAAAAAATTTATATATATAGATGAATGTTTGCTAACTGAATGATGTGGTTGTTTATATGTGCAGTGTGAGGTGAGTGCTGAGTCAAGGATGCCTTACAGGTTTCGGGCTTGTAAACTGGATAAATCCTGGTACCGTACAGGGAAATCAGAAACATGGAGGAACAGCTGGTTGAGGAGGAAGGGCAAAGGGATGCATGGCATTTCGGACATGTTAAGATTTAGGTCTCTCTGGTGATGTAACCACAGGCTGTGGGAAGCCTAGTTCTGGCACTGAGAAAGGTCAGGATGGAATCATAGATCTGAGAAGCACAAACAATTGGGTGGTAGAGAAGCTCTGCGAGTGGCCAAGATCACAGAAACTAGGCCCTGTAGGAAAGAAGTGGCCTGGGACTAAGCCTGAAGGAATTCCGACGTTCGAATACCAGAGAGTTGAGAGAAACCGGGAGTGAGGCTATGGAAGGAACGAGGAAGTGGTCTGCAGGGACGAATATGCCAAGGAAAGAAATGCCAGACGCAACAAGGAAGTCTTGGGAGCCTTGATGAGGATTTCGGTGGAGTCTGAGACACGTAAACCGGCGGGAGGAAGTGAAAGCGGGAAGTGCCGGCAGGAAGTGCCGGCAGACAGAAGGGGAGCGGGGGAGGGGAAACAAGAACCTCGCAGTGCCTCACTGTGCTCTGGGTGAGACCATGAATTCACGCCAACCTGTGGTTTTTCGCCCGTGGTATCTGGTCATCCTAGTGTAGGAAGGGGCTTGTCAGCATTGAACTGATCCAGAGCTGGGATTTTTTTGGAGTTCACTGGGGCCTAACAAGAACGGGGGCCAGGGATTTGAGAACACTGGCCAAGAGCAAGTGAAATGATGGCCTTAGAGGACCAGTCTGGGCAGAAGGAAGCAGCTCTGTGTGCGGGGGTGGGGTGGGGAGGGGGCTGGAGGAGAGGGGATAAATAAAAAAGGGAAAATGAGAGGGATCAGAGGCATAGTAGTCTTGATGAGGATAAAAAACAGGAGGATTTCCCCCCTACCCTCTTTAACCAAAAAGAGAAGAAAATGTATCAGTAGAGTAGTGGCTCCCAACTGGGGGTGGGGAAGGGATTTTGCACACACACACACACACACACTCAGAGGACATTAGGCAATGTCTGCAGACACTTTTGGTTGTCGCAGTTGGGGTTGCTGCTGGCATCTAGTGGGTCTAGGCAAGAGACACTGCTAGGCATCCTACTGGATAGCCTCCCCCAGTGAAGATCTAGCTCTAAATGTCAGTAGTAACAAGGGAGAAAAACCCTGTTCTAGAGAGCGTCATTGTAATCTGAGAAATTAAATGTCCCCACAAATGGAATCATAAACTAGGATTTAAAAAAAGACGCCTGGCCAGGGAACCCGGTTTTCTGCACAGGAGGTGAATGTGAGGGTCTAGGGGAAGGTAGTAGATGTCAGGAACCCTTGGGAGGTGATGGTTGTGACTAGAGCCTTCAAACCACCCAGTGTGGCCCAGTGCCAGATGCCACCTCTGTATACAGATGGCGCAGAGGCTGTCTCAGCCACCGGCTCTTTCCGATGGTGTGGGATGATGTCCCTTCAATCTCTAGAGCAAAGACGCCCTCTTCTTTAGCTTGGAGGCAGCCTCTGCTGCTTGAAAATGTCCACTTGCTATTTATATAAGTTTGGATTGTTTTCAGAGCCAGAGAATGCCTACAGTATTTGCTCCTTAAACTGCCACAAATATTAGTCAACTTCATAGCTATAATCTTATCCTGTTATTTTTTCCTTTTATTTGTTATTTATAGACCAATTATCTAAAGCTAGTGACAAAAGAGACTAGCTCTCTTTTTAGTTGGTTTGTTTTCCTGAAACATGCTAGCAAATTTTCTTTTTGTGTTCTAAAAATAGACAATTTCTGTATTCTATCTTGCTATAGAAGGAGGGTCATTTCTGATGGCTCATTAGATGCTATATTTTGAAAATAGTCTCTGTATTCTGCGCCTCAAATGTGGGCAAATTTTATTATTACCAAGATCACACAGACTGAGAGGCATCAAGTTCAGGTAAGACAGGGCACACAATTAGCAAACAAGAACTAGAACAATAGTTTTTAAACTTTATTAGAATCACCTGGAGGACTTAATAACCCTACAGCTTGCTGGGGCCCCTTCCCAGAGTTTCTGAATCAGTAGGCCTAGGGTGAGGCCCATCAAGTTTCTGAGAAGCTTCTACGTGACGCTAACATTACTTACCCTGGGATCACACTGAGACCACCGTGGTTTTCACATCTACTCTGAGTTCTGTTTCCCTATTAGGTTATACCGGGGTGCCAAAAAGCGTATACACCTTTTAAGAGATGTTATCTATGTATTACTTTTTGAGGTCGAATTGAATTACAGTAGCAATGTGTAGTGTGACGTTCACTCGAAATATGGCATTTATCAAATATATGTTAGTGTGACTGCGACAGGCAGGACGGTCAAAGAAAATATTGGAATCACAGTTGTTGTTCAAGGAGTGCAAGACCGTTGTGAAGTGGTATTTGCAATTGGAGATCGTTGTTTGAGTTTCCCCCACATTCTCCTGCCTTAACACCCTTCTACCTATGGGGACCTTAAAGGACGTGGGGTACCACAGAACACCAGCTACACTGGCAGTACTTCGGGAAGAAACTGAAACAGCATGAGTAGCAATACAAGTGGACACTTTGGTCAGCGTTGCTCCAGCAGTAGTTCGCCATAATCAGAAGTGTGTGGACACTGGTGGTGACCACTTTGAGCCCCTCTTGTCATTGCAGAAGTCAAATGTGACTTGTGCTAATCTTTTGTTATCAGTATAATTACAATTTTAATACAGTTTTTCCTTGCTTAAAATGTGTAGTTTTTGGCACCGTATGCATTTAAGAAATCAGCTCCATGTAGTAAACTACTCAGTTAGAAAAAGGTTAGATTTCATTCTTGTAACAGGTATTCCTCTGAACACACATATCTTAAAGGGAAAAACATTAATCTTTACAATGTTTTCCAAACTTGCATGTTCCTAGCAACTGTTGCTATGATTTTTAATGACTGGATTTATTTTCTATGATCTCTTGAAAAGAACCAATTTAATAAATGCACGCTCACCAAAACTGTATCTACGTAAACAAATAAAAAAATCTAGAGTTAAAATAAGAGTCAGGCTCTAAGTAGTGGGCCTGAGTGTTCATGTTTGTCATGTGTGTAAGATACCACCAACTCAACAGTCCATTAAAAGGACATCATTCCTTTTATTTAGTTGTTCATTTTTAAAAAATCATTTTGATTTACAGTAATCACAAAAAATAGGGCCGTGTTTTAGAATTCCCTTCCTCTTGAAATTTTTTTTTTTTTTGAAATTTTCATTCCTAGTTTGAAAATGTGGTGATTATACTTAAAATAGTTTTTTAACCATTAAAAATTTAATCAATTTGTGGAGACCAAATTCCACAAGGTAAGATGTAAAATAAAGTTGAATAACATTTTTCAGAGAACTGACAGCAATGTAATAAATAATCCCATACTTTCATGGGAAATATCAGACCTGCCTGAATGTTTCAAATACCTATGGTGTAAAAATTTATCTTATCTTAATAGGAACAATGTGACAAGAGTTCTATGGTCAAATCAATTTAGGAAGTAATGGATTCATCAAGTGAATAACTTCTTTCTGGGAGTACTTCTCAGTGAGTTAGATTTCATTCTTTTTTATTGCTGTGTAATATTCCTGTGGGGGCATGTGTGGGATGTGTATTATATCTTTATCCATTCATTTATCAATGAATGCTAGCTTGCTTCCATACCTTAGCTATTGTAAGTAATCCTGCAATGAACATAAGGGTGCATATATCTTTTTGAATTAGTGTTTTCCTTTTCTTTGGATAAATACCCAGCAGTGAAATTGTTGGGTGGTAGGTAGATCTATTTTTAATTTTTTGAGGAACCTCCATACTGGTTTCCATAGTGTCTGTACCTACTTACAGTCCCACCAGCAGTGCATGAGGGTTGTCTTTTCTCCACATCCTTGCCAACACGTTACTTGTTGACTTTTTTTTTTTGTTTTGTTTTTTGTTTTTTGTTTTTTTGTTTTTTTGCTTTTTGGTATGTGGGTAGCTCTCTGACTGGGAATCGAACCCAGGCCGCAGTGCTGACAGTGCCAACGCCGAAGCCTTAAGCCGCTACACCACCAGGGAACTCCCACTTGTTGACTTTTTGATAGTAGCCATTCCGAGTGGTGTGAGGTGGTATTTCATTGTGGTTTTGATTTGCATTTCTCTGATGATTAATGATGGTGAGCATCTTTTCATGTCTGTGGCCACCTGTATGTCTTTTTTGAAGAAATGTCTTTTTACGTCCTCTGCCCATTTTTTGATGGGATTGTTGTTTTTTCTTATTAAGTTGTATGAGTTCCTTATATATTTTGGGTATCAACCCCTTATTGGATATATCATTTGCAAATATAGTCTCCCATTCAGTAGGTTGTCTTTTTGGTTTGTTGATGGTTTCCTTTGCTATGCAGACGGTTTTCAGTTAGATGAAGGCCCATTTGTTTACCCTTGCTCAAAGGGATATATCCAAAAAGATACTACTCAGACTTGATGTCAAATAGTTTACTACCTATGTTTTCTTCTAGGAGTTTTATGGTTCCAGTCTTACATTTTAGACTTTAATCTATTTTGAGTTTATTTTTGTATATAGTTTAAGAGAACCTCCAGTTTCACTTTTTTCATCTATATGTCCAGTTTTCCCAACACTCTTAAAGAGACTTGTTTCTCTTGTATATCTGTAGTATAATTGGACATTAGGGTGTTATACATCCAACTTTGTTCTTTCTCAAGATTGCTTTGGCTATTGGTGGTATTTCGTGGTTCCATATAAATTTTAGGATTATTTGTTCTAGCTCAATGGGTAGTTTCAGTCTTGCAAGATGAAAAAATTCTAAAGCTCTATGGCACAACAATGTGAATATAATTAACCCTACTGAACTGTACACTTAAAAATGGTTTTACAATTTTAAAAATATTTGGAAAAGAAATTGTGCATTGACTTGAGGGGGTTTAGGTAAAGGTAGAAAGACCCTAAGAGTAAATTATAGGGTTTACCAAAATGCAGGGTTAAGAGCACCAGTCTGGGCTGCTCTGGTCTTGATTCTGACTCCACGCCTTATGAGCTGGGTAACACTGTGAAGTTATTTAACTCTCTGAGCCTGTTTTCTCTTGTGTAAAAGGGGTTAAGACCAACATTTATCTTCAGGCTTGTTAGGAGACTTAATACATGCAAAAAGTTTAGGAACTGTGCCTGCCATAGTTAAGAATTTAATAAAGGTTAGATTTTATTCTTATTCCCTCAGAACTTTAACAACACAAGAGAATACAGATTGTAGGACTAGACAGATTGTTCCAAGAATAAATGTAGCCTATATATATAAAGAAAGCATAGAACACTAAACACATCAACACCATTCCTGACTTGAAACTTTAGAAAAAGCCACTACTCATACTAAAGTATAAATATATAGAAATAGGTTGTTTTCTATAAAGTTTTTTAAATGTAAGAATAATGTATGGGAGAGAAAAAACTTTCTTCTACCCTTTTGGGTTCCGTAATTGTCCTAATAAACAGACATAAGGTAACAGGTGAAATGCACACAAACTTATTTGTGTGAGTATGTGTACATGGGAGTCTTCAGAAGGAAAATGAAGACCCGAAGAAGCTTAGGCCCCAAAGTTTACATACCTTTTTTCACTAAGACAAATTGTGGTGATGTGACAAGACAAAAAGGATTAGTGTTATGGTATAAATCAGTGGTTCTCAATCTTCCTGATGCCGCAACCCTTTAATACAGTTCCTCATAAAATTATTTTCGTTGCTACTTCATAACTGTCATTTTGCTACTGTTATGAATCGTAATGTAAATATCTGATATGTGTTTTCTGATGGTCTTAGGTGACCCCTGTGAAAGGGTCGTTCAACCCCCAAAGGGGTCGCGACCCACAGGTTGAGAACCACTGGTATAAATTGTAGAACGGTGAGTAGGAAATACAGGAAAGATTGGGGTTATTTCAGTAAGTGTAGGGAGCCAGAAGCCAGGTCCTTTGAGAAAACAGGTTTTAGCAAGGCTACCTGTGTGCTTGGAGTCCACAGTTCAAGGGTTTTGCAAGACAGCCCAGAGCTGGGTGCACAAGGACACTGCTTGGAGTGTGGTTTCTGGCTTGGCGGGGGTGGGGGGTGGGGGGGTGTTTAAAAAATACGACATTGTGAGCAAAGCTGTTTGGTCTCTGGTAATGACTTGAGATATGACTTATGGCTTGCCTGCTTAGAAGAGAATAATAATGCAAACAGTAATACCTTAGCAACATGTACCAAGATATTGATTAAATGCAGTTATCTGGAACTTTAAAGGATTAGAAAAGAACAACGCATATTTCCTAGTTGAGATGTACTTTCCAGTCCCGCTTTGCTGATTTACCCCTGTGATCTCACTTGTTCTGCCCACCCTATAAGATAAAACTGGCTGCTGCCAGACGGGGTCCCTGTGTCTCCATCCGAGCGCCGAGAACCACCCGGTCCCAGCTTTTCTGTCTCTGTCTGTGTCTGCGTGTTTTTTTCTTCATTCCCCATCGCCTCCCCTCCGGTTCACCTGTTCACCAGCGCAGGTCGCGGCAAGTAAGATTATGAATTTTATTTTACACATAATCTAACATGCATGCATTCCCCCCGCCAGGAATATTTCAAACACTGCAACTGTTTTTCTTGCTCTTTGTTAAATTAGATAGAACACTGTGAGCTCCCAAATAAATAATCAGGTAGTTTTGTGCTATTGGTCTAGATTTCAATTCTGGTAGACAAGTAGCCTTTTGAGTTATTGCTCATTCAACCAAATACTAAATGAGAATTCCAAGAATTCTACTAAGTTTACATAATCTAGACTTCTCATTTTAGTGTTGCCTTTAAAAAAAATACATTTTAATATAATCATTCCCAAGGTAAAAGCCAACAGATTTCCCCCTGGACAGGAGTGAATGTGAGAAATACGCCTAACAATCAGCCAAGGATTTGGAATGCCTAAGAAACTGTAATCAAATACCAGAAAATACATAATTAGACAAGGGTTTAAGACAACTCTTTACTGACTCTCTCAACACATACTTACCGTAAGCAATAGAATCTTCCAAAATGACTAGTGGCTGGATATTACACAGAAAATGTGGCCAAGGTTAAAGTATGACATAATTGCTGCTCCTCTCTGCTTCCCTACCAAATAAAACAACCCAAAACAAAATGACTAGAGGCTCACATACCTAAGCCCACAATCCTAGGAAATCATCAACTGTGATGAATTAACAAGTTTTCCATTGTCCCTTCTGCATACGTCACATTCCTTCCTCTGCCCCTAGGCTATGAGGCAGTTGGCTATTTTTTACATAATTTCCCTTTCAAGGATGGGTTTATTTTTAACATTTTTTTTTTTTTTATGTGGGTAGTTCCCTGGTTGGGAATCGAACCCAGGTCACAGCATTGACAGCGCTGAAGCCTAAGCCACTATACCATCAGGGAACTAACTCCTCAAGGATGAGTTTAAATCTAAGCCTGCACAGGAGACCAAAACCTGGCCAATCTGTATATTCTAGCCTATTGACCACAGGAAAGCCCAGGTGAACCCAGTTAATCCTCCAATCCATGGAGGTCCAATCCATGGACCTTTGTGTGAATTATTAGAAAATAAAGAAGTTCTCTTTTCAATGAAATTGCCAGGTATTCAAGCAACTACATGCTGGAGCTCCTTACTGTCATTACTGGGGAGAAGGTCCATCAGAGGATAAAACCAGCTTAGGGGAAAGCAAAGCTGAGAGATGGAAAGAGGCAGGGAAGGAGGAGAGATACAGCGACCGACAGCATTCATTATACTGAACTGTGATGTGAGCGGCAAGGAACGTTTACTGGGTTAAACCACTGAGATTTTAGAGTGGTTACAGCAGTTAGCATACATTGATGAACACACCCACAAATATACAGTGATGACCTCAATGTACCCCTCTGTTCAGTGGTTGAGAACACTAGATCTGCTACCTAGTGTATGTTTCCACTTTAGAAAGCAGTTAAAGGGTAGATTTTTTGAAGGAATTTTAATATATTAAATAAAAATTCCAAACTAGTTAATTTTCATAAAATATAGTTTTAATTTCACTCTTCATTATTTACCACAAAATTTTAAAAATACCAATATACAGACAAGTGCAAGTGAACTGGAAAAAGCTAAAAACTGTATAAAAGACGAACCTACACTCAAGTATGTGTGAGCAGTGACACACACCATACACTCCCAAACGACTTCAGAAAGCATAGTCCATGTTGGATGGATTTCTAAGGTCAGCTTTTTATTGGAGCCACATCTGGAAAGTTCCCAAAACCAAAGTTTTATATTACTTGGGAAGGATCTTCACTTAAAAAGCATTTCTCATAAAACATCCCATACCAAGGAGGCAGATGTACGCTAGACACAAAAGTCATAAATGCCTCTCCTAAGCCCCGTGGAACTTGGAAAAGATTAACCTAATGAAAACAAAGCACCGTCGGAACGGAAAAGTGACACCTACTGGCCACTTAGCAGATTTTCCTTATGGCTTCTGACAATTCTGGATGTCAGCCTCGCTCCGCCCCGTAATACGTTGCTTGGCAAATCTGAACCTCCCATTCCCGGGCCGGCAATGACCCACCTGAGTGGCCGGTACTCCTTCAAAGCGGGATCTGAAAGTGGACACCACTAAATGTGGTCTAACAACGAGACAGTGGCTACTGCACTCACCTGCGCCCCCAACACTACAGCGATTCCTCAAAGAATACGACTCTAACACAACCTCTCCCCATGGTCACACTGTCATTAAATACTTTAATCTTAAATACTTTAAGTCTCTCTTCTGTATTTTCCTGTTTGTCTTTTTGTTTCTCAATGCATTTTCAAATTTAGTGACTACCTTAGGGTGCCAGCATATACCTCAAGTTTTATTTGATTTCGGGCTACCATCCTGTAATAAACTATCTAATCACATTTTTAAGTTTACTAGTTTCAAAAAAGTTTTATATTTGTTGCACAGATAGAGGTTCAGTTATTTGATTGTAATAAACCAAGGGTCAATACACATTAAAAAACAAAACAAAACATAGCATTTGGAGGTACACAAGGGCTGTCCGGAAAGTATCCAGCCATGTAATATGAAAGCTGGAGGCATTTATGGCTGGATGTTTTCCAGACAGCCCTCATATATCATACTCACAGTTGGTCTACTTCAATCATGTTCACTTAATAAACTGTTCTAGAGCAGAGCTCTCATAAAACTGTAACATATGCCACATGTGTAATTTTAAATTTTCTAGTAGCCACATTAGAAAGGTAAAAAGTAAAAACCAATGCTTTATTTAATTCAGTATATCCAAAATAGTATCTGAACATCTAATCAATATAAAGTTAATATATTTTATATCCCTTTATACTGTTTGAAATCTGATATGCAATTTATATTAATATTTACAGCTCATCTCAATTTGTATCAGCTACACTTCAAGTACTCAGTAGCCACGTTTGGCTAGTGGCTATCACACCAGACAGCATAGTTCTAGAGTCTGACCCTAATGCTCAAGTTCTTTGGATTACAATCACAGAATCAGAATTGGAAGTAAACTCGGAGATCAAAGCTCTTGTTACAAAAGAGGAAACTGAGGTACAGAGCGTTTAAATGGCTTGCTTGCAGTCACACAGCTAAATTTAGGCTGAGTGAGCTCTTGATTCTAGGCACTCCTCCCACACCACTACATTACTGCAGGTAATACTTAGGGTCAAAAAAGAGAACTAGTTATGATACTTTCATTCAATGTGTAGATATTTTCACTAAAAGGCAAGAAAGTAATTGGTAGGAGAAAAACTAATGTAGAATAAAAACCATAAAAATATCTACCACTCTTAATAGGAATCAAATGCAAACAGATTGCACTTTGAAGAAAACATTAAATTGGGGAGAGAGAGCTACAGTAGTATGCAATGAGTAGATTGGATTCAGGGTCAAGGGCAAGAAGATCTACAGAAAAATACTGGAGGGGGTTATTAAAGGATCAAAACATTCAGTTGGCTATCTGCCAATTGGTCTGTGGAGTAACTCCTCTTTTTATTTATTTATTTTTTGTATATGGGTAGTTCCCTGGCTGGGAATCGAACCCAGGCCGCAGTGTTGACAGCGCCAGCGCCAAAGCCTTAGCCACTACACCACCAGGGAACTCCAACTCCTCCTCTTGCAAAGAGAAAAAACTGCTACTGGGCAAGACACCAGTGGGTCGCCTCTAAAAACTCTGCCTCTCGGGTCCTTGCATCATCAAGGTTTGCTCCTGCTTTTGAGGCCACATAGCCACAATGACCAGCATGGGTCAATTCTGAGAGCCAAGCCTAACTTGCAACGGTTCAGACCCCTAGAGTGTTATGTTTGTAGGCAGGACCCTCTGCCTGAATTAGAAAACCAATGTGATCATTCATGCTCCCTCCGACATAACTATCATGCTTAGGCTGCTACAAGTCAGTGTCCTCCATCTTGTAGGGTTTTTCTGGCTCATTCTAAACCTGGATGTCTCAAGTCCTAAAGTATCAGACCACAAGTGGTACTGACCCTCTGTCATTGCTGAAACGTTGCCATTGGCCCAAGAGGACAATGTGCCAATATATCCTGCCCACAAAGCTACTGCAAATGTCACATTTGAATGAAACATCTGCTTTTGGTTATTGCCATTAATGCATGTAATGAAAGTTCAATCTATTACTTACAGCCTTAAGAAATATGCAAGATCAAAATAATGCTTTGTTTTGGTGCAAGGCTCTGGGGAAAATCTGGAAAGGTATAGAACCATCCAGAGAAAGAGAACTGGATTTGAACCACACATTTGAGCCTCAGGTTTTCCCCACTAGATTCCTGGTCTATCTTTCATCTGTGGGGCCCAAAAGAGAACATATGGGAACATATTTGGTAAACTAGAAGGACCTATTAAAATATAAGGTATTCTGGAAGTATGATTTTCAAAATGGTAAATAAATATATAGTACTTAAAATATTCTTAATTCTTGCACTCAATTTGAGCCATCCACCTCTGAATTAATTACTGGTTAAAAAATACTCTCCAAATTTTTACTTATAACTAGTAAATTAGTTTTTAAATTCTTTTCATTGCCTTGCAGTTTTAAGGTTATCTCCCATGTATATAATTGCCTTTGGTTACAGGCATTAGTAACTGTAATTGCCTGATAATCTAGAAGGCCCCAAGTTCTTGGGTTAGTTAACTACTGAGGACACTGCTTCCCCAAATGTGTCGAAAGAAACTGGTTTATACACATTAAACATTAAAAATGTGAATTTAATTGTGTCTTTACACAAGACATTCAATGTGCCTGGGCCTGCTTCTTCCTCTAAGATTTATCAGTTACTATACACCTTTCAGCATCAAAACCCTTTTCTATAATGAAAATCTTGCATGGTTAGATTAAATCTTTAGATAGACAGATAGAAAGATGGATGTGAAAGTTAATCACCAAGATCAAGGGCCCCAAATCTTTCCTTTTCTATAAGCAAGGCTGAAACTCTCTCAACTTCTTTTTCTGGGTTTTAAGTTAAAAAATCATCTCATTTAAAAATCCATTTCAAAGTGCTTAACTGAACAGAAATACCCTGGCTTTGTGCTTGCCCAAGTCTACAAAGACTGCACACAGTTTTCATTGTAGTCATGACTATAAATTGCATTGTCCCTTTAGATGTTCAAGTACTCACCATTTTATTATAAAGTATGTAAGCCCTATCTTCAATTAAAGAAATATACAAGGAATGGAAACAATTCAAATTACACGAATCTATAAGTCAACTATAAATGAATCTTAGACACAAGGAAAATGCCAATATATTAAGTTTCCTAAATTCAAAAACCTGCATCAATAATAAAAACAAAGCAAAAACAAGATGTATATAATACCCTTGGTTAGAAATATTTTAGCAAAAAATAGCAACTAGTGGGTTTAAAGCCAGTTCACTGAAAAAAGGGGTAAGAAACTGAGCAGTTCTGTTTGAAGAAAAACATCCCATTTTCCCATACCCCTGTGAAAATAAGGTGCAAATCTATAAAATTTGGTAGACCATTAATGGGAATAAAGAATAAAAACAATTATCAGTTCAGTAGAACATACAGTTCTTTGTAAATGAACTGCTTTAAGACATTTCTCATTTTTGGAGTTAAAAATAAAACACTAGAGTGTCCAGTGGATGTCACTGAAATCCCCGGGGTCTCCCAGGCCCCCCTCTGCTTCTAAGTAATTCATGAAGGCAGCTATGGCTGTGTCGTCATTGTCACACAGGGCATCAAAATCCAAATGGGCACCATCACCTACAGAATTAAAAACAGGCCTGTGTAAGCACATTTGGAAGCTAAAAAGTTATCATCAAACAGGCAAAGCAAGATTAGAATACTATACAATGTATTTTTGAGGGCAAACTATATGTCTTAAATTGCAGAAGCCTGATGAATTTTTAAATGGGTCACCTATTTTTATAATCTGCTGTCAGATAGATTGTACTTAACTCACTCAATACCCATAAGTGAGCTACTCTATGAGTTTTCTAATAGAAAATAGCCTGAAAAGGTACAGACTCCAAGAGAGTTGGAAGCTAGAGGTTGAGGTTTGCATGTGTGGAGGTGGGAGGGGAAGAGAAGGAAAGAGGAAGGAGAGAAAAAGACAAGGAGACAGGGAGAGAGCATAAGAGCGTGAGCAAGGCTGGAAGGAGAAAATTTAACTTTAATCTGCCTTTTGAAAAAATTCTATTCATTTAACCCAAAAATAAGAAAGCTGAGAGAAAAGCATCACCTTCTAAAACCTTGAAATACTACTCATAAAAGGGAAGTAATCAGATTTTTTTATTGAAAAGGGATCTAAGAAGGGGGTATAGAAATCAGATTTAAATTAGAGATACGGAAGAGGATCTATTAAGGGTTAAACATAGCTACAGATCAACCCAAATTTTCTAGATATTTTCCAAAGTACAATAGAACTTGAGATGATTTCGGTTCCCTCCAGTTTTCTTTAACATCAATTTCAGCAGATCAATGTCAGTTATAGGGGGTATAAAACTGTGTCATTTCAATTTACTTGATTTGGACTTGGCATATAGTTAAAATGAAAAATTACATCTTAAACTTTTTATAATTGGTTTCCTTTAAAAATTCTTGAATTCCTGAGAAGGACACTTCTTTCTAGACCAAAATTAGCTTTTTAAAATTATAAGTGTGTACAATGCCTATAACTGATTCAGTTGATAACTGAATTTTGAATGACAGGTCCATTAAGTATCATACATCTTTAAAATCAGGAGTATGATTACTGTATTTAGCATTTTGAATGGAAATCTGCTTCTCTAGAAATCTTCTATGCCTGAAAATACAGTGATTAAAAGGGAGTTCTTGGAAAACCAAAATGCCAGGCAGTTGCCAAAGAAAACTTACCCAGGAGTGGTTCATGACTGTGGGGAGCAACAGTGCCGTGGTTTTGCATGGTAGCTTCTAGCTCCCCTATTTCAGAAGGACTTAGTGCAGTCAACTCCTTACTTGACATCTGAAAAGACAGCATCACAAAGAGTAAGGTTCCCACTTGAATGAAATCCTTCTTAGCAGTGATCAGACATGGGCTTGGTGGCGGTGCCACTGCTGTCATCATCAATATGGCAGCTGGCGCTTACTGAGTACTATGTGCTTAAGCTCTCAGATGCATCATCTCATTTCATTTTAAAAATGCTGTGAGGTAGCTGTATTACAGGTTAGGAACCTGAGGCCTGAAGAGGCTAATGTCTTGCCCAAAATGTTGAAGCCATAATTCTAACCCATGTCTACCTGACTCCAAAGCCCACTTTCTTCATAAGCATAAATGAGAATACTGTAAGAAAAAGTTTTGGGTGAAGAAGGAAAAGTTCATAACCAATTTCAGTTTTTTAAAAATGATGGCAAAACTATATCCCATATGAAACTACAATGGGAAATACTGCTTTGGAGTGGGGAATGGATTAAACCAGGGGTTTTTACCAAGAAATTATTATACTGTTACACAGTTATAGGCCAAGCAATCCAACATTCAACGTAACTCATCGAAATAAAAAACCATTTACCTAAGTTGATGGACTTTACCTATAGAATGCCTGTATAATGTACACTACTTGGAGATTTTTGTTACAATGACTTAACCCCTGTTTCTAGCATATAGCCTGGCACAAAATGAGTCCCCAATAAGCATTTGCTAAATATGAGTAAAATTTAAAAAATGCTAGACCAAAAGACTTATGATATTTATGTAAAAATATATTTGCACATTCCCTTATGTCCCTGGTTGGATTAATTTCTCTTTTCTCCTATATTCTTATACCTCTTAGTTTACAGACCTACTTTAGAGCTTTTTCTTGTTGGGGCTACATTAGAATTCTATTGTATGTGAGTCTTCTAGATATTAGAACTATGTTTAGTCATTTTTGTATATGCAGCAATGCACTTCGAATAGCTAGTATTTGTTCAACTGAATTAAATAGTATGTAATACTTACCTTGCAGCTTATATTAAACTTTTCCCCCAGAACATAAGGAGTATACTTAATCCACTGAATTGGAATCCATTAAAATAATAATAGCTACTGTTTACTGAGCACATGCTGTGTTACCAGACACTGTTAAGTGTTTGTTTATTTTCATATGAAATCACTTAACTCATACACCATTCCAAGAGGTTGGTGGTGTTATTATCTCTGTATTACAGATGAGGAAATCAAGTCACAGAGAGTTTAACAAGACTGGGGTTAAGCAGCAGTTAAGTATTTGAGTCACAATTTGGATGCAGATAGCATGGTGTCAGCAACTTCACTCTTAACTGCTATTCCACATTGCCTATTAAAAACCACAGATTAGCTAGAAAAGAGTTCATTTATTTTTTATAGGATGGCTTCTTTTCTCAGGAGAAATCATCAACAAAGAGCAAATTTTATCATTCATTTATTTCATGAATGTTACCACTTACAGTTGTACTTACATTCCTGCAGTCTATAGTGTGAGTATCTTTCATTAACTCTGTTGGACTTGAGTCACCAGGGGATGAAGAAGACTGCAACCTTTAAAAAGTGATACATAAAATATTTTCTTTTTTTTTTTTTACTTTTTTTTTTTTTTTTTTTTTTTTTTTTTTTTTTTTTTTTTTTTTACTTTCTGGTATGTGGGTAGCTCCCTGACTGGGAATCGAACCCAGGCCGCAGCACTGACAGCGCCAGCACCGAAGCCTTAAGCCACTACACCATCAGGGAACTCCATATTTTCTATACTTACATATCTTTAGAAGAAAATTTCTCTTCTGAAAATATCATAATCTGACAAAAATACAGTGAAGGAACATGAGACTGGATATCATGACAAGTTTTCACAACAGACTGACTTGTTCAGTGTCAAACTTACTTTGACTATGGAGTGCTGAAAAACACTCTATAGTATAGGGAAACATAAAAATTTGAGGTAAAAGTCTTTAAGTAAATTACATTACCTGTTTTATATAGCAGGTGACAAAATAATAATAGAATAATATAACATACTTAGTTTAAAACAGGCATTCACATCAAGGACCAGTTCCTTATCAAGATACCAAACAGAACTGAGCGTAAAGGAAGATTCCCTAACATTCTGCAACCTTTAAGAAGAAAATTCTCATTTTTCATCTCCAGGGACATAATCAAGACACATAATGACATAAACAGAATCATACACTTTGATCATAAACCTCTTCACAAGGCTTAAATATGTAAAACTGAGAGTACCACATAATACATTATTAAATACTCAATTATGTGAAATATGTAATGGCATAAACATAACTATCTTTTTATGCATTTCCAAGATGGCAGTTGACAAGAAGTTACAGAGGGAGAAATTAAAGCAGAATGAAATGAATTAGGTAGGAGAAGAGAAGAAGGTCAGTGGCCTGTCTGGGGGATTTTTCACAGGACCGTCCAGATAAATTGCTTGGCTGGTTTCTCATTGTGCCTGTGGTTCATGGCTTAAAATCACCACCTGCTCATCTGAAATGTCTGTCTTCATGTCAGACCACTGGGCAGAAACCTGCTCTTTAAGTCTCTCTACTACTTGACTTCATCTCAGTTAAACTCCCCACTGTGCTCAGCAACACGAGTCCTCTCTCCATCAAGTCTCCCTATTGTTCTCTGAAACCACCATGCTTTCTCCCACTCATCTCCATGTATTGGCTGAGGTGCCTCCAAATATTAATGCCTTCCCCACTGCATCTTGAACATTCTAATGGTACCCACCTGTCAATGTCTGGCTCAATTTCCACTCCTTTTAAAATGCCTTTCCATCATATACAGTCAAATGATTTTCAACAAGGGTGCCAAGACCATTCAATGGGAGAAAAGGACAGTCTTTCCAACAAATGGTACTGGGACAACTGGATATCCACATGCAGAAGAAGGAAGGTGAGCTATTACCTTATACCACATAGACCTAAAGATAAGACCTAAAACTATAATGCTCTCTGCAGAAAACTTACAGAAAAAGCTTCATGGAATTGGATTTGGCAACAATTTCATGGATATACGATACCTCAAGCACATGTAACAAAAGAATAGATGTGGTCAAAATTATCAAAATTGAAAACTGCTATGCACCAAAGGACAGTCAAGAGAGTGAAAAGGCAACTCAGGGATTGGAGAAATAGATTTACAAATCATATCTGATAAGGGGTTACTATCTAGAATATTTAAAGAACTCCTACAATTCAACAACAACAACAAAAACCTGATTCAAAAATGGGCAAAGGACACTTATCCTAAAAAGATATGCAAACGGCCAAGTACATGAAAGGAGTCTCAAGGTCACTAGTCATCAGGGAAATGGAAACCAAAACCTCAATAAGATACCACTTTACACTCATTACGATGACTATTATCAAAAAAAACAGAAAAGAACAAGCATTGGCAAGAGGTTGGAACCCTTGCTGACTACTGGTGGAGAATGTAAAATTGTGCAACTACTATGAGAAACAGAATGGCAGTTCTTTAAAAAACTCAAACATAGAATTACCATATGATCCAGCAATTCTACTTCTGGGGATATACCCAAAAGAATTGAAAGCAGGGACTAGAACATATATTTGTATACCTACCCATGTTTCACAATAGCCACAGGTGGAAGCAACTCAGGTGTCCATCAAAGCATGACAAATGTCTCACTAGTAATTTTTTTCAATTTAAACTATTTTTAATTTGAAAACTTAAATTCAAACTGTACAAAAAAAAAAAAAAGCAAAAATCTCTTCTTTTCTACATCTTCTATCCCTCAACATCTAGTCCCAAATATGAGAGTAACAAGTTCTGAATAGTCTGAGCAAGTATCTTGTATTGTTATACGAGCGCTGTCCGGAAAAAACCCAGCCATCGATGCCTCTATTTTTCCTATTACATGGCTGGGTACTTTCCAGGACAGCCCTTGTATATTATATCATGGAGTTATAGGTTCCTTGACTACAATTCCAAAATTTCAAGAACACCTTGAAAACAGAAGTATTTTCTATAATTCATTTGGCAGCAAAACCTGAACTGATCTGAACTCAGCAAAACCAGAGTTGATTTGAGGGTAATTATTTTCATCTCACTTTGTCTTACTCACTACAAATATTTACAAAACTTCACTCCAAAAATAATTTTTAAGCACGTATTATGGAAAAATTCAAGCAGATATAAAAGTAGATAATATAATAAAACCTCATACACCCCCCAAACAGCTTCAATTACACTTTCCCAATCTTATCTAATGTACGTGTATGTACCCCAAAGTCGTACTTCCCCTCGCCTCCTAGACATTTTACCATTTAATCTCAATACTTCATTGAAGAAATACTGATTTTATTGATTATGGGGTGCTGCCCGTGATGTAACTCTTCTCTGGGAGTATTACACATACCCCTTAAAAAATTGAATTTCAAAACACTCCCTTTCTAAAAGCCAAAGAAATTCTGAATTCAAAACCTATCTGGCCTCTAGGATTTTAGATGGCCAATTATGGGCCTGTATACACATTCCCATATCTACACATCTTTTTTTCTTATACAAGTGGGATATTACGCATACTATTCTTTTGTTCCATTTTTCCCTATTAAACATATATTTTAAAGATCATTCCATATTGGTATATGTGTAAACAGAGCTACCTAATTTTTAAAAGTTGTAGAGTGCTCCACTGTATTCATATGCCATAACAAGTTATGGTTATGATAAAAATTTAAATATTTAAATCACTGCTGTAAAAAATGTAGCAATCAACAGTTTGTTCGTTGTTCTTTGCATGATTACACAAGACTATTTGCTCCTGGGGTAGAACTGCTGGGTCTCAGGTTATATACACTTAAATTTTTGATAGGTATTGTCAAGTAGCCCTCTAAAACAGCTGGACTAATTTATACTCCCACAAACAGTTTAAGAATGATTCTTTTCTCACACTCTCATCAATAGTATTATCAAACTTTCAAATCTTTGACAATCTTAAATGAAAAAAGGTATCTAATTTAATTTTGTATATATATTTTCAATTGTGAGTGGGACTGCACAATTTTTAAAGTTTCTTGGCCATTTGTATTTTTTTCTATTCATGTCCACTCTCCAACCTTTTTATTGAGCTATTTTTAAAAATTGGTTAATAACCTCACTCATTATACTCTATATAAAGTTTAATATAGATTAAGGTTACTACATAAAGTTCAATAACTTTACTCTTTATACTATAAATCTTACTATATTAAGATAATTAGTCCATTTTGCCACATGAAATACACATTCTGCAGTTTATAATTTATCTTTTAACTATGTTATAATGGTTATAGATATGCTTAAATTGTGAGGTTTTTATAAAACTTACATTTTTTCTTAATAAATTCTGTGTTTTGTGTGATGATATTTGTGTTGACTTTCCAAAATCAGATTATAAAAACTCATACCTGTGTTCTTGAAATACCTTATAGTTTTACTTCAAGATCTTTATCTGGATTTTAGTAAAAAGAATAAAGTTGTGGTCTAGCTGTATTTTTTCCAAATGGTTATAAAGTTATTATAATGCTCTTAACTATTTAATCCATTTCTCCTTACTGATTTAAAGTATAATAAATTTCCATATGTGTTTGAATCTTTATGAAATCTATTTTTTCCATTAATCTATTTGTGGATTGTACCAAAATGTTTTAGTGACTTTATACTATAATATCTGACAGTGTTAGTCTCAATCTATTACTTTTGTTTTTTAGAATTTTCCAAGATATCCTAATATCGTTAGTATCATTTGTTGGATTCTAAACAACAAATACATGATGGTATTTTGACAGGATTCACCTTGAATTCATAGGTTAGTTTAAGGAACTCTGACATCCTTACAATACTGAGTCTTCCTACTGAAAAACAACGTATTTGGAAAGTTATTCAAGTCATCTTTTGACTACCTTTGTAGCATTTTAAAGTTTTTTTTTCCCCATATAGCTTTGGACATTTCTTAAAAATTTTATATCCAAATACCTCTATCTTTTTTGTTGCTACCATAAAAATGATCTTTTATTATATTGTTGAAGTGGCTATTGTTTGTATATAGGAAACTTGCTGATTTTTAAATATTGGTTTTGTAAGTACTGTAAATTTTACTTGTGATACTAGCAGCAATCAGACATTACCTTTTTAAGTCCAGGACTTCATTTGCAAGATCTGTTTCGATACTACCAGCACCAAGTACTGTTTCAGTAGACATCCTAGGGACACTAATACTAGATTGCCTGGGGGATTCTAAAGAACAAAAGAAAAAATTCAATTGGAGACTTTAAAAAAATATATTAGCTTCGGTTAATATCCTTCTTTCAATTTAAATATCTCTTCTCTCTTTAAAAGAAATAGACTATAATAGCTGCATCTTAAATTGTTAGATATATTTATGCTTACATGACAAACATCATTCATGATGGCTTGTTTATTGAAGAGTGATATGAATCAAATGTAGAAAATCATTGAGGGCATAGTCATGACATAACCCTCAGGTACAGGTAGTTTCCTCTCACTTAAATGTCCACGTGAAGGCTAAAGCAATACTACTTTATTTTTAGTATTTCCCAATTTTTTATACAAGTGATATAATATTCCTGGGGTGAAAAACTGAAACAGATAAGCAAAAACTCCCCCTTAAAGCTTTTCAATAATTTGTCCAATAGGTACTTTATTGAATGCCACAAAGTACAAGGAAATACAAGGGCTATTCGGAAAATATCCAGCCATGTAATATGAAAAATAGAGGCATTTATGGCTGGGGTTTTTACCAGACAGCCCTTGTATACGCACATGTGGTAGCTGCTTAGGGATAGATAATGGATATAAAACAGGATTTCTATTCTTACTCACAATCCAGTGCTGAGCTAGTTGAGCAAACAACTAATTGCAATATAATGTAAGATTATAATGGAAGTATAACCAAAGTTCTTTGGGAATTCTGAGGAAGATAACTCAACCCATAGAAGTCTTTTAATTTCACCTTAAAATGTTTCCCTCTCCAAGACAGAAAAAGATGGTAACAATAATAATAACAGTTTTAGTAATAACTTCCCATCTTAAAACTAACCTTACCTTCTAATGATTGAGAGCTGCAGGAAAGTAATGATGCTTCTCCAGTCTCACTATGTCCCCTAGAATTAAGAAATACTGGAAGTGATTTTTTTTTAAGGTGAAGGAAATTGTTGAAGTAACTACATTAAGATCTGTGCATTTGATGTGTCAATTTTTGACACATTTTATATACACATATTGTTAATGTCACCACCAGAGATCAAGGTATTAATGTGCTAAGTATCTAATACCCTATAACCCTATGAAATGTGTGTTCTCGAAGTTACAAACTCTCAGTTCATATACTAATGATAAGAAGGCAAGGTTAATGGGATACTGCTGGAGGTACTAAGCTTTGGGGGCTTATTATTTTTAAGCTAAATATTTAGATAAGGAATTAGAACTGGTTTGATGAAACCTTATAGCAATTAAAAAAAAAAAACAACCACCACCTTATAGAAAAGAGTAATACTTAGAACAGGGCCATGCTAGCATATTGAGCAAATCAGGAAAAGTTGGCTGTTTCTTCAGACTGACAGTCACAGATCAGGACTTGGCAAGCAGTGCTTGGGCTCGATTTCTGTTCACCACTCTGCCAAGTACTCCTGCATGGTCCCAAGTGGTACTGCAGGTTTAGAAAATGTCCATGCAAAAAATGAGGAGGAGGACAAAATACAGTTTCTTACAATGATAAACAGTTTAAAGCCACATCCACATCATTTATTGAAGGGACAAGAAAAGCCACGGAGGGTAGGAAGGAAATGCTTGAAGAAATAACTTTTACTCTTACAGTTTATATTAAGCAAAAAAAAAGAATATATTTAAAAAGGGCAAACTTTTAGCTTAATTGTGAGAACTAATGCCAATAGACAGTGAGGGAATTAATATATAGGAGGGCTGTCTGGAAAGTATCCAGCCATGTAATATGAGAAATAGAGGCTTTTATGGCTGGACTTTCTCCTGACAGCCCTCGTATATACAGGGTCTGGCACAAATAACGCCCCGTTTTATGAGTTGGTAATCTACACCAAATCTCTTATAACAAAATCATAAACATGTAATTCTGTAACATAACAATATCACACTCAAGCACACTATATGACATTTTAGGTGAAAAGTTCAAATTGCTGTCCATCTCGTGTGAGATATTCATGTATGCTACCAACGGGTATGCCTTCTGCCGGACCCTATATATCTCAAGTTATAATATAAAGCCAGAAGATCATCAGCTTTAATAGTTTAGCAAGATGAGAAGAGGGAAGCAAAGACACTCATTTGAAATTAATAAAAAAAGGTCTTAACAACATAAAAAGTTACTCACAAAACTAAAGTGTTGACAGACACAATATATTCCAGTTCTTTGGTCCAAGGATTTGTGAAACTAAACCACTGGCTTTTTAAAGTTACAAAAGAGCCATCTTTCGTTCTGAATTTGTATGAATCTGTAAATATTTTCTCTTTACTCTGTAGGACTTAACAAGAAAAGATAATAATCAGCATAACAGTCTACTACTATATAAATAAAACTTTTAAGGATTAATTCAAGTTTTGGATTTCACAGGGATGAGAAATTGAGTTGAAGTGGAAATTAAAAAGTACCAAAAACTTACCCCATTCAGTGCATACCTGCTTTGTGCTTGTCAGTCAAATTACTATGGTCATCTTGATGAAAATATTCATAACAAGAAGTTCCCAAAAGTTCCTGAGGCAGATACCCTAAAATTGCTGTTGCCCTGGTTATAAAATTAAAAATAAACTTCAGAATTGGTGAACAAATCCCATTCCAGATTACCACAGGTCCAAACGTGGTCAGGATAGTAGGGAAGTAGACCAGGGGATAGGTAACCTATGTACATCACAGACAGAGTGGATACCCAGGCACGAGGCTACTCCCAGGACACCCATCCAGTCCAGAGTATGCTTTTTCTACCATTCACCAATAAAACTGTGGCCACAGACCATGCAGTTTCTATACCACTGGCTAAGAAATATTTCATGTTGACTTCAATAAATTTACTGATATATCCATATCATTATTTCATTTAAATTTTATTTCCAGTTCTGTAGCCTTAAAAAAAAAAAAATCCAGCAGTGCTAAGCCACATTTTAATAGCCTTAAATATCCTATTGAACTCTAATCATTAAGGCATGTAAGTGTTACCTTTGATCCACGTAGACAAATTTTCCATTCATTGCAAAACGGGTTATAAATTCAGTTGGTTTCACTTTAATTTCTCCACTGCTCTGAGGGACAATATAGGAATGCAATCTTCCAATGGCAATAAGGCAGGTAAAGTTACTGTCTTTTTTATTGTCCCTTTCCTCTTCCATTCCAACAGTATTTGGAGGCCAGCTTCTCAAGTAACCAGTGCAGTAGATAGTACTGAATTTTCTATGCTCTAATTTAAAAGTTGGGGTGGGGGGGAAAGTATTGGTCCATTATATCTCAATAAAACTGGAAAAAAATGTTAAAAAGCATTTGAATCATCATGAATAAATTCTTAAATATTTTATATGAACATTTATAATAGTTAAAATTGTGCTGTGAAATATCCTTTAAATATGCTAAATATGAAAATAGTATTTCATTGAAAAGAAATGAGTTGTTTAACAACTTTATTCTTTTTAATTTTTTTGTTTTTATTTTTCAATTACAGTTAACATCACAACTTATTCTTAATGGGTTATTTTTCTCAGGAACTAAACTGTATATACTACATCAAAAAGTAAACAATTGCTTTAATTTAGGTTTTAAATAGGACTACTTAAGTATTCATTTTTAAGTCAATTTTTTACAGTAATTTATATGTTAGAAAAAGTTAAATTTCATGCTCTCTTGCTGTTAGGCACAAAGATATTGTTTTTAGCTTATATAGTATAAAATACCAAAATTTTAATATCTATAAGTTTAAAGGATAATTACACATACACTCTTAAATTTCTTATGTCAGCACTTATAATGGTTAGTAGATACATGATCATAGAAACATTTTAGAGAGTATTTGGAGAAATTTATAATAAAAGGTATTATAAAATGACTCAAATTTCATTTTTCAAAAAAATTTCAATTAACTCACAGGAAAAAGTTTGTCAAATAGGTCCAACCAGAATAATAAAAAATTGGAAATAATCCATATCCTCAATAATCTGGGAAATGCTTAAGAAAACAATGAAATGCAACACAGGCTTAAAAAACAGGCAGTTTACAGATTCTAGCACTACACAAAAGAAGTGACTGAAAGGTTAAAATGATGGAAACAAGGCTGGTAAAAGTTACTTAAAACAGTTGTGATAAGATTTAGAAAAGACCAGACCTGTCACCATTTTAAATCGGCACTATTCGCTAAGACTGTTATTATAATTGTTTTAAACATACTTTTTTTTAAAGACAATGATATGGGCTATCTTATAAAATAGCAACTAACAGTAGAAGCAAGGTTTTATAGAACACTCTATGTGCTATGCTGTTTCAAGTGCTTTAAATTTATAATTCATTTAATCTTAATAGTCCTGTGAGGTTTTCTAATATTATCCCCATTGTGTTAGGAAACTGGGAGTTAATGCCAAGATCACAGCAGGGAAGGGAGGAACCAAGGTTACTATAATATCTAGACAGGCTAGGTCCAAAGCTCCCCTTCTAAACCACTAATGCCCTGCTATTTGATGACAGTGAGGGCTCCGTCACAGAAGGTCCAAACAGGAGTTGCCTGGAGGGAACGGGTCCAAAAAGGTGTTCCAGGCAAAGGGAACAGCCAGTGCAAACCAAGAGTTGAGAGAGGAGTCAGATGTGACTGATGCTTTGTCTGATGGGGAAATGGAGACTAAATCAGGGAACAGATGTTTCAGCTCCTGTAAGCCATGCGCAGAACCTTGCATTCAACACCTAACACACATCACCCGCTTCATGGTCCACAGATGCCTTAAATCACAAGGCAGTCTCTCTTCCACCCCAAACCAAGTCTTTATAATTAATTCCCTATCCTGTTAAAGGGCACCACAATCAACCCATGTTAAGCAGAGCTATCTCCAAAGGCCAGAGACAGAGGTCAAGCAGACAGTCACAGGTATCAGACACTAGAAACCACATGGCATCCCCTTGAAGTGGTAGGTGCTGAGAGGATATGTCATGTGGCACTGACAGCATCTGCCACAATTGTAGAAGCAGCCAGTGGACTCTGGGTGCATTACTGTATTGCTGATTACCTTACCAAGATAAAGGTAAGAATGACCTAAACTGTTTGGTAGCAGTCTTTCATCAGCCTTTGATTTCACAAGTTGATATATGTGAGTAATTTTATGCCCATCTTAGAAGCTTTTCCAAAGTCTGAATCCATAACATTACCGTCAGAATCAAGGTAGAGATTATGTTTTTAATGTCAGTCTTGCTTATTTTTTGAAAAGTGTTTATTATGGAAAATCTCAAACAGATACAATATCAGGGAGACCAGTACAGTTGGCCCTTGAACAATGTGGAAGTTAGGAGAGCCAACCCCCTGCCGCCCCCAGCAGCAGTAAAACATCCAGACATATACCTTTAGATTCCCCCAAAACTTTACTAGTAGCCTATTGTGGACCGGAGGCCTTACAAATCACAATGTATTATGTACTGCATCTTTACAGTAAGAAAATGTTAAGAAATCAGAAGTAAAAGAAAGTATATGTATAGTACACATTTTTAAAAAACAATCTGCACATAAGTGGATCTGCACAGTTCAAAACCCATGTTGTTGGGACTCCTGGCTAATCTTGGAAATGGCCTTTCCTTAAACTTTAAATTCAGTTTCAATTAGCATGAAAAGGGCTGCTTTCTATTCTCCTTTTACAGTTAAATGTAAATAAGGCAAAACTGTGGAGACAAGAGATGAGTGGTTGCCAGGGGTGGTGGTGGGGAGAGATGACCAGGCAGGGCACAGGATTTGGGGGCAATGAAGATAATCTGTATATTGTAATGATGGATGTATATCATTTAATATTTGTCCAAACTCAAAAAATGTATGACAAGAGTGAACCCTAAAATAAACTATGGACTTTGGGTGATTCATTCTTGGTAATAAAAATTTTTTCAAATACCATTCCGGTGGAAGACATTCAACATGGGGGAGGCTATGCATGCATGGGGGCCAAGAATATCTGGGAAATGTCTTTACCTCCCTCTCAATTTTGTTGTAAACCTAAAACTGCTCTAAAAAATCATCTTAAAAGTAATGTTAAAATTTAATGAAACATATGGTAAAAGGGAAGAAAAACGCCTTTATTAACTTTCATCATTAACAGGGAGTAGTCTTAAAACAGTTGATTACATTGGCTAATTACTACTAGAAAGAACAATTTAGCAGCAACTATATGCAAAATGTAATTATTTCAATTCACAGACACTCTCCTTGGTTAAAGCAGAATACAAAATGATCTCACGTGTGGGAATTCATCCATGTGGCAAATCAGGGTTCCATTCTGCAGTTACCTTGTCCTGGCCCAGGCATCTGTCTTCATGTGTGTCTGCATGCAGTTCTCAAATCAGGCATTTCGAGGAAGGGCCTTACTGATTGTTAACACATGCCCTTACCATTCCTTAGGCCAAATCAGCCTCATGCCATTGGCACAGAGCTCTGGAGTGTTAAGTAAATGCTTGCTTCAAGTGCTTGAGTAAATTAAAAAGCACCCCCCCCCCCCCGCCTTTTTTTGAGAAGATATTTCACTCTGACTGCAGGCATCTGTGTGCCTCAACTCGATGTGGGCGTGAACATCCATGTGGGGGCAGGGACACATTCCCACAACAGAAGCTAACCCCCTTGCTACACAGAAATCATCCATAACGCATCTCTTTCATAAATAATCCCTGGCATCTAGGAAGCTACTCTAGTAGGTGGCATGGCACAGTGGAAAATACAGATTTTAAAGCTAGAGTCCTAATTTTGCCACTTTCTATGAGACTTGAGTCAAATTACATAACCCTTTCAAGTTTTAGTTTCATTTGCAAGATGGGGGGGGCAGTTTGCACAGGACTGTTATGCAGATTAACTGAGGTACTTATGCAAAGCGCTTGCCATATAAATTTTAAATAATTACTTTCTTTTTGCTTTTATTTTCCTTCTCAGCTTTCTGAGCCACAAATAATGGCTTCTATTTACCGAGTGCTTACTTACTAGGAGCCAAGCACTGTGTTTAGCAACTTGTATCCTAACCACCCTCCCACGAGGTGCTCTATTAGACCAATTTATCAGTCTGCCCTGGCTGCCTAAACAAAATACTACTAACTGAAACAATAGAAATGTATTTCCTCACTGTTTTAGAGGCTAAAGTCCAAGATCAAGGCTTGGTTTCTCTCTTTGTTTTCTAGACAGGTGACTCCTCACTGTGTCCTCAGCTGGCCTCTTCTCGGTCAGCATGCATTCCAGGCATCTCTCCCTCTTCTTATAAGACACCAGCCATACTGGATTAGGGTCCCACTCATATGATCTCACTTAACATTCATTACCTCTTCAAAGGCCTTATCTCCAAGTACAGTCACACTGGGAGCTAGGGCTTCACCATGTGAATTTGGAGAAAACAATTCAGTCCGTAACACCCATTTTCCACATACTGAGCTGAACTTGCCTGAGGTTACACAGCTGCTGAGCAGCACCCAATTTAAGAAGCCCTACTGAATTCAGAGCCCAGGCCCACTCTGTCGGAAAGCCTGTTGTGAGGCAGAGCCTAGCATGAGAACCTGGAACCTGGGAGGGACTTACAAATAGTCATCTCCTTTAGCTCATCCCAGAATTCAACTACAAATCAGCTCTAATTGACCATTTGCCAGATATTCTTGAAGTATCTATACTTTTCCAGGAAGATTATCAATATATTTTTTTAAATTCTCTCTTATAAATCTTCGAAATGTTTAATGAAAAAAATCCTTTCAGAAATCACATGGAAGAACTAAAGTTTGATTATTACATTCTTCAAGAATGACTATAACATGTGTTTTTGCTTACACATGTTCAAAATTTACAGCATTGCTTCAAAATACGACAACAGTACCATGCAGTTATATGGAGAATGTGTCACTTTCTTTTTTGTATCTTTGCAAAATGTTAAAAGACCAGACACAGGAAGTATTATACTTCTAAATTATCATCAGTGACTGACTTGGGCTCCCATGTCTAAGTAAAATCCTCCAAGATGCATATATTCAGTCATGTGCTGTCCTAGAATGTCACAAAAACCAAAATAAAAAATCTAAGGTGACAGAAAGAAGAGCAAGCCCAGACATTGTATGAGTGTAGTCATATCACTGATTTGTGACTTGTAACCTTGCGTTTCAAGCCGTAATGTAAAATGCCCATTTGATAAACCTACATTTATTTTCAGCAAGGCCCAGATTCCTTTGGTTCCCACTACAGAGCCTTTTTCAGATTTACTTCTCATGAGAATTATGCTTCAGAAAATGATCCAAGCCGTTTGCTGTCTTAGTCAGCTGGGGCTCCCATAACCAAGTACCACAGACAGGGTGGCTAAAACAAGCGATATTTATTCCTCAGTTTTGGAGGCTGGAATTCCAAGATCAGGTTGGCAGCATAACTGCGTCGTGGTAAGAGCTTTCGTCCTAGCTTGAAGGATAGCTAACATCTTGCTGGTGCTCAGACAGTAAACTCCGTGGTGTCTGTTCTAGTAAAGGCACTCATCATATCACCAGGGCCCCACCCTCATAATGTCACCTAAGCCTAATTATCTTCCCAAGACCCCTTCTCCAAACACCATCTCATTGTGGGTAGGGATTCAACATATGAATTTTAGGGGACACAATTCAGTCCATAGCATTTGATAAAAACTTCTTGAGATAAAAATCACTTAGATTGCTGTTTGAGTGAAATAAATATAAATCTATATTTATAATATAGATTAGTTCACTGGATTCTTAATAATTCTTGTGGATCTGAGAGCAACTATGTGGTCCATCAATCAGGACAAAGGACAAGAGGATGTTTACATATGCCTTCAGTAAATGAGAGTCTGCTAGAAGCCAAGTACCATGGAAAGAGAAATGAAGCTCTCTAGTGTGAGGCAAATACAAAAATTGTAATTTCAATACAGCATGGAAAAGACAGGAAATAAGAGAGATGATAAGGATTATTAACGAATTACCTGCGAGTCAAGAAAGGGGGTGGGGGGGTGGGTCCAGGAGGATTTCCAGGGAAGAGGTGTTGCCTGTGCTTTGAAGGTACAGGACCTGCCACTAGGCTAGCATCCTCGTTCCTTCCAGCCCAATGGCCTCCTGATCCTGCTGGTGTTGTGCTCTGGGGATCTGAGCCTGGCAAACCTCCAGGGCCATCTGAGTAGGTCCCTGAGTCACAGGCTTGGCATGCTTAATCTTCTCTTCCATGCTGAACACTTCTCAATTCAGGATTAAACTTTCATTATGGTGGAGAAGCATGTCATCAAGCTGCCCTTTTAAGTCTTTCATGTTTCCACAGATCCTCCTGTAGGGTCTGCCTTGTTGGGGAACAGATCCTTTGACATCCTCCCAGCTGGACTATGTGTGTTGGCCCTCCTCTGGTGTTAGTATGGAGTTCTGGTGGGTGGAGGGCATACTCAGAGGGTGTGATTTGATACTTCATTATCTACTGCAGTAATGGCAATGGTCACTTAGCTCCCACCAGACCCAAGACAACACAAAAACATTCTTCCTTACTATCAGGCTAGGGGTCTAGTAAAAGTGTAGAGATGTTCTTAGGGGTATCCCCAAGACTCTTTGGTTATTTCTCTAATATCTCAAGCAAGAGGCTTCAAATACTGGGGGTGCCAAAAAAATATATACACATTTTAACAAATGTTATCTATGTATTTCTGGATGCTGATGGTAACTACTTTGAGTACCTCTTGTAATTACAGAAGTCAAATGTGACTTGTGTTCATTATTTGTTATCAGTACGTATCAAGTATTACAATTTTAATAGTTTTTTTTTCTTTTCTTAAAATGTGTATACATTTTTTGGTACCCTCTGTATTCATTTTGCATGCTATAAAAAAATTTTAAGCACCCTTCACATGTATAAATTATGTAAAACCATACACTGTATTATAAAAAACTAAATAAAAATAAAAGGATGAAAAACAATGTTTTAAAAACAAATTTTATTAACAGTAAATTATTTTGTCCTTTAAAAATTACTTAATGAAGCAATATAATTGTTTCAAAATTTCTCATAGTTGGCATACATTATATTAGTTTCAGGTATACAACACAGTGATTCAACATTTATATACTTTACTCTGTGGTCACTGTAAGTCTAGTAACTATCACCATATAAAGTTATTATATTACTATCTTTCCTGTGCTGTATATTACATCCCTGGGGCTGATTTATTTTATAACTGGAAGTGTGTATCTTATTGTCCTTCACCCTTTTCACCCATCCATTCACCCCATCCCATCTGAGTTTTTTTTTTTTTTAAGATTCCACATATAAGTGAAATCGCACGGTATTTGTCTTTAGCTTTCTGACTTATGTCACTGAGCACAATATTTTCTAGGTCTATCCACTTTGTCACAAATGGCAAGATTTCATTCTTTTTTATAGCTAATACTACATTTTGTGTGTGTGTGTGAGAGAGAGAGAGGGGGGGGGAGGGAGGGAGAGGGGGGGAGGGAGAGAGAGAGAGAGAGAGAGAGAGAGAGAGAGAGAGAGAGAGAGAGAGAGAGAGAGAGAAGGTTGTCCAGAAAGTATCCAGCCATTTGATATGAGACACAGAGGCATTAACAGCTGGATTTTTCAGATAGCCATCATGGTTGGATTTTTTCTGGATAGCTCTTATATACACACGCACATTTGCTTTATCCATTCATCTATCAATGAACACTTAGGATGCTTCCATATTTTGGCTATTGTAAACAGTGATGCAATGAACATAGGGGTGCATATATCTTTTCAAATTACTGTTTTTGTTTTCTTTGGATAAATACCTCAAAGTGGAAATGCTGGGTTGTATGGGGATTCTATTTTTAATTTTTTGAGGAACCTCCCCAGTTTTCCAAAGTGGCTGCACCAATTTACAATCCTACCAACAGTGTACAAGGATTCCCTTTTCCCCACATGCCAGCATGTGTTACTTGTTGATTTATTGATCATAGTCATTCTGATAAGTGTGAGATAATACTGTGGTTTTGATAATACTGTGGTCTCTGATGATTAGTGATGCTAAGCATTTTTTTCATTTGTCGATTGGTCACCTGAATGTCTTCTTTGGAGACATGTCTATGCAGGTTGTCTACCCATTTTTAAGTCGAATTCTTTGTTTTTTGCTTTTTTTGTGTTTTTTTGGTTTTTGCTTATTGTTTTATCTACTTAACATGGTATTAGTTCATCTCTAATTAAATCCTAAGGGTAAAATATACTATGGTCCAAGGACTACATGAAGCATGACTCCTTGGACCCCCCCCCCCCCGCCCCAGGGGACAGCCATCTGATGATAAATTAATAAATATTTAGGTAGTAGAAAGTAGTGAAGTCAATAAAATGGGATAATAAGGACAGGGACTAGGAAGTAGTAGTTACTTGAGAATACTAAGAGAATATTTCTCAAGTGATATTTGACCTGAGACCTGAATTTATAAGAAGGAGTCAGCTATTCACAAATCTATGGGAAGAAATTCCAACAGAAAGTGTAAATACCTTGAGATTGGAAAATTTGGTATTATGGGGGAGTCAGCAAAGATCAGTGTGACTAGATCCTACATGCTAAAGACACTGTGAGGAAGAAGGGAGCAGGAGCCAGGTCTGCAGGGGCAGTGGTGTGCTGGTCAGTGTTTAACAACCGGCTTTCTCAGGGCAGCTCTGCTAAGAAGGCTGGTTTTCCCTTACATGAATAAGTAAGATGAAAGTGAAACCATGAAGACATGGTGTTGGAACTTGACTAATTTTTCAATGATATGAGTGACTTAGATGAAAATGGTAATAATTTAATACTGGAAGATGATTTACTCAATTTTTTTGTGTGTTACTCACTATATATGAGTATAACTAAGGACACAACACATTTAAGTTTAACCCATTATTAACATTTTGTCTATCACTGTCATAGGTTTAGATAATCAGAAAAGAAAACAAAACAAAGGAAGCTTGGGTTTATAGCTTTGCCAATTTCTGTGGTGTGAAGAGTCACATGGTAGCTTATTTGATGCTACCTACGTGAGGTCACTGAACATGGAGCAGGGAAGGGATGTGTAAAAACAAACCATTATATGGTATCGTGTTCAAAAAGAATTTTTAAAAATAAATATTTAGTAAGTACACACATTATATGGCCATGTTGATGTAAGATTAATATGTCTGACTTGGAAAGGGAGGCAGACAGAGCAGACACCCTGAAGTAATGACAATAATGGCACTTACCATCTGCTCTGCACTGTCCTAAGTTTAGGTGAATTATTTCTAATAGTATTTGTAACAGCTCCCAACATTTATCAAGTGTTACTATGCTAGGAACCGTGCTAAACACACAACAGTATTAACTCAATTAATGCTGGTAACCCTGTCAGAGAGGTTCTATTATTCTCATCTTAGAGTTAAGGAGAATGAGACCCAGAGGATTTAGTAATTTATCTCCAGTCAGGTAATTAATTACAAGTTAGGATTCACACCTGAACAGTTTGGTTCCAGAATCTCTGCATTTAGCCAATCCACACCACCATACAACCTGTGAATATCCTAGATAAGGAAACTGAGGCTCAGAGGGGTTAAGACACGTGTTCACAGTCATACAGCCAACAAGTGGTAGAGCCAAAATGTGATTCCCAATCAGCTGGATTCCACCTCTTCATCATCATTCCAGCTGTGATTTCAACTCTGAGGAAGCCACACATGTGCCTTTGGACGGCTCCCCACCACACAGAGCCAAGGGCAAGAGGAAATAACTGATGGTTTATAAACAGACCCACCTTTAGGCTTGCTGATTTACCTTTTTGCTTCTTTATACTATAACGTAAGAGTGTGGGAGGGGTGTTAGGTTTGAGTGAGTTTTGCCTATTTCACTTTCTGCAAGTAACTGAACCTCTTCAAGTCTCTCTTTCTAAAACACAAGTAAGAATAATGTTTTTGTGGCGATTAAAACACTTAGCACAGTATCTGTTATAGAGCAGGTATTTAGTATTACTGATTATCATCTTAGGTGGTTGCCCAAAAAGATTCTGACCAAACTTGTAAACAAAGGATGTGAAAGCAAATCTCAACTTAAAATTTGCATAGGGAATTCTATACCTGAAATGTGCCACATTAAGTAAACTAGATGAATTTTAAGTCAATTCAAAATGTAAATATCTCCAAGGCTAGTCTATAAAAGAATCACAAAAAAACAGTACTAAAAATATTTACCAAAGAACTACAATGTCATGAAAATTATTAATAAAACTATACCTGGAACATCTTAAAGAAATGTTCACCAAAATTAATCAAAGCAGGCTCTTGTACTATTGCAGTTTTTAAAAAAGACCTAACTTTTATATTTTAAAAGTAGCAATGCAGGGAGTTCCCTGGTGGTGTAGTGGCTAGGCTTCAGTGCTCTCAATGCTGCAGCTCTCAACGTTCAGTGCTCTCAACGATTTCCAGCCAGGGAACTACCCCACCAAAAATAAATAAAAAATAAAATAAAAGCAGCAATGCATTTTTATAACAAAAGTTTTATTTCCACATCTCCCCCCCCCTTTTTTTTTTTTGGAGTTCTCTGACTGGGAATCGAACCCAGGCCGCAGCGCTGACAGCACCAGCGCCGAAGCCTTAAGCCACTACACCACCAGGGCACTCGCTATTTTTTGTTTACATAAAATATTTAGGACATTAATTTTATATCCATGCCTTAAATCACTTGATACTTTAAAATAATGATACCTATGCCTTAAATCACTTCAAAATAATGATACCTTTCTTCTTTGAGTTGGGTAGGTACTCAGGCTCTTCTTTGACAGAGATTTTACAACTCTTTATCCGACAAAAAAAGGATCGTCTTGAGCCAGAACACACACGAGTCCTTCCAATGTCGAAATTACTGTGAACTTGCAAACCAGCTATCACAGCACAAGAGGCAAGAGAACAGGCAGAAAAGAAAATGATATTTTCAAATAATTCTGAAATTTACCTCTTAACATTTTCTGATCATCTATTATTACATTTTTTAAATAAAAATTAAAGAGAAATGGCTATTTAAAGCAATATCTTGAACAGTAAGCCAAGAAGTGAAACATCAAAAGACTATTTGTCAAGCAGTCATTTTGATAACTTACAAACACTTACAATTTATCTTGATTTCCCCTCCCCAGGGTTAGATGATAAATTTAATTGAAATAAAATATTCTTATTGAAAAAGTCTCAATTATAATAATGGCATAAAGCATCATTACTTTTATATTATAAATAATTTCATGGCAGTAAGTATTTTTGGAGAAAATAAAGAATACTTACACCTCCCAAGCACAATTATATGGTGTTTCATAGTGAATAGACCTAACCCATGTAAGAGAATAAGTCTCAGACTATAATTGAATAATGAAAACTCCAGCAATTTTTTTTATCCCAAATGATACTTTCTTTTTTTTTTCCCAAATGATACTTTCTTGTAAAGATTTTATTGGCATATGAAAAATAACAAATATGAAGCAGTCATATTTTCCTCAAGCATCTTTATATGGATATAGTATTTGTTTTTATATGTGTATGAGTACAGGAATTCTCTACATAGTTATACTGATTTTTTAAACTGAGGTTGATTATAACAAAATTTACTACATAATTCTACTCTTGATAAAACTACAATTGGCTAACTTTTCAAAAACACTGTACAGCTGTACTTTCTTATTTGTTTCAGGTATACAAAACAACATAATGATTGGACATTTACACACCTCATAAAGTGATAACCCCAACAAGTCTATTAACCATCTGACTCTATACATAGCTTTTACAATACTATTGACTATATTCCCTATGCTGTACTCCACATTCTGTGACTATATTTTAAATTATAATTGACATTGTACAGCTGTACTTTGAAGTAACAATTATATTTACATTAAATGGTAAGCATGCTAAAATAAGCACTTACTTTTGGCATCTATGAGTTTCTCTCTTGGTGAAATATCAGAAGAAGACAGTTGTTCCTTTACTTTGGCAACATCTTTTGGATGTAAGAAGTCAAATAAGCTTTGTCCAGTCAAACTAGCCTATTTATAAAGTAGACATTCATTTAAAATCAGTACCATAATTTTTGTACACTTCCTTATACAGACATGACAATACTCTTATTAAAGTTGCTTTTTCTTAAGCTCGAAGATATAATACATCCACTATGCTATGTGACATCAATATTAAAAACAGGGTCATACTTGTAGATAGAAAAAATACATGCACACAGAAGCATAATTGGATACACACAAATAACACAAACTCCTAACCACTAATACTCTATTACTATTGTTAATATCCCCCCATTCATATATGTGACTTCTAAATCATTATGACTTAAACTATATCCTTGGTAAAAGTAAAGCAATTGTACTATAGTATATTATAGTATCTTGTGGAAGCCACAGAATATCTGTGATTTTACCATGTGACTAAGATTTACCCTACTACTGAAAAACAAAACCCAACCTGCAACACCTCATTTCCCATTCCACTTCTCTCAATGTGCAGAATGCTCCTACGTATGCAACTTTGCTCCATGGTCTCATCACCTGGAATTCATTACCCCTGCTCTACAAACTCAATTCCCTGGCCAATCCAGCCAATTGCCTTTTACTCCCTAGACACCCTAGATTCCCCTCTCAACCTAAAATGTCTTCCTCATCTACTTCACATGTGAAGTCCTCCCTAATCCACACTGATCACCTGTTTTCTGAGCTCTTTTAATACGCAAGTAGACATTCCTATAGAACAAATAGACCAGATGGTACAAGGAGCCTAGAGTGCTTGGCAGTCAGATATTGCACACTAACAACAACAACAAAAAACCAAGCAACTAGCTATCTCATTTGTACATTAGTCTATTGTGTGATTAGTTAATATACATCTGCTCAGAACTCTGCTTTACAGCAAATCAGGTTTCGGAATCTGAAAACCTGGGGATCCCAAAGTCCTGAGCAGTCAGTCTCTTGAGTGGTCTCTGAAATGCAAAGTCAGTGATGTTCTCCATTTCCAATAAGAAGATAGAATAATCAAGTCTTGGCCTGCTTTTGCATTCCCAGCTATACCCAACTGCATGATTCACTTGGTTCTCATTCCTTCTGAATGTAGGTTCATAGTATCTTCCTTTGTTATTTATCTCTGAATGCCTTGCATCTTCAAATTTTCAAGTTTTGGGGGGAATCAAGGCTAAAATTAATGGGCACTGAGATGAAATCTTTGGAGTATCTGATTTCTAAAAAGGAGACAATAGGTGCTATTTTATTTGTTCCTCTGGATCACTTTCAGTGCTATAGTTTTTAAGCAACTAGTTTAAATTAAATGGTGTTCAGTAATGAGGAGGTTAAGCAATTACACAGCTAGTTAAATAAAAGATGTATTTCAGAGTCTGTTGCCAGAGGTTAGATGAAAAGTTGTTATGCAATGCATATAACTTAATCATAAATAATAATGCAGTTCCTTGGCTGAAACAGAGAAGGGTGACTAATACTTTTCAGCCACTCAAATATGTTTATTCAGTCTTTACATCCTGAGAGACAGGCCTACTCATCATTTCCATGTTTTACATAGAAGGAAGCTGAGGTTCAATAAAATGAAATAAGTTGCTGAAGGTCAGAAAGCAAAAACTCTTGTCAGTAATAAGAACTCATACTCATTCCAAACATCTTTTTATCTTTCCTGGAGTTCTAACTTAGTAGAACCTATCCCACAGCCCAAAAGAAGAAAGGGTTCAGAAAGAGAGCTTTGAAATATGTTTGTTCAAAAAAACTAACAACAGTGTGGAAAATATCCTCAGTTTTGGATACCTGATCGAAATTAAGTATTTTGGAGACTGACTTAGAAACGAAGAGAATTTTTCCTCTTTCACATCCAACCACAAATAGGAAGCCTTCTGCAGTCTAGGATTTAAAAATATAAAAGTAAATATTTTAAAATGTCATCTGTATTTCTCATAGGCACACATGCAGATTCTGAGGAAATTATTGTAGCAATAAAACTAAGAGTGGTCATAGAACTAGTAAAGTTAATTTTAAGACACCTTCTGAAGATGTATATAAAAAGCCTTCTAAACAACGTTGAATTGGACCCCAGTCTAAGCTAATGTTTTTGACATGGGAAGTTCAGCCATGGAACACGTAGTTGAAATATTTCTCAATATAAAAATTATCTACACCAAATTCTACTCTACTGTGTACAGACACTGTGTGAAGACGTCAAAACACATCAATAACAACGATTGCCTATGGATGTGTTGAGATGGAAGGATGTACAAACTGGGATAAGGAAGGGATGAACATATTTTATTATACTTCTTTTTATACTTTTTTGAATGATAAGATATCATTCAATACAAATAAGGTATCAATCAAAACTAAACTTAAAAAAAATTTAATGTATCAGCTACTCCATAAGATCTACAGAGTAAATCCCTTTTGAAGCAAACTATACGGAAACAGTATGTATGGACACACAGGATGAGTCTGGCACCCCCACTTGATATTTCTTGCACTAATTTTTACCAATTGGAAACAAACATAAGGCAAAATAGGCAGACATGTTCTATAGAGGCATAACTGGGGCTATATTAAGTTATGGCCCCAAGAAACACTTCAAGACGGGTGAGAAAGATTCCAAAGCATACTGTACTATTCACTGTCTTTAAAAATCTTTTGGTTATCTGCAAAAAATCCCTTATATTCCTATAAGAAATATTATTTTTAAATTCAGCTGCTCAAATAAAAGAGAGGCTTTTCAAAAAAGTTACAAGAAAAATGGACAAAAATATGTCTGAAGAATCTTTCTGTTTAATCATATTATGGCTTAAAGCCCAATAGGCATAACACAAGATGAAGACATTTATTACCTCCTGGGGGCAGGATGAACCAATGACATGGTTGTATTTTTCCATGTCCAATAAACCTCTAGACCAGTGAATGTGGAAACCCATGCGTATGAAGTGATGAGAGAAATGTCAAAGCATTGCCTCACAACTCATTAGATAAGCAGTGATTGGCCAATGTGCACAGAACAGGATCCTGAAGGAACAGGGTACAAGGTAGATGACTCTGAAAGAGGTGGTACTAGTGGGGAAGAGATCCTCTCATGGAGGAGGTGAGGGCATTAGGCCATGTGAAGAGCTTAGCATTAAAGACAAGCCTTGCTCCATTTTTAAGAAAGCGCCTAGCTTCTGTCTCTACTTTCATGAGCCCAGATTAATAACATATGATTACTTAAATTTTTATATTAAAAGAAATTTGGTGTAATAGAGTCCTGTATGTTTATAACAGGAAGCAAACTAAGCAAATATACTTCCCATTCAAATAAAATTGAGAGCGCAAGTATGTCTGTACTTACCTTAAGGATTAAGTGTCTGAGCTCACTATCCTGAATAAATGAAGGTCGATAATTATCCCCTGCATAAAAATCTGTCATATCTAAAAACAAACAAGTCAAAAAGTTACTGAAAATACAGTAGGAATGAAAATGTAGTAAGTGCTCAATGAACATTAGCTATGCTGACGCCACCACTGGTGAGGATCATGATGGTGATGGTATTTTGTCTTTTAGCAACTTCGAAGACCTCTTCTGTAATCATTCTCTTTCTTTGTTATTACTAGATTAAAATGTCCTGCTTTTAGACTGTAAATTCTTGGAACAACTTATGTTCAAGTGTGCAGACAATAGGAGCACTCTATAAAAAAAATTAAATACAATATTATAATAACATGCAATCATATTCAAGAATCTAGGAATTTTTATAACTTCTTAGCTTATTAAAACTCATATGAATTACCCTGAATGGGGGCGGTTCTTGAATTTTAAACAAATTTTATGGATTCATAGAATTTTCCATATGACCCTTTAAAGATCATATAAAGACTTTTGTTCTGAAAATATACAAAAATGAATAAGGTAGAAATGAAGTGATTCATTTGAAGCCCTTAGCACATGGCTTACTGTATTAAAATGAAAGTACTGAAGAGCTGGCAAAAATAATAAGGAATTATCAGGTCAAAACTAAGATGCCATGAGGCCATCCACCAACCTTGATTGGGGAAAGCCCGTCATGGCCACAAGAGGGTGCAGGGGACAGTTAAACAGGCCAAGGGGCCCTGTTCCCACATACACCTAGGCAAAGGCGATTCAGAGGTAAATCAATTTCCCTTCCTCACACTTCCCAACCTCCCTAACCGCAATCCTGTCTTCCTGAGGACTGCAAGAAAAGGTCCTTGTGCAATAGAAAGGTAACACCCCGAGACATTTTAACCACAAACTGGCCTTTGAACAGATTTGCAGCCCAAATTCACAAATTACCTAAATGGTAGGGAAAAAACAAAACCAGAAAATCAAAAACACCTTAAGGTATAATTTGGTAAACTTTTCTCAGACTGGTAACACCCCTGAGATTGCAGCATAGGCAACAGAAAATCCTCTTTTGGCATCTACCTTCTCGGTAGGCCTCAAACAATTCCTCTCAATGAGTTCTTATTGTTATTACCTCTACTACACAGCATATTATTATTACTACACAGATGCTTCTGCTTCTTTTTCTTATTTATCACTACCACCACACAGCAGCCTGGTAGGAGGGAGTTGAGACAGGCTGGGCTGAAAGATGCGGACTCTGAGGGCAAAGCCAGGGCACAGCAATAAATCAATGTGAGCAAGGCAGTGACACTTCCAGGTCTTCCCTGAAGCACAGCTGGCAGAAGTATGCTGGAGAATACTGTTCGTGTAAACCAGCCAGGATGGGCAAGCTCAAACAAGTGCGTGAGTGAGGCCGTGCTAAGAAAGAGACGGCATCAGAGCAGAGCTGAAGCTGGGTGAGGTTAAGTTAACCAAGTGTGTAATGTGCTGTGCTGTGCTGTGCAGTGCACGGGCCAAAGAAGAGTAGCACATCTGACTCTCAGATTTCTGATGGCAAAATGAGACGAGGAAACATGATCAGTTACTTTTGTTACAATATTCATCGGGTTGAAAAAATGACAATATGACAATAATAATGACAATGATCAAACTGACAATAACAAGTATGCCTCCTGCTCCTCTTACCCCCACTTCTACCATTCGTAAACACTGCGCTCACGCTTTCCATATATTATTCTTTACTCTTAACAACAACCCTCTCAGGCAAATTCATTATTCCTGTTTTACAGACACGGAAGCTGAGGATTAGAAAGTTAAATAACTTAAGTCACATAGCTATTAAGTCAGGGAGCCAGAATCTGGACCCAGAAGGTTTGCCTCCAGGACCCACATGCACACACCACTGTGCTTACTGTCCCTGGTATTAGGACCACACACTCAGATGACCACAGGTTCTCTGAAAGCGTATGAAGCAGAGCAGGGCGACTCCAGATGTGGTCTGCAGACCAATGTCAACAGCCAATGGTGGTGAGATGAGAACAGAAATTAAGAATAAGCATTTAGACACGTAATTACAGCAACGTAACGTTGTGCATCCCAGTCCATGATCACGTTTCCAGTAATCCAACTGTGTTACATTTTACAATGGATGGGGGTGGGGATCACTTGCCCTTAACCCAGATAATTTGAGAAGCATTGCTGTATAGTTAAAAAAAAAAAAAAAAATCATTTCACCATCAGTCTTCTAAGTATGAATAGACCAAAATAACATGATCCACAAGCAGGCTTCTGATGACCTGGTGCCTCTGATGTCAAGCACACTGCAGGTATGCTCTGTTATGTGCACTGGGATGCAGACCCAACCGCTTTAAGTCATCTCACTTGTGGTAGCACTACCTAAAGGGTCTGGGTAGGATGTGTGGTGAGGACTTGACTACCCCACTCTGACTTAGGAGCGCCAATGGCAAAATCTACACTGTTCTAAGACATGGACTCTGGATTTAGACAGCGTCTCCTCTCACTCATACTCCACTGTAATACTTCTCCCACTAGATTTTATTGATCTCCTCATGGGTATGTTTCTGTTGTCCAGTCGTGAATCCAAAGAGCACAGCGATCATTCAATTTTATATCCCCAGCACTGAACAGGAGTGTAGCTGATGCTCAGTTGGTATTTGCTGAATTGATTGATTGATTCATGGCTTCTCGGCCCTCCTCCCTCAGGAGAGTGAAAATGTGGAAATGCTCGGGTAATCTTGGGTTTGCAATCAAAGGACCTCATCTGTGCCTGCAAAGGTTCACTGCTAGAAGATTTAAGGGAAATATTGCATGCATCTTTTGCAAGACCCAGTAGTAGGTAAAAGAGAACCTTATTTACTCATTTCACCATCGACTTATGAAAATAAGACCATTAATCATGCTCCCAACAGGAAGCCCGCCAGGCAGTATGCAAACACTTGCACTGCTCTGCATGCACTGAAGGGATCAAAGCCTGCATATTTTTACCCCAATGCCTCCTCTCCAGATCTGCAGGTAGTCATCCGGTAGGAGTGCATATGCTATTTTTCTACCATATGTGGAGCTCTAAGGAAGATGATTTAAAGTACCTGTCTTTACGACTTCCAGACATTACTATTAACCCTACCAGACCTGAGGCCCTGAACCTAACTGTCCCCTATACCTGGGCTCCTGAGCATTAAAGAGAAAAAACCAACGTGATATAGAAAAATGTTAGTTACGTGCAAACAAGTGGTTAGAATAAGATGGAACTTGGAGTCATGTTTGTCACGTACGAGGCAAAGTACCGAAAATTAGGTACAGCGGTCTAGTGGCAGGTTCGGAAATGACAGAACAATCGGTACAGAGGGCTGGTAGGGTTAAATAGGCCTTTAATAGCTGCCTGCAGTTTTACTTCCTTATTTGTAAATGCTCCCCATTTTTTTACCTCTTTCAATCTGAACAGATTTTCCAGGATTTTTGTTGTTGTTGTTGTTCATTATGAAATAAGATCTCTTGGTCTAGGATCCAATTTGCACCTGGAGTCAGGGTCAACACTTCTCCCCTCCAAGCCTCTAACTAAACTTGGCCCAGTCCTTGAATTCTGACCATATAACCTCCTTTCCCCTGAAACAGATTTTCCTTTTCCTGGCATGCAGTATAGGACAGGGATCTAAATAAGATATTAGTTATCCTTAGCTTATTTCTTTTTTATACTCTTTGAGCCAAATTTTACTATAATTTTTTAGATCTTTACAAATCTAAACTTTCAGTCTCCTCTGTGGTCTGTAGGTCACGTCTCTGCCAAGTCTTCTGTTCTTCTCACTATACCAGGTCTGTCCAGAAAGTATCCAGCCATGTAATATGAAAAACAGAGGCATTTATGGCTGAATTTTTTCCAGACAGCCCTCGTATATTTATGTCATTAACATCCGTATATCTAAAACTTAGTTGTATTTCCATGATACTGCCCCCGCAAGTTGGACTGGGGTGACTCCCAAAGCAGATGTGATTTTGACCATAATATACACACATATACACTTTGATTTAAAATTCAAGATTAAGTTGGGGAACTGTCAGAAATGACCATGCATACCCCAAGAAGCAATGGTTAAGGACCTCCTTCACCCACTGAGAATACCTTAGAAGAGTTAAGGTATGATGCATTTCAGGTACTACTTACTTATAACTCTGAAAGAAGTTTTAAGAGAAATTGGCTAAATTTAAAGTGATTTTCTTTTCTAAGAATAGACATCTACTGATAACTTAAAATTATAGTAATACTATATCCCAGAATTCCTAAAATAGTGAGAGCCATATATGGCAGGCATTATTATCTTCATATTATACATGAGAAAACAAGTAGAAATGTAAAGACTTTCCAAGGTCACACACAGGAAGCTTAAGATAAAGCTTTTAGTAGATCGAAGTTTTCTGACATCCATATTAGCACTGTCTACACATACAGATGAACGAGCATCAAATTCACGCCTCTAAAGCTGAAAGACACATTTGTATAGCATCTCAGTAGCCAATACCAACAAACCAATCAGAGACCTCAATTACAGCGAAGACTTCACAAATCTAAGCATGGAGGCCATTTTCAAACTCACCTTTTAAAGATCTCAAATGTTGAACAGCCATTCTTAAAACTGTAAGTTTGTCCAGTTTTCGTGCCATGGGCTTGCACTGAGGGATCATTGCTGACAGTTCTTCAATCAGGTTATTCATTTTATCTCTCCTCCGTTTTTCAGTTTGGCTATGAGCTTCTCTAAGAAGGAAAAAGAACCTCCTTTATATTTCACACTCAGCAGACTCACGGGGACCCCACACCAGCGGACGCTCGTGTGGAGGCTGGCAAGCCCAGGTGGTCCGGTCCTCTTTCCGCCTTTGGCCCTGCAGCTGCTGTTCAGGGAAGAGAACGGAGCTGCTGGGAACAGAAATGGCACTTAGAAAATTCACAGTGCTTTTCCTCCCCGCCGCCGCCACCCTTGCTCCTTCCTTCCCTACCTTTGTTTCTGAAACGTTCAAGAACTAACACAGCTGTCTTCCTGCCGTGGCTTTTTTTTTTTTTTTTTTTAACTTCCCTTCCATCTTAGCGGAAGAGATGGATAGCCTTCTATTCAAAGCTAACTCCTCCCTGGTATTTGCTTAAACAGTTATCAGTGTCTTAATCTCATTCTCTTTCATAGCTCATGGGTCTATAAATGTGTGCAAGTCTCTTCCCTCTGGAAAAAAAACAAAACCTTTTCCCTAATTCTAAGGTTTTTCCTTTTTTCCTTGCTACTCCCTTCCCTTCTCAGCTAGCTTCCTGACACAGGGCAGTCTGCACCCTATCTTTCATTTCCCAGGCACTTTTACAGTCAACCTTCCACAATCCCCACCCCACTACCAACCTTATCTTATGCAACCCCTGGCTGACTCCTGCCTTGAATGTGACACTGCCTGGCTTCTGTCACAGCTCCTGCTCCTCCCTTCTCACTGCTCAGCCGAGTCCCCTTAGTTCCTCTACTTGGCTCCTCCTCTATCCTTAAATACCGGTGATGCCCCAAAATCTCTTACTTGGCACCACTCTTTCCTCACCCTATAGCTTCACCCTAAGACATTATTCCCTCATAAGGCTTTATAATTACTCACAAGCTACTGACTATTAAATCCTGACACACTTTACCCAGGTCCTGACTTTTAGAACCAGAATTGTGTACCTGATTCCCAAATACCCTAAACCCCAGGAAATCCCAAACTGAGTGCTTTTCTGCAACTCACCCCATTTTAATTCTCCTTCCTCCACTAGCCCTGATTTACTCTTCCTTCTATAGGGTTTTGTCTTGGTTGATGAGGCCACTAGACTCATTCTAGACCATTCTTCTTCTTCTCCCTGAAGTGCCAAATAATCATAAACTCACATAGACTCCAGTTCTTAAAATAGTTCTTAAATATGCTTCCTCCTCTCCACCCACCTTGTCACTGTCTTAAGTCAGACCCTTGTAATAGCTCACTGCATGGCCCCCAAAAGCCTTTTAAATTGATGTTCCTTTTTCTAATGTCTTCCCCTTCTAGTCTATTCTACCCAGTACTTTCAGAAATCATCATTCTGAAAAATATCAAATCAAATCATCTAATACCAATGCATAAAACTGCCAAAATGCATTTCCGCTGGAATGGCCCAACTCCCTAATGACAGCCCAAGTTTCTCCACGACCTGGTTCATCCCTTCAACTCCAGTTTCATCTCTCCATGTCTTTTCCCTGCTTCTCTCAAAATTATATAGCAGCAGTGCCAAACAACTTGCTCGTCCTCAAACATGCCACGTCGTCTCATATCTCCTCTATGCCTTGCTCTGTATTAGGCTTAGAAAGTCTTTCCCTTCTAGATTCGTGGAAAATCCTACTCCTCCTTCAAAACCTAGCTCCGTTATTCTGAGCAGCTGTCTTTGACTACTGCATGATTAATCACTTCTCTCTCTCAGCTACCTAAGTACCTTTTATGCCAATACCATATTTCACCAAATCTAAGCTACCGGCAATTGTAAGATACATTATTTAATACATCACATAGAAAAATGCTGCCAAATAAAAGGAAGATGCCATTGATATATTTTTCTCATATGATAACATGTAGGGGGAAATGTGTATCTTGAATTTCAAAAATTAGGCTAATTTATTCTTCACACTTAATTAAACACTTGTCTCTTGTCTCCTACAACACTCAGATCATAGCAAATCCATAATTTCTATATAAGAACTTAGGGGAAATAATCTGATGGGAAATCTGACAGGGAAGAGGATAAGGAGGAAACTTCCATTGATCTGTTTTTATAGCAACTTTATATTAGATGAAAGAAAGTGTGGTTTTTCCAAATAGACATCGGGAAGGAACTCAGAGCTAATACTCCCCCAACCTCACCCCAAACCACTCAACCTTGGGCAATGCCATGCCTGGAACAAAATATGGGGTAAACTGGACAGAATTCAAACTACATGTGTATTTGTGTAAAATTTAGTTATCTACTCATACCTTGGTTTACTCATGTCCAATTTTTAGATTAAAATTCTCCGATTAAAATAATCGTTATAGTTATCCTCTTGCTGGAATAATCACCTCTTCTAGAAACCAGTATTACCCATTAAAACAGACAGTAGCAGTGGACAGAAATGCCTGATTGTAGGAATGTACAGCAGAAGAGGGCGTGCTCTCTCTCAGAGCTCGGGTCTGGAGGGAGGTGAGGACACAACTGCTGTAGAGAACCATGAATGATGATGGTTGGAGCTAGAGATTTCAGAGGAAGGCGAAATAGCCCACTTTTGAACCAGGTACGGTACTCGAAGGAGGGCTACCTGAAAAGATTTCTGGAGGATTTTAAGAAAAGTCATATTTATCCAGACACTAGTTCTCTGCTTAATAATTTATCAGGGCGCTGGCTCTTAATTCTACATCCTGTAACTGCCACTTTGAACCACGTTAGGGTTCTGTAGAGTCATATCAATAAAAGAGAATAAATGGAGAAAAAGGAAAGCTGAGGTCTGGCCATGTTGCTAGATGTAGAAAACCATTTTTTAATAATGAAACAACTGACAAAAAATTTATGACAGATTCCTATAATCAGATGCTTCTCATAAGTAAGCCTGATTTGTTTATAGCATGGATCAGCTTTTCTTTAGTGTTTAAAGAAAACAGGTTTTTAATAAATAGCTATTCTAAGAAAAATTTAAAGACACACAAGCCAAATCTGATTCAAGCAGACAGAAGAGAAAGGTAATAGGTACTTGATAATCCCTACTTCTTACAGCATAATATACAAGAAAAACCTAACATCCATCAATATGTTCTATCTCATCATCACATTTTGCTTTGGCTAAAGGTGTGTATGTGTAAGCTTTTCCACCCAGTAGCTACCATCTCAACAGTTCAAAGTACCTGAAGGACTTCATTTTTACTTGTTCACCATCTTCCACTCTACAAAAAAGCAGGATAAAATATCAAACTACATGGAACAGCTTTTCTATAATTCTTGAGAGAGAAGAGAAATAAATATGAGATTATATCCAAGCAACCTAATTCCTATTAAGTCTTTAGTTATAAATGCTACCCTGAGCTCCTAATGACCTGAAATAATTTTTACTGTCTATATGAGCTATTCTACTAAAGCTGACAAGCACATTATCTCCATCAGGCTAACAAAAACCATGTTAATTGCCCATGATCAATAATTGGTGCTCTGTTTAAAAATTAGCCCATGGCAATATTGAGAAAGAATATCATTCTCATAGAAATAACTTTAAAGTGATTCTTTTTAAAACAATTGATAGCTGATGCAAAATTTTTCTAGTAGCTATATTAAAATGAAAATGCATTAAGAATCTCAGACCTTTAATTAGAGTTTATTTTGCCTAAAAATTCATCTGCATAAGAAATATTACTGGGAGTTCCCTGATGGTGTAGTGGCTTAAGGCTTTGTCGCTGGCCAAATTTATCATTTTTTAAAGGGTCATTTGAAAAATTCAGGGGAAAGCACCCACAAGGTTAACTTGCCAAGGTTATGACACCTTACCAAGTTGTTTGTACAGTGCTGCCAATGTAAGCACACGGTGGCAAGTTTGCAAACTTAACTGTTAGATTTTGGGGACGAAAGCTCTGATGGTCATTTCAGAAAAAGAGTTCCAAAACTGCTGTGAAGGGTGGACTAGGTGCTGGCGTCGGTGCACAGCTTCCCAAAGGGAGTACTTCAAAGGTGTAGTGATATTAGTAATGAGGTATGTAGTACTTTTTCTAGGACATGTTCACGAAATTGTCTGACCTTGTATATATATAAAACAAAATTTAAATCTTGTAAGATCTAAATCTTAGTGTATAAATTTTCATGTCTATGTCTCATTCAAGTAATACCATTACATGAATATTCCCCCATAATTTCAAGTATTCTTGGAGAACATGATTTGAAATGATTACATAGTAGCCCATTGGCTAGCTAATTTAATCAATCATTTTCTATTGGATTTTTCAATATTTTAATATTTCCATATTATAAATAATATAGCTAATACTATTGTTCACATATCTTTGATTCTCATAAGATAAACTCCTAGAAGTACAATTTATTGATAACTATTTTAAGGTTTCTGATTTGTCTTGCCAAATTTCTTTCTTGAAAGACTCAACAATGATCATTTTCAGGGTTTGAAAATCTGACGTACCTTTGAACTATTTTATTTGAACTATGTCAAGCCTTTAATTAATATTTTTCTGCTTAAAAAAGTTAAGTGTTTATAGAAAATTTAATAAAACTTATAAAGTGATACTTACAAATATTCCCAATAAATGTTTATTCATGAGGTGGTTAGATATAGCTTTCAAATTTATGGTACTTCATCAAAAATATTTTCTCATGTTATCTGATTCTCACAACATTTGAGAATCACATAGTTATAACTTTCCCTGTTTCATAGAAGGAATTGATGCCAATAAATGGCTGCTCAAGGTCACACAACTAACAGGAGGCTAGGTGAAGCTTATTCTATACAGGATCGTATGCCTTCCACTACGCCTTGCTATTTCTCTCATTAGTATCAGTCTGTTTGTGGTTGGTACATGAAAAAGTAATCAGCTTCTTTGCAAAAGAGAGAGTCAGATTAAGTCAGCTTCTTTTCCTTTCTTTTTTTCTCTTTACTTCATATCTGAGAACTAAAACAGATAATAATTCCACAGATGAATGACTTTCTTCCTAATCATCTGGAATTATATGAGGGCTGTCCAGAAAAAATTCAGACATAAATGCCTCTATTTTCCATATTACATGGCTGGAGGCTTTCCAGACAGCCCTCGTATATACAATTTCTCAAGGTAAGCTTTGGTTGTTTCAAATCATGCTTTTGCTTTGATTATAGGTTTTATAATTATAGGTTAGAAAATTAACTCACTGACTGAAATTGCCTCGTTGGTGAAATCCAAACCTACTGTACTTATGAAATCCAAATGAAATACCTTTATCTAATGGTTCCTGGTAAAATAGAATAATGGTATGATCACGTTGGTCAAACAATTCATTTTTATGGGCAACATGAACCTGGATAATTAGTAAACTTGCTATTTTAATTTTTTCTCTAATACTGGCATTCCGTTTATAGTCATAATATTTTTACATATGAATTTTAATAAACTTTCTGATGTTAATAATGTTCACAACACTTAAATGCAATTCCTTAACATCGTACACTACAATAACATAATTTTTGAGTACACAGTGCAAGCTTTCCTGAAAACTACTTTCGCTGAATTTTAAATGAAATGAAGGACTTCTGCCTAAATTGACCAAAGACAAATGAAACTGGAAGCAAATACAATCAAAGCATTCTCCAGATTAGCCACTTTTCATACCTCCGCTTTTTGTAACTTTCTGCCTTTGGCTTCTGAGACACGGCTCCTGCTTTAGAGCCACGTCTTCTCCCAGTTTGGGCCCTCCTTCCTCTGTTGTGTGTAGGGCCGTGTTCCCCCCCAGTGTGCCCTCAGCCCTCCAGTGTTCCCTCTCCATTCACCTGTCCCAATGACTGATTCCAGTCACTAAAAAAAGGGTTAAAATGGCAAATTTTATGTTATGTGTTTTACAATAAGAGGTTTTCTAAAAAGTACATAGGCAAGCAATTTTTAAAAATGTAATCTGCCCAAGTACTTCTCATGCTTAGACTCCTTCCATTTTCCTACCGCATTCAAGATAATTTTCAGATTCTTTAGTTTAGCAAACCTTCCTGACCTAGTCCATGTTTATTGCCCTTAAGGCTCCTAGCTCACCCACCTCGATGGGCACCCTCTGCTCTAATGTGACAACCACTTGTTTCTAAATCAGCAGTGTGCTATCTCATACCTTCTTCTTCTGCACATCTATTTATTCTACCTAAAATATCTTCTCTACTCCGGCCCATTCATGTAAAACTTAGCTTACGTCAGCATCTCCAGGAAGTGGTCCTTCACTCCTGATCCCAATATTATTTAAATCTCCAACTTTCTCTATGGCCATAATACCTAGGATCTCCATTACGGCAGTTATAATGAAGTGTAATAATTATTTGTACTTTTCCCATTTGTACAAGTTTCTTGTGTCTTCTCCATATCTCTCCCTTGTAGTCCACTGTGTGTCACACAGCAGGTATTCAGTAAATGTTTAATGACTGTATTCCAGGGAATTCTCATCAATAACCCTTTTAAAGAACCAGCTTTCCACTCAAAGCCAACAGTGCTGAAGAAAGAGTGAACGTTCTCATATGTTATTCTTTGTTTATAAATACAACACTGAGGCTCCATTAATGAAATTGTATCTATTGACAGGCTTTCCTGCCCTGACTCTCTGGGTAGGATGCTATGTAATCCGTACTTTGCAAACCCCATAAAGTACATTGACATCATTCCCATTAGAATGGAAAATGGTGGAATGAAAGAAGAACTGGGGCAGAATGGAGAAGCTCTGGGATAGATGATGAGCAAATCAGGTGGGTGTATACTCTTCCTTCTGCCACTATATGCCCTCTTCAAGTAGGATTATATTGAATGATAGGACAGGACTTACCTGCTGGCACTGGATGCTGATACAGGAGACTCTCAGTTAACCGGTACCCATGCTGGATAAATGTTGTATTATTTCTTTGATATTTTTTGCCAGTTGCTTGAGTTCCATTTAACAGAGAGTCTACTGTATTTCTATCCTTGTTAAAAAGAGATAGGTCAAGGGATTCTGAGAAAGCTTTTCCACCACTTTTGGTGTCATAATTTCTGATCTGGAAGGGGAACGGCCTTGGGGTCACCCCTACCCAGACATGCTGGGAAATAGTGTAATTGTCCTCAAGTGTTAGAAATACCCAACCCTGTCCAGCTAGAGAGAGAGATAGGAAGCGGTGTAATTAAGAAACTACCACACTAACAATCAGGCAGTCTAACTAGTTGTGTAATGTTGGGCAAGCTGTTTGATATTACTGAGTCCTAGCTTCATTTCCTACAATGTGAGCAACTGGCTAAACAATCTCTAGTGTTGCCTTCTGCCAAAAAAATTGCATTATCTGTCAGTGTTTTCTTTGCATGGCTATATTTGTCCTACCACTGACTCAATGTATTTCCTAAACCACAGTAAAATCTCCACTGTGCCTCCACATGGCATAAAATTATATTATCTCTAGTCCTCACTGCTCTCACTTCAATAGCCATAATCTTACTCAGATACTAAGAATGGACAATGGTGCTTATGATTATAACGAAAAAGGAAGAAAATAGTCACTTCTAGCTGGAGATAAATGGGTACCACCAGCTGATTAATTTGGGATGTAAAACTTCAAACTTACTAGATAGGCTGTCATTTGCAGTTATTTATGAACATGTGCATTAATGAAGGAGACTAAGAGAAGAGACAATCAAAAACAGTAGAATATCTACACATCATTTATACCTGCTGCTTGGGAAGGACATTGCTACTTACATTTAAACAACACTAATTCTGTTGTCTTGCAAATTGAAGCTACAGTATAATGTATATTGGGAGGAATGGAGTTAAAAAGAGCAAGGATGTTTATGTCCTCATCTTGTCCGATACTCATTTTTCCCTTCAGTCGTCATGGAGGATTATCGACTTTCACATTTATGTACAGTATCAGCCTAAAATGAATTGCTCTAGATTGTTATATTTATTTTGTCCTATTATTTTCACCATCTAAATGTTAGCTTCGGGGAAATCTTTAATGACTATCTGGGGCTGCAAGCTGCATTAGGCAACAAAAACAAACAAGGGGATACAGTAGACTCTTCATTAATAGGAATTCAAGCAACCGGCATTCTCAAGCAAAATCTTTTTGCCGGATGCTTGAGAGTGCCAGTTGCTTCAGTTCCAGTTAACAGAGAATCTACTTACATTTATCTGGAATCTACCAATCCCCAAGGGTGCTGGTGAACTAAGAGTCTATGCTAGTATTCTCAACATTGACTTTATTATCTACTTGAACATAGAAAGAGTTTTATATGATCAAACTGGCCACAGCTAACCAAGGGTTGGTTATTATATAAAATGATAAGTAAGTTGAGAAACAAAGTGGTAATTATTATTTTAAGCCAAACAAATAGGCAGGAAGATGTTCTCCACATGATTAAGTATCTCAATTAGGGAGACAAATCTCTTGCTGTGGCCATAAACATTAAGCAAATTAACCTTACGTTTCTAAGTCTTTCAGACTCCAGTTGAACCTCTTGGATACCTAATAACCTTCAGATTTGAACTAAAAAGTTCAGTCAGCGACAGAGGTGGCAGGTGGGTGGATAAATAACTGCTATCTAAATGTTATCAAGTAATTAAAGATAATTAAGACTTAAAAAGTAACATTTTGGGAGTTCCCTGGTGGTGTAGTGGCTAAGGTTTCGGCACTGGCGCTGTCAGCGCTGCGGCCTGGGTTCGATTGCCAGCCAGGGAGCTACCCACATACAAAAAAAAAAAAAAAAAAAAAAAAAAAAAAAAAAAAAAAAGTAACATTTTTCTTTTTCCCCTAAAGATTTCATGGAGTTAGACGAACAAATTCACTTACTGGGATGGATCTGAATCACTCCCTTTTCGTTTTCTTGGAAACTCTGTCCCATGTGGGCTGAAGGGTCCAACAGAGGTTGGTTTTGTCCGTGGGCTCACACGATTGCAAACCACAGGAACAACGCACTGGCTGTCTTCTAGCAACACTTCACCTGTGAGAGACGATACTTAAAACAGATGTCTCACTGTGCTTTAAGTTTGACCTCATACGTATCCCTATCACACATTTTAAATGGTTTTTCTCTCTTTACAGTTAAAAAGAATCAACTATTAATAACATAAAAGACTATGTACACTTAAGTATTAGTTAGAAATGTATTTGTTAGTCTATATTTTAAGGTTTATTTTTCCCCATCTAATTGTAATAAAAAAAAAATGAATATTGGAAGTTCCCTGGTGGTATAGTGGCTTAAGGCTTCATCACTGGCGCTGTCAGCGCTGCGGCCTAAGTTCGATTCCCAGCCAGGGAACTATCCACATACAAAAAAATTAAAATAAATAAATAAAATAAACCTGTCATCCTGTTAAAAAACAAAACAACCAAACAAACAAACAAACAAAAATGAATATTGTGGAAAATATAGAAAACTCAAAAAAGTAGAAAGGAAGGGGGAAAAAACAAATTTTACCGAACATTACTGTTTAGAGATACTTCAAGAATTTTTTTTAGTTGTCATTTAAGTAATTGAAATCATAGTGTATATTCTGCTTTATGCAAATTCTTTGTAAATTATCCTAATTGCTGCAAAATATACCATCATGTAGATGTCACAGCTACTTAACCACTCTTCTATTATTAGAATGTGGGGTTTTCTTCCCACCATCACAAATATGTATTGTGGTACATAAAGTTTTTTATCTACCAGTTATTTTAGATAGTATCCCAGAAATGACTTAAAATGGTCATGTCCCATGACCATGTTAAACCCTGAATTGATAAATATGATAGTAAAATCCTTGTCTAAACTGTGTCTCATAAAATATAAAAATCATAATAAAATCATAATCAAACTAAAGGGGCTGAAGGTACAAGATGGCGGATTAGATAAATGCTATGCCCTACTGTCTCCCGGATCACACCAAAATTACAAATAAATTATAGAACAATCAACCTGAAGAATCATCTGAAGACTAGCTGAGCACAACAGAACCCCTATAACTAAGGATATAAAGAGGCCACATCGAGACTGATAAGAGGAGCAGAGATGCAAAAGAAGCTGACCCCAAACCCACAGATAGTGTTTAAATACTGGGAGAGACACCTTGGTGGCAAAGGTTCACCCAGAACAGGGAGAGGTCCCAGCCCCACACCAAGTTCCCCAGTACAGTGCTGGGAGGAGGTGTTCCCACAATATCTGGCAGTGAAAATCAGCGAGCATTCTGTCCGTCCCAGTGAAATGGAAGGCAGGTAGAAACCCAGATACCCTCCTTAAAAGGCCACACACTTGCTTGCAAACACTCACCTGGTCTCTTGTGGAGAGGTGCCAGAGACATACAGGGAAAGACAGAGTTATATGGCTTTGGGGCGAGGGCTGGAGGGACAGCAGTCATTGTCCCTGTGTAGAGCCTGCCTCACATGTAGCCTACAGGAGAGCACAATCATTTCAATGTTAAACCCTCCTTCGAAGGGCCAAATCTGAGAACTCATTGGTCTGGTAAAATCCACACATAAACAGCACCTTGGTGATGCCCTGGGTCCCTGCCCTGCATAGCTAGTACTGCATCACCCAAGGTACTCTTGGCTACTGAGTGGCCTGCCTCACTCCACAAGCTGCAGAAGCTTTTTATAGCAGCAGATGTCCCACAGTTGTCTGGGGAACTTCTAGTGTGGGCAGTGAGCCACAACTTGCACTACAGCCTCTCTTGGACAGCTCTTGGGGATCTGTGGGCCTGAGGTGAGCAGTGAATGGTTATGGTGTTCTCAGGGCATTTTGCAAAGTGGTCACATGCCAGACACTGCCTTGAGGCAAACAGTGGTTGGCTCTGGTGGTGGTCTCAGTGGGGGTTTGCAAACTGGTCATAGGCAAGCACTGGTGAAGAACTGAATCTACAGTGACCTTGTAAAAACCACCAGCCATGCCTTGCAACTACCTGGGACCTCTACTCTGCTAGTGGTACATCACAAGAGGTACCCTCACCACTAGGTCAACCAGTTCTGCCCATGCAACTAAGGAGGTTCTTTCAGTGGCTAAGCCCTACTGGCAGCTGGCAGGTATTAACAGGCCTCAGGGGCCTGGCGCTTTTGCTAAGCTGCACAGACCCAATACTAGTTGCAGCCAGCTTCAGTTCATGGTGAGGCCACCCCACACACCTCCAGGGCTAGCACAGGCAGCAACCAAACACATACAGCTTTGTGGCTCCTACCAGGTAGCCCTGGGCCAGTTATAGATAAGGCTAAAATTGGCCTGCACAGGAGTCCCTCCCAAGAGACACCAGAAACGACACACCCAAAGCCTGGCTTCAGCCCATGCCAGAGCACTACCCAGTTAACTCCACAAGTGGTACACCCAAAGGGTGATCTCGAAGGCACAAGAGCCCACAGAGGCAAATTCCCCTTTGAGGGGTCATCCCCCACACAGCAGCTCATACACTGTGGGCATAGCCAGTCCTCACAGCCAGTTAGCCTGGGAATCAGTCTCACCCACTGATGCGCCAAAAACAATCAAGGCTCAACTCCAACAGGAGAATACACTCAATATACTCAAGGGACACTCCTCAAACACATGGTAGTAGATCAGAGAGACCACACCACTGAACCACACAAAACACATACTATATAAGGCTACCCAGCAAAGACTGAGAGACACAGGAGATCTACCTAATACATTGAAACAAACACAGAAGGGCAGCCATAACGAGGAAACATGTCCCAAATAAAGGAACAGGAGAAACCTCCAGAAGTAGAAATAAATGATGTGGAGGCAACCGAACTACCAGAGACAAGGGGCTAAAACACTGGTTATAAGAATGCTTCCGGAACTTAGTAAGAATTTCAACAAAGAGATAGTAAACATAAAGGAGGACACAAGAAACCATAAAAAAAGAACCAGTCAGAAATAAAAAATACAATAAATGAAATGAAGAACACACTAGAAGGAATTAACAGCACATTAGATGAAGCAGAAGATCAAATCAGTGATTTAGAAGAAAAGTAGCAGAAAACACCTAATCAGAACAACAAAATAAAAAAAGAATTAAAAAAAAAATAGTTTAAGGGACCTTTGGGACAACATCAAGCATAACAACATTCACATCACAGGAGTACCAGGAGAAGAGAGGGAGCAAGGGATGGAGAACCTGTTTGAAGAAATAATGACTGAAAAATTCCCTAATCTGGTGAAGGAAATAGACGTACAAGCCCAGGAAGTACACAGTCACATACAAGATGAATCCAAACAGGCCCACACGAACACACATCATAATTAAAATGGCAAAGACAGATTCATACTGAAAATTACCTATACTCCAAATGTGAGACTCCTTCTCATATTAATTTACATATAACAAAATTAACCTCGTTTGTAACCTCTTATAAATTAAAAACATACAAGCAATACTTACAAGAGAATGCAATAAATCTACAGTAATAAGTGGGAGATTTTTAACACATCTATATCAGTAACTGATAGACTGAGCATTCAGAAATGATATAGAAGATTGGATCCACACAATGAATAAGCTTGATATAATAAACATATAGAGATCACTATACTAGAAACTTCAAAATCTAGTACTGTTTTGGGATGGGGTATCCATCAAGCATTTGTAAAAATTGACAATATACTAGACCAAAAAGCAAGTAAATTTCAACAATTTCAAAAGACTGATCATATGTAAAACATCTTCTGACTACAATAATTATGTTAGACACCAGTAATAACTAGAAAAATCCCTATATCTTTGGAAATTAAGAAATACACAAATAACTCATGAACAAGGAAGAATGTAAAATGATAAAATTTCTCGAACTAAATAATAAAATACTATACATGAAAATGTGTACAGAGAGTGATAGCATTACTTAGAGGGAAATTTTAACAATAACTGTTTTTAAAAAGAAAGACCGAAATTTAATGAACTAAAAATTTAAGAAATTAAAAGCAGATGTACATAAATAAATGTAAATAAATCCAAAGAATGAGAAGAAAGGAAATCATGGAAATCATTTAAAAAATACTAGAAATAAAGAAAGAGAGTGCAAACAAGGGCAGATCAAAAAAGCTAAACATATGTTCTTCCAAAGATTGGAAACTCTAATAACCCTATAGCAAGATTTTTCAATTAAAAAAAAAAATGGCATAAAAGAATAAAGATAGGAACAAACATGTGGTTATAATTTTAGATGCTCTAGAGATTTAAAAGTTAATAAAATTTCATGAATAACATTATTCTAAATATTTGAAAATAATGAAAACATTCCTAGGGAATTTCAACAAAAACTGAAGCAAAAACAAATGAAAACCTAAATATTCCTATATTGTTTCTTAAACAGGATTTTCCAATATATAAAAAATGTAGGGAATACCGTGGCCCTCCAACTCTTTTTTTTTAATGAGGTTAATAATATTTTGATATTAAAACTTGGTAATGGCTGTACAATAAAGGAAAACTATAGATTTATCTCATTCATGAACAAAGACACAAAAATCTTAATAAAATATCATCACACAAATTCATAAATGTATAAAAAGAATAACCCATCATGACAAAGACAGGTTTATCCCAGGAATGCAAGTCTAATTTAATATTAATAAATCAATGAATATAATTTATCACAATAACAGATTAATGGAAAACATAATAATCACAAGAATGTTAATATCTCAGTATTAATGGAGAAATATTGAAAACATTCTCTTTGCAATCAGAAATAAGAACATCTTTTATCACTACCCCCTTTTAACAATATATTAAAAGACCTAGTTGTGGAGTAAGGCAAGAAAAAGAAATATGAGGTATAAAAATTGGAAAGGGGGTTAGGAAGGGGAGAAAGGGGAGGGGGTGGGAGAGGAGTGGGGGAAGCTAAATATAAGGTGATGGAAAGAGAAGTCACATTAGGTGGTGAACTGATTATACAACAAGCTGACAATGCACTGTAGGATTGTATGCCTGAAACCTATGTAATCCTTGCTAACAGATGTCACCCCCCCCAAAAAAAAAATAAATAAAAAAAATAAAAAAATAAAAAAATAAATTGGAAAGGAAGAAAACTTTTTGCTATTAGGAAATATGAGAATATAGAAAACCCCAAATGATCAACAAATTATTAAAATTAGAAAGTGTAGCAAGTTGGCTGCATGTAAAATCAATATATAAAAATCAATTACCTTTCTATTTACTAGTAACAAACAGTAAGAAAATGACAATTGAAAGATACAATTTATAATAACCTCAAAAATATAAGTATCTAAAAAATAAATCTAATAAAAATGTATAAGATCTGTAAGATCTTAATGGAGAAAATTATGAAAGTTTATTTGAAACATATAAAAGATCCAAATACATGGAAAGATACACCATGCCTATGGATTAGAGGCCTCAGTATCATAAAGATTTCAGTTCTCCTAAAATAGATGTACAATTTCTCTCAAAATGTGTACTCATTTTCTTTTGGTGGAACTTCACAAGCTGAATATAAAATACATATGGAAATACAATAGGTCATGAATAGCAAAGGAAAATGTGGAAGAACTTGCCTTATCAGGTATTAAGACATTATAAAGCTATAGTAATTAAGACAGTATGGTATTGGGGGATAGACAGACAAAAAGAATAGAAATAGAGCCCAGACATATATATATGAACACCTGCTAGATGTCAGAGGTGAAATTTCAGATCAATATGGGGAAACCAGCTTTTTAAATAAATGGCCCTGGGTCAATTGGTTTTCTCTATCAAAAAGGATAAAACTTGACTCCCCTATTTTATGCTATATATAAAAACCAATTCCAGTTGGATTAATGACATAAATGTAAAAGGCAAAAACATAACAGAGAAGACTCTAAAGGAGAGAGAACATCTTTGTTACTGGTATAGAAAGAATTTCCCAAAATATAAAAACTAAAATAAAGGAAAAGACTGACCAATTCAACCTCCTTAATGTTGATCAAAAAGCACCATAATGAGAATGAAACCATAAGCCACAAGGTACCTGTTACACATACATATAAGCAACAAAGGGCCAATAGCTATACTGTACAGAGAATGCCTTAGCACCTGTAAGAAAAAGACCAACAACCCAACTAAAAAGTGAATGTAAGACTTTAATGGGCATTTCAAAAAAACTGTCAATACACAAGTGAAAAGATACCAGGAAAATCTGACGTGAACTACAGTGATGTACTACTACATACCCATCCGATGGCTGCATGGAAAATAGTGATGACACCAAGCATAGGTGAGGATGTGGAGGAAAGGGAATACTCACGCTCTGCTGGCGGGAATGTAAATCACTACACCTACTTTGGGCCATTTTTGCATTACTGAAGCAAGCTGACTACATGCAAATAACATGTTTCAGCATTCCATTCCTAGGGACATAGAAGAAATTCCATTCCTAGGTACACGGGGAAACTCTAGGTCCCTGGAAAAACTCTTGTACGCGGAGCCATGTACCAGAAACACAGGACTGCGTTAAATACTAACAGCTACACAAATGAATGAAAGTGCAGATACACTCATCAACAAGGAAGACTCTCAAATTAACGCTGGATAAAACAAGTCACAGCTGGGGGCGGTGCCCTGGTGGCGTAGTGGCTAGGCTCCAGCACTGTCGCTGCCACCCAGGTTCGATCCCTGCTCAGGGAACCAACCAAACAAACAAACAAAAAAAAAAGAAAAAAATCACAGCTGAAAACACATAGCATGTTTTTAAAAAATTTTAATTACAGAAATACGTAAAACTAATCAACATGATTTTTTTTTAGCAATATCTACAAAGTTTGCCACACTATACAGAAAGGCAAGGGAACATTACACTAAAGTCAGAGTTCTCATTGGGAGAAAAAAGGGGGATACTATTAGGAAGAGACATACAGGGAATTCTAAGGAATCTGTGTTCTATTTCTTAGTCTGTGAGTTCACAGTGATTGTTTTGTTTTTTTTTTTGGGGGGGGGGGCAGCTCCCTGGCTGGGAATCGAACCCAGGCTGCGGCATTGAAGGCGCCAAAGCCTAGCCACTACACCACCAGGGAACCCCCCTGTTCTGTTTTCATTCTTTAAACTATACACATAATTTTTATAATCCTCTGTAAGTATAATAGGTCTCACAATAAGGAAGTGGGAAGAATAATTTTACCAATGATTGTTGGACACCTGGGAATTAAGTTTTTCTATTTATGACATCCCACAACTCCTAAGTCTGGACCCTCTAAATGTGACCAATTTGGTATCACCAAATACCACATGAGATTAATTATGGTTTCAGCTCCTGAACTTCATTCTAATAGATTCTCAATGGCAGAACACCATCTGTCTCCATAGGAAAATAAGAATTTCTTACTGATAGCAAATCAATAGAAAAAATTCACTAACACTGAATGAACCACAGCACACCCTGATCTATCTAATACCAGCCTCTTCTCACCCCTCCAACACACACTCAAGCAAGGACACTCTTTCCCCCACAGAAATTCAAAACAGAAATAAAACAAAGATTTTTTTGTCTCTTATTTTAGGGTGTATGATCTCCACATCTTCAATCCCACTTGCTCATTAAGCTTAAGAAATGAACTATCTTTACGCAGGCAGAATATTCTTTTCACAAAACCAAAATCTGAAGCTCCAAGGGTCTTTGTTTTCCCTAATGAGTGGAGCAGTACTGTCCCACAATTAGCTATATTCATCAAACCTGCCTACATCTGCAGCAGTGTACTCAAAACAGAGGGCTCTCTGTAAACAAAAATACAGGTTAGGGAGATTAATTAATTTTGGATGAAAAAATCTGTTCTTTGGAAACAATCCAACATGCACATAGTGGATTTTTATTTGTTAGAGGTGACTCATAATTTAAAGAATAAAGATTTCTTATTTTTCCATGGAAGTAAAATTGGAATATAACATTTTGTTAGTTTCAGGTGTGTAAAGATTGCTTTCTTTCTTTCTTTCTTTTTTTTTTTTTTTGGTGGTTCCCTGGCAGGGAATCGAACCCAGGCTGCAGCGCTGAGAGCGCAGAAGCCACTACACCAACAGGGAACCCCAAGATTTCATTTTTTAACCTTCCTGTTTACTTTCAGCCTCTACATATACTTATCTAGAAGATGAGACCATGTGTTAAGAATTGAAATTTATCTCTGCTTTTACACAACTCATTTTGGAGGTTATAATTTCACATTTTGATATTGTCTTTCCTCACTAAATTGGGTTACTTCTCAATGGTGAATGTAATACATATTATTTAACACTCAGTAAAATGCTTCAGAATTTAGATTGAACAGAGATGCTATGATTGTCCTTTACAAAGGTTGTGGTTATATTCAAAATGAGATTAGCATTAAATCTCACTCCACTCAGTATGTACCTCTCTGGTGATGGTAAACAATCTAAGAATATTTTAAAGGTCTACCATTTAGTATCACCTCCTCAAGGATAGAAATAAATTGTGGGAAATGAGCCATCACTTGGGAGTCATAAGTAGGGGAGACTAAGGAGCCATTTGGCTTAAGCTCATAATTAAGCCATTTGGCTTAAGCTCAAGTATAATTTGACATTATACTTGAAAGTGAATATACATATACATGTACATATACACACGTACATACACACATTCACATAAGTGCAATGGGAGGACAAACATATTTGTCATACAAGTTAAAAATGTCCTATTACTTTCATTGCCAGTAGTGAGCTAAATGTTAAAATTTATATAAAATTTACATTATCTTCCAAATAACTTTTTGTTAAGAACATACATTTAAATTACTTTCTGAAAATATGAAAGTGGGCTTTGCTTCTTAACTTCTGAGAGTCCATGCCCAGAAAACCCTTTTAGTCTGGTCTACCCAACCATAAATTGTTCAAATAGTTTGTTTCTGGACAAGTCATTTAATACATAGGAGAATATTTCTTTAAGATGAAAGTAATTTCTTATAAAAAATTTCTCATTTGTTTGTATTGGGAATCAAAATAATGTATTTGAAATTTGTTTGAAAACCAAAAGTTTGGTGATGCTAAGTAACTAGTCCAGCAAATGAACCCATGGCTGGTGAGCCATTAAAGATACCTTCATGTCAGTCAAAAAGAGGCACTGAGTTAAATGCCTTTGAATTTTTTATGGCTGGATTTTTTTTTTTTTCCAGACAACACTCATAGGGGTACCTTTGAACTTTTTAAATGTAAAAATGTTAAACTTTTAATTTTGAAGTAGTTTTACACTTGCAAAAATAATGCTAAGAATTTTAATATACCCTTCAATCAAATTCCCCAAATGGTAATGTCTACTAAACCACAGTATAAATATCAAGACCAGAAAAGTAACACTACTATAGTATTATTTCCTAGTTTACAGACCTGATTAAGATTTTGCCAGTTCTACCCCAATGTCTTTTTGCTGGTTCAGAATACAGTCCAGGATCACATGATACATTTAATGTCTGTTATGGGCCCTGAGTTTCCATTAAACTATAAAACTTTCTTAGCCTTCCTTTGTTTTTGAGATTTTTCAAGGGTACGGGGCAGTTGTACAGAATGTCCTCGATTTTAATTTTTCTGATATTCCCTAAATTCAGGCTAATCACATTTCATCAAGAATACCACGGAAGTGATGCTGTGTCCCTTCTCAATGCTAAATAATGTCTTTACTTTTCAATTTTATTGCTTCTGGTAATTTTTATTGCTTCATTAAGATACTACTTTTCAGGATTCCAAATGGTGTTCAACTCATGGAATCAACAGAAGAGGCAGAGGAAAGATTTACGAGCTCATCTGTAAGACTACATGTAAGCTTTAATATTGGAAAGCTTTCAGGACCAGGTTATCTTTTTACCCCTAAATCTTACCAGTGTCTGACACATAGTAAGAATTTAGGGTTTGTTGAAAGAATGAATTGCATTTCATTGCATTAACCTGGACATTCAAAAAGAATAATGAAATCAGAACTTTCATCTTGCTGGGGAGGGTGAAATTTCCCAAATAAGTAAATGCAGTTCCACGTTGTACCTACTTCACAAACAAGTAGGCCTACGTCCTACCATTACTTCATGTTTATTGCTTTTAATTTCATAGAAGAAAAAACACACTTGATTATCTCCTGAGAAAAGGGTACTGTGTAATATGGAATTTGGCAGTCTGAATCAGCTTTTCCACAACAAATAATTGTTTTATTGGTTTGTGCTAATGAATTACAATGAAAACCAAATACTGTTTCTTAACACTAACACATTACTGTAAGATGCTAAGTCACATAATAATAAAATTGAAGTACTAATTAGCACTTTTCAAGAAAAATACAATCTAGAGACAGTACTATATACAAATTATGAAAAAGCTTTTGCTCAGCAGAAATTTAAACTATTCTATTATTTCCAGCTATATATTAAGAGCCTAATCTAGGTGGAACATTCTAAAAGGTTATAATTAAGTACCCACTCTCAAGAATTTATAATCTGTGTATGTGTATAAACCAAATACAGAATGAAATTAGACCTAGATGGAGGTACAAGTTTATGCTTCAAGAAGAGAAAGAAGGGGTCTTAATTTTGTTTTGGGGGAGGAAATAACATTTTAAAGCTTTTTTTTTTTTTTTTTTTTTTTTTTTTTTTTTTTTTTTTTTTTTTTTTTTTTTTGCTGAGTATTTCAGGCTAAGAGAAAACCATAAACAGGAGGCAAAAAAAATGCACTCAGTAAAATCCTACTCCATTGTTAAACATTACATTTAGTTGTTGCATCGATGAATGTGTTATCTATCAGTCAGGCATTAGAAAACTCATCTCCTGATAAAGAATCTCACTGGTAAAACTGGACTTTTTGAAAGAAGTTTCACTTTCTCACAAGGCAGGAGGGACCCCCCCCCCCAAAAAAAAAACAATGGAATTATGTTCTGGAGGACGGGCCCCTTGCTAGGTGAGTGTTCTAGGAACCCATCTGCATCAGTGTACCACCCGGCATTGTTGTGAGGCTGCGTTCTGCTTCAGTGAGTATTTTTTTTTTTGGAGACTTTCAACCTGTTTGCCCATGTCATGATGGGTGATTTACATGAAGTGTATGGCATGACAATGCACCTGTCCACACTGCGCCGAGCGTTCAGCAGTTTTTGACCAAAAAAATGGCAAGACCTCCCACACCCACCCTCCCTATTTACCTGATCTTGCCCAGAGCTACAATTTTTGTTTTCCCAGATGACAAAAGTCCTCAAAGGGAAACGTTTGACCGATGTGAAAGAGGTGAAACAAAACAAGGCAGGAGCACTAAAAGGCATCAGAATCATCGAGTTCAGAAACTGTTTTGAGCCCTGGAAAAAGCTCTAGATAGGTGTACTTCATCAAACGGAAAGCACTCTGAAGGTGACTGAAGTTTTAAAGGTGTAAGAATACACAATTTTTTGTAAGTAAATTCTGTTTCTTTTGCCCCCCCCCCCCCCTCGTATAGAACTCCTCAAACTTTGGTCGACAACCATAGTATCTTACACTTTTGTCCTAAATTCTTCTCTCTCCTAAACTAAACCATGTGATTCTTTCAAACCTTTCCCACACGATGCCTTGTCACCACTGCTTGCTCTCAGCTGGACATACTTTGGCTAACAATCCTATACTGTGTGGTGTGATTGGAATAGAATACCCAGGAGTCATCTAGTTCACAGAGAGGAGAGTAGAACTTTTATTGATAATGTTCTGATTTTCCTTTCATTATTTATAAGCTTTTATTTTATACATTGGGCCTTTACACTGTTGATTTATTCATTTATATATATAATTTTGTAACAGTAACTGACATTTCAGAATGTTTATTCTAACTCCCTCTTTTCCTAAGACAAGAAGAGTTCCACCATTAAGTTCATTACCCCTTACACAGCCAGACATCGATGGAGGAGGGACTACTGTGGAAGTCTCCCAAAGAGGGCTTTCCCTGAGTAAACCCAAACCTGTCTTTCCTACAGGCTGTTAAGCCACATCTTTACCATTTCATACTTCTGCATTTTTTTACACTTAGGTGCTGGCCCTTTTTCTGCTTTTATTTTAAAGTTTAATCTTCTTCTGTATCACCCTATCGGCATTTTTTTGCTTTCAAATTATATCTAACTGATTGACTAAGCCTCTTCAAAATATGCCATCTGCAAAAGTGACCAGAATGACATTTACATTTTCAAACAGGCTGGCTGGCATAGTGAACAAAAAAAGTCGAAGAAGAGAGCGGGAATTTATTCACTGTGACCAAATACAGTGCAGGCACAGTGAAAACCCGAGCGTTACAGATGAAAGCAAAAGGTTGATACTAAGGAAGACGCAGAAATGGTTAGAATGGACATGATCACTCAGCAGAGAGGAAAACTAAACTGGCTGGGTTGCAGAAAATAGTAAGACTGTGAACAATGCAAAGGTATCACAGAGTCTCAGGGATTAAGCTGTGATCACTGGGCCTTGTGGCTTAAAATGAGCCAGAGGTGGATCTGGTTACCTATATGACACATCCTGCCATGAGTAAGGCGGGACACTTCGCTTCCAGGCTTGCTCAGTGCAAAGGCATCTATATCGCAGAGTAACGATGAGGTTCGATAATGAGTGGCTTACACTGCTCCCACTGGACTACGCACTAATGATGGCCTTAAAATGAGCAGGCGCTTTGCATCCCTTGCACAGTACATACACTAAGGCTCTCCATATCTGGTCGTGAGGGCATAGCATTCGGGGGTGGGGAGCACATACCAGATGCATGGGTGTCAACGGGAGAAGCTGGGTACAGAGATGTGAATTGGAACAGTTGCCTGGTGAGTAGAACCTGTCAGCGGTGGTCCTATGATGGCCTGCATATCATTCCATCAGTGCATATTCTTCAAACTACTATGAAGCAGGCACTGTGCTATAAGGGCTGGGAATACAATAGTGACCAAAGAGACTGCTCCTTCATGGAACTTCAAATCTAATAGCTTCTCCTGTGCACCCTGGAGTTCCACCAGGTATTAACCAAAGGCCTCAGTGCTGATGTGGTACAGTGAAACGGAAGGACAGAATTATTGCAAAATGGTATCATTTATGCATTATCAGTACATACTCTTGAAGTGTTGAGGTACATGGCTCACTCGTTTGCCTTTGTGACATTCAATTTGCATAGACTGTTACAGTTTCTACATTCATTCCTCTGTTCACATTGTTCCTCACCTGATAAAGTGGCGAAGGGGGTGATTTTCCTGGTTAATTTTTTATTCATTATCTGATACAACTACAATTAAATATTGCCTTTTAAGTATCTGTTTCGCTCTGGAAAACACACTCATTTTGCTCTTAAAGATAAAAATTCCTATAAAATATTTGGAGAAAATCCTAAAAAGATATCTGGTTTTCTTACTTGGCAATAAAAGGAGAAGGGAAAGGAACGAAAGAAATCATCTTGTCCAATTCACTGACCTTAAAGCTGAGGAAACCTAGGCTCCAAGGAAGGGGGAAGGATTATGAACTATCTAGCAGAACCAAGGGTGAGAATGATCCATTCTCTAAGCCTTTGAATGGAGGAAGGAGGAAGCAGAAACACCCATGATGACTAGTAGGAAACTGGAGTCATGGGAAAGCACTCACTGGTGATGCAGAATGGAGGCAGAGTGATAGAAGCACTGAAGAATGTGTCCCTCTGACTATTCTAGAGAAGACTAGCACTTCATAGGCATTACAGCCTAATCCAGGGATGGTGGGAAGTAAGACACAGCAGTTCATCAGAATTTCAGTTTCATGTCGAAACAGAAAAGTCCCGAACGAGTTCTAGGCCTGAGTGACCTCATGCATAAAAAAGAATACAGGGTGTAGCATTTTCAGCATCAGCAGGTTTTTCCAAAAGGCGCAAAAGTGCATTTAAATGTGGATGGTCTACTACACCCACATTGTTGTTACATGGTGGAAAATATAATTCTTTGCAGGTTATGAGTAAATAGAAGACACGACATAGGCTGACATGATTGACATCAGTCAGGTATGACTGGATGTGTGGAATTCGATACAGAACCTATAAAAGATAGAACGGTTCCTGACATCTACAATATCAACAAAATGAGATAGCTTTGGTTTCACTTTGAGAAAAAAGAATTCATCAGTGTTCACAAGAATATATGTGTATCTTTTCACTGAATTTCAATGAGTCTAGAAAGAATAAAGACCTTTAAAAAGGTGGGGCAGGGGGAGCACTGACACTGCAATAGACAAAAGTCAAAAGTTCTATAAACTGAAATACAATATGAGTTTTTAAAAAGTAATGAAACCCAAAGTGACATTTATGACTTTAATACTATCTCAGCATAACATGCCATAGTTCCAATAATGATCATAACCGAAGCTGCTTTCAGGCTCTCCTAGACAAATAGCTAACACAAAATCATGTTTAAATCTCTTGATAAATAATCTGTCCTATAGGCCTTCTAAAATTTGAAGTGTGATTTGAACATCCCTCTAAAATCAGGCTGCTTTGCTTACAACCACATGTCCCAAGGGCAGCTATAATTATTGTTAAAAGGAACTGAAAAAGCCAAAAGTGCTAGCTGAACTCAAGGTGAAAAGGAGAATTATCCTAAAGATGCCACTAGCACCAGGATGCACAAAGAATTGGGTTTGGTCTCTCTTTTCTAGGTCAGTGTTGTTGCCTGGGCGACCCACGATGGAAGACAAGGCCTCACTAGAATGCAATAGTGTTTATTTCCATGGTAGTATAAGCACAGCCTACCTCCAGGTACCACGTGATTCAGACAGGCAACCTAATTCTCCAATCGGGGAGCTGATAAATAAGTAGAGCTGGAGAGCATATTCAATATTTCAATCAAATTTTTCTCTAAAAGATCTTAGACAATTATCAATCTTTATAATCTTTTAATCATTTAAATATAAATGATTTTTAAAAGATAAATCTTATAATCATTTAAACATCCACTGATATCTACTCTATGTAGTATTCAATTTCAATTGTCTATTTCATACTGATCTTTCAGCGTCTGTATTTCTGTAAAATATCTATGGCTGTGCATGGAGGCTTAAGAACAATGTATTCTCCTCTCCTAAGAAAATAAAGATGAAGAGGTATTCTGATGTATATAGAGCTTCTGCTTTTAAGTAACTTCTAAGTCACAAATCCTCTGCACTGTATCAGAATCAAAGTAAGAGGGGGGTGGGGGTCCCTGGTGGTGTAGTGGCTAGGCTTCGCCGCGGCCTGGTTTGATTCCGAGCCAGGAAGCCACCCCATAAAATAATAACAGGATGTCTTCTGACATTATCACACATAGGTGCTCCAATGAGTGCCCTCTTCACACTAGGGCACTGGATTCCTTTTGGTTTAACTTTGACTGTTTGTATTGGAACTCAAGTCTGAGGGTGTTTTTCAGCTTTGTCCCACAAAGGGTCTGAGAGCACACCTGGTGAGCCTGTCCATGATCGAGAGTACATCAGGGACAGGGGAACAACATAAGGAGGGAAGCGCGAGGTGAGGCAGGGGGTACAGAAGGGCTGGGATTTTTAGGGGAACACGGGTAAGCAGACTTGCAAAAAACAGGAGCAGGCAGACGTCTCAGGTACGCCGTCTCTTACAGCACACCTGGCTCACTGAGTCCCTGCGAATGCTGATGACCGTGCCGATGCTGACTGATGACCCAGACCCCAGGCACCTGAGTAAGTCAGCTGCCACTGTGGAAAACTGGAGGTTCTTCAAGTATGTGGGACAATTGAAACGAGGGCTTCCCGAATGAAATACTACCTGATTGATGATTTCATGAACTTCATGCAAAGGGAGAGATTTCGAAAGGATGCTACAATCAATGTTCACAGCACAGAAGATGATCATGCTTGTAGAACCTGGGAGTCTTTCCACAGAAAAAAGTCAAAGTGAAACCACTGTACTGACTGTAGTAATATTTTGGCTTTCCCTACATAGTTTAAACATTTAATGTGGGGTTTCTTTTTCCTGGAGTTAAACTTTGATGGGTGGCAGCCCCGACCTTCTCACCCAACCTCCATCCCTCCTCACCTCTCTTCCTCCCACTCTCTTTCCCAGTGCTGTCCCTTCCACCTTTCCTCCTCCATCTCCGTGTCCCCCAGGTCTGCCCCTCCCATTGTCCCCTGGCTCTTCACCTCTTTCTCTCCATCTCCTTCCCTCCCTCTCTCCTTCTCTCTTTACTCCACCCCTCTTCTCCTCCCTCTTGTCTCTTTTCCTCTCTGAAATAAGTGAAAAGCAGTTTTAGTCCATCCTGGTTTATCCTGAGTAATGCAATCCAGATGGAAACGTCACCTAGGGATCCAGGCAGGACCGGTAGCTTATGCAAAGATCACTGGGACCTGACTCTTGATTCCTGAATCGCATGAATGAACTTAAGCCACTATTAACTGCAGAACCCCACCTCAAAAGAGCTGGGTCGGATAACGTCACGGGAGAGAACATGGGATGGTGAGAAAAGCGGAGAGAAAGCTGCCCCACAGATGCCTCCAAGACCACCTCTGGCAGTCAGTGCTGCTCCCCACACGACGGCCCTCCCCCAGCTCCAAAGATCCTGGAATCGCTTACCAGGAGGGTGCCCAGTCACTTGCAAGAGGGCAGGCACTCATGTTAGGCACCAGCTGATTTGGGGTGGTCCCGTTCAAAGCCAGCAGTGTAACCGAGCTATGGGGAGTGGGGTGGGTTCCAGTTTTAGATTTTTATTTTATCACTAGGTGTCAAAGAAATCGGCAGGGATTTTGTGTAAGGAAAACGTGGCCTGGATTCTCACCCAGAGAACTCGGACACAGAGGTCTCCAGGGATGGGGGACCTTGCAACAATAGTTTTTTCACCCTCATTACATAAAGGTTGTCTGGAAGTAAGCACATTGCTTATTAGCACCACTCAGTGAGACAGGAGAGAAAGGAAAGGAGCATGGGCAGTAGTCACAAATTTTAACTCCAGATTTGACACTTTTTAACCCTCTACATCACAGGGCTGCTATGAGACTAAGGATGGTATCCCTTAGGAAACGCCTGGCACATAATAGTACCTCAATAAACACTGACCCTCTGAGCTCCCACTGAAACTTGGTACTCTTCTTACCTAAGAAGAGTTAATTTTGATCATTCCCAAGTTTATATGTAGTATTCAGATAAATAGCAATCAACTATGTGTTCAAAACCTTGTCTTAAGTCCCTAAGACTTACCTGGTAAAAGCTGCCTTTTTGATTAGGAAGTGGGTTTTCCTGTTTCTCTTTTCAGTAAAGCCCAAGTATTATTTCAATTTGGCTAATTTTAACTTGTGTGGGACAACACTTGCTTAATGGATTAGATGAGATTCATTAACTTCACAAAGCAAACGGGAGCTATAAATCAGCGGTTCTCAACCTGTGGGTCCCGACCCCTTTGGGGGTCAAACGACCCTTTCACAGGGGTCACCTAAGACCATCAGAAAACACGTATCAGATATTTACATGACGATTCATAACAGCAGCAACATGACAGTTATGAAGTAGCAACGAAAGTAATTTTATGGGGGTCACCACGACATGAGGAACTGTAGTAAAGGGTCGTGGCGTTAGGAAGGTTGAGAACCACTGCAAATGTATGTTAAGCTGACTATATTAAGCTAATGTTTCTGGAGCACTATTACTATTTCCCAAGTACTGGGCTAAGCACTTCATATATATATATATATATTTAATGCACTTATCTCATTTAATCCATAGAGTCTTCAGGGGGTTCCCTGGTGGTGTAGTGGCTAGGCTTTGGCACTCTCAACACCACAGCCTGGGTTCAATTCCCAGCCAGGGAACCACCAAAAAAACAAAAACAAAGACTCTTCTAAGACAGATATTATAATTATTCCCATCTTACAAATGAAGAAACTAAGGCTAAGGGCAAAGGGCAAATAACTCGGATGACAGAGTAAGGGGCTGAGCTAAGGGCTGAGAGCAGAGAGGGTGCCCCAGCCTAACACTATGCATGCTGCTTTCTCTTTTCAAAATGGGTGCTGACCCACATCTTTATGTCGTCCAGAAAAACCTGAAATACTCAAATGGTAGGATTTTCCCTACAACTGAATTACATTTTCAAAAGCACCTCTTTTCACTGCTGTATTTCAGAGAAGAATCTAAACTCATCACCATATTCCAAAAGGAAAGTGGAGATTTAATCCACTGCTTCCCTTAATTTCTGTCAGTCTTCCGTTCGTTATTTGTTTTCTTTTGGCCTCCCATTCGCCTTAAGTAACAGATATTTTATAATCATCCATAACTGTGAGTTACCCCACGAAAGAAGACTGACTGTACACTATTGCCAATGAATACTAGAGAGAGGAAAAGGACACAGCGATGCTTCCAACTTAAGTCACCAAAACTCCACAGTAGTATAAAACAGACTAACCCCACTGACGGCCTTCCTAAGGCTGTAATGCTAAAAGCCAAGAGCCGCCTCTGGCCTAGGTAGGGCTGTCGTTTCGAGCGTGCGGAATATGGTGAACCTGCTTCAACGCGCTCTGCTGGCCACCTGGCCGCCCCAGGCTGGAGCAATTTTGAAAGCGGGGATTGAAAGTTATTTCCAGTTCCGAGTGGATGGGCTCGCATAACCCGAGCTCCTCCAATGGCTAACGACAACTGGTTTACATAAAAGATGAGAGAACTCTAGTAGTGCGCGCAGCAGTCCCTGCACACAGCGAGGTGGGCTCCCAGTGGTGGGCGGGGGGCGGCTGCTGGCCATCACAGGGTGCAGAGTCTCTTCCCAGCTCACCTTCGCCAAAACGTGCAGCCTGGGGCAAAGAAACCGGGCTGCGGGCAGACCGAAAGCCGGCGGCGATCGCTCCCTGGGAGGATACGCGCGGCGCGGCGCGGCGCCGCACCTGTGTGTGGCCCAAGGAACGACCTTGGCGCCGAAGCCATACCGAGCCGGAGGAGAGCCCCCCAGCAAAGCGTGCCCACCTGGCGACGCCACACCGGCTGCTCGCTCCCTAGCCCGGCCAGGGGCGACCCCCCGCGTGTCCGGCGCCGCGCCCCCACCTGGGGGCGCCCCCACCTGCGGACGCCCGCCGGCAGCCTCACCTTTCACCGCAGCCTCTTCCGCCGCCATCGCAGGAGCCACCAGGCCGGCTCCGCAGCCTCAAGTCTGGCAGCATCGAAAGGCGCGGGCCCTCCCGGAGCCGGCCCAGGTGGCGACCCCGAAGCAGGGGCACGAGCACCCGCAGCGCTCGGCCCGGTGCCGCGGCGGCCGCCACTGCAGCCCCTGAGCGCTCAGCCAGCGACGACGCGCTGCCCGCGGTCCGGAGCGACTGAGCATGCGGACTGGGACGCGCTCGCCCGCCAGCCCGCCTGCCTGCCTGGTCGCCGCGGGGCTCCGGCCGGAGAAGGAGCCCGGGCGCGGGGCGGAGTCACAGTGGGCCCCGCCCCGCCCGCGGGCCCCGCCCCGCCCCCCCGACCCCGCGGCTGGAGGCAAAGTGTGCGGAAAAGCTGGCGAGGCAGCACCTTGAGCCTTCCTGGAAAACGGCCTATTTCAAACAGGTTTCCATGATCACTATAGATTCATTGTCTGAGTGTGCCAAAGGTTGGAGTTGTTTCCCCTAAGGCTTAGAGAAAAAGGTAAAGCATGACTGGACCTCTGCCTGGAGAGGTGGGCGGCGGAGCGGGGGGACTGGGGATTCCGGGGTGGGGGGGAGTTGTTCCCTTCTCTTTTCTGCCTAAGGGCTTAGCTGCAGAGAGGGAGGTGTAATGACAGAGCAGGGTCACCGAGGAGGAAGCCGCTTGAGATCCTGCAACGGTTGGGTCAATTCAGAAGCGAGTTCCTCTGGGGAATCCCTTGACAGCCCTCCACCCTACGCCGAACACGCTGGTTCCCCTGTGTCCGTCGAGGTACTGGAGGAAAGGAAGGGCAGAGGAACACTAAACTCTTGCTTCAGCCAGCCTACACCTACTAATTATCCTACCAGGACCCTTCGTTGTAGCTTCTTAACGTAGCTGCTTGTGTGTCCTGAGGGCTACTTAGGGCGGACCTGCCGGGGAGGGGGAGGCGTCCTCTCAGGCAGGAGGCGCTGCCATAGCCGGACTGTTGCAGTTTTAAGTGGGGACTGGGACTTCGTGCTGCTTTATGGAGGTGGAAGGAGATGCTGAGAACTGTGCTGCCCTCAGTGAAACGCACGTGATACACCCTAATTAAAACCATTCTTGAAACATCTCCAATCCTAGCTTTGCGTTGGAACTCTAATACCTAACGTCTGCGGGCAGCTCAGAAAGAAAAATTCCACAGAGAGCCTGGCAGGTCGTCTTAAAATCTGGCCTGGGGTTCCCTGCACATGTCCAGACAAGTGTACACTGTTTTGAGAGATGGTTTTTCCAAGGTGGGTGTGGATGTGGAGGATGCTCTTAGACCTGGGTAATGGTGAAGCAGAATTGCTGTGATCCTGGTTAAAATGTACAGTACAGACTATATACATTTTCTTGCTTACAAAGCATTTCCCCCTTATCATCTCATATAAGCCTCACCACCACTTCTGTGAGGTGGTTAAACACCTGTCGTTCTTGTGGTATCAGTAGGCAAACAGGTTCAGAGATGATGAGTAGTTTGGCCAGGATCACTCAGATAGAAGCCAGACAATAGAAGTTGTATCTCCTTCTTAGGAGTTCATACTGTAGTGTCAAATAAACTTGCCCATGAATCATTGCAGTCCGCATTTCTTAGACACGTCTACCAAAAGCCTGAAAGCCAGAGAGAAGGAATCTAGAACTTAAATATGATAGCAGGAAGTGGCATGCACAAGACACCCACCGGGAGTCAGCAGGGCAAATCACCCTCATGACGTTCCCCTTATTGCTCAAGTTTAAATCCTACTTGCTACTTTTTCTTTATGCTCTGGAGCTTTACTTTCCAAGACATGATTTAGGGGGTGGGGAAACAAAACCAAAAAACAGTAATTCTATTATACCTCTTAGGATAAGATGGAGAGAGAGAGCCACACAGTATCTTAACAGATGGACCTCTCATTTCCAGCCAGTTGTTTGCTCCTATTTTTGCCTTGGACAAAATGTAACAAGTGATTTGAAACCTAAGGAGAACACAGATATAGTTCCTTCTGGTCAATGTGGTTTCCTTGCCAAAAGCCCAGAAACAGCTTTGTTCTTCAGGAATTATCGCCAATCCTTGCATGAACTTAATTTGTTCATTACCGGTAATTTTGCTTCATTGCCAAGTACTCAGGCAGCAACAGTAATGGAATTAGGAACTACTGCCTCACAGACTATAAACTCCAGTACTTGTCAACCTCCTGCTGGGATTATAACCATGTAATTTACTTTGGGGGTTTCTTTAAGGCTACTTAGATAGATATTTTAGTTGGCCCGGGACAAAAACAAACAACAACAACAAAATCCACCTGCTTCAGAGTGTAGGTAAATTGATGGAAGAAGATGCTATGTATTTCTGATGATGCATAAAAATAAATAACTACCTATTAATGAGCTCCTAAGTGACTGGGGAAAGTAACTAAATGACCAATATTTAAACTACTTTCTTCCCTGCTCCCCTCACTCCTACCCCCAGCATTCTATGGAGAGTGAACACAGGAGAGGATTCTTGGATTTGCTGAGTAGGTTGATGAGTGGGAGTGATGGAAGACACAGGGAGGCTAAATGTTTGGAGGGGTCATCTTGCACTTGGCCTGTTAAGGGGAGAAGCACAGATGGTCACTGCAGGAGGGTACACTCATGAAAGGCAAGGTTGTGGTGGCAGCTGCCACAGGCAGTAGAAACTGAAGAGCTTTTAAAAGGTATCTGGGGAGCTTCATTGTGTAATGCAAACCCACTTTTGATTTCTGGAAAATAATTTTAGCAAAAGTTACATTCCTTTTCAATGCTTTTAGAGTTGTTTTTAATTAAAAGTGAATTGTCTTGGGCCACACATAACATACTCTAACACTAGTGGGGAAGGAGAGCCAAATATATAATGATGGAAAGAGAACTCACACTGGGTGGTGAACTTATAATGCAACAAGTAGACGATGCACTGGAGAATTGTACACCTGGAACCTATGTATTATTTGCTAATCAATGTCACCCCAAAAAATCCAACAATAAAAAAATTATTAAATAAAAGTATGAAGCAGGAAAAAAATACACTAACAATAGCTGATGAGCCAAAGAAGAAAACAAAGGTAGAAAAAAAAAATCTCATAATGTTTTAAGAATTTGTATTGGGCCATATTCAAAGCTGTCCTGGGCCATAGGTTGGACATGCCTGCCTCAGATGGAAAAGTAGGGTCACCCCCAAAATACAGTAACTTAATTCACTTGTTCACAAATATTTACAGAGCGCACAACATGCCAGCTATTGTTGTAAACAATGACTTTTGTACTCCCAACTACTGTGCATCCCTTACTTCATATACAGGGTCTGGCAGAAGTAACACTTGGACTTGAGTTATGATTTCATTATAAAATCGTAACTATATATGCTTATGATTTTGTATGAAAGATTTGGTATAGATTACCAGCTCATAAAAAAGGGGTGTTACTTGTGTAACCGTAGCATGTTTGGTTATGATTTTGTAATACAATCATAACTCATGTCTGAGCGTTACTTTTGCTGGACCCTGTGGATGTTCTCATGATATTCATTGAGGCAGTATAATTTTGTTTTGGAAATGTCCAATGTCCATTTTCACTTAGTTCGGTGGTGCCCAAAGTTGCCTGTGCATGAGAATGTGCAGACTTTCAGACCCACTCCCTGAAATCCTGATTTAATAGGTCTGGGGTCAGACCCAGGGCATCCTTATTTCAAATAAACACCCTAGTTAATTTTGAAACATTTGCTGTTCTGAGTATTCCAAGAAATGTTGCTTCAAAGTGTCAGAAATGAATTTTCTTAAGCCTACGTTGTTGCAGCGGGTAAAGTGTGCATGTCTATGTGAGCATTTTTACTAGGCAGAGGATAAAAGTAGCAATAAACTAAAATCCTGAGAAATACAGAGGGAGGAACAAACCTTAGGACAAGAATGAGGAATTTATACATGGAATTATTGCTTATTTTTCCCTTAGAGATTGTGTTTGTGTGCGTGTATATAAATGTTAACAGCTGAACTAATTTTTACTTTTACAGGTTTTAAACACTCTTAAAGCAAATATGGTCCCAGGTCCTCCTCAGCCCTCCAAGTATTGTATAGAATTGTACAGGAGGGTTCTTTAAGCTTTGTTCATAATTACCTTATCCAAAGGGACAAGAAAGGCAAAGGACAGTTTCCCTTCATTATGGGTTTCTTCCTTTGGAAGAGACTTAAGTCATCCTAGGTTTAAGGTTTTGACAAGGAATGCTTTAGTATGAACAGTAAAGGAATTCAGTGATAATTCTGTGGTAATTAGCACAAACTCACCTGAAAAATGTTTAATTTCTATTAGCTAAACCCCATCTTCTCCAGTTAGACAAAGCAGTTGAGTCAATAGTTAATAGGCCGCTCCACCCCCGTCTGGATCTTTGGGGGGCAGGGGCTGATGAGGGTCCCTGTTAACAATTTAACAGCTTTGGGGGGAGAGATGGGTCAATGAAGAGATGAATAGGAACTGGGAGGGATGGTAAAAACACCTTATGTATAAAGACCAAGCCCTGGTCACTGGGTCATATTTCCATTCTGTTTGTATGATGTCCAGAGACCCACCCTACTCCTGGTTCTCTGAAGGACAAAAACCCCGGGACCCCAGCAGCTGAGCCATCGCCTATCACAGTGGCAGTCAGTACTCCTGTTTTAGATGGGTCAGGAAGATGTTAGTGACCAGCCTTCAGTTCATACATAGGCAATGGCAGAACCAGCAACAAAATCCAGGTGTACTGGCTTCAGTCAAGAACCACTGCTAGAAACCCGTGTAGCACCTTTTTGATTATCTTGGAGCTTGTTAAAAGAAATGAGCCTCACCCTAGTACCAGGGATGTAATCCTGATTAGTTTTAAGTCAATCGCCAGGCCAGGTACTGTTGTAAGAATGGATGGATGACATAATCATGGCCAATACAATCTGGGTGTCACTTTGTTTAGAATCCTTCTGAAAAAGATTTCCCTTGGCTCTTAAAAAGAGGGTGCACAAGTAGTTCTTTTTAGGAATTATGTGTGTGAGGATTTGATGCTTACGAGTCCCTGTAGCCATCCATCCTCTGAGAAAACAAGGCCAAGAATAAAGCCAACTCTGAGGATGACAAAGTAGAAAAATGGCAAGATCCTGCATCCTTGACGTTTCTAATGCTATTAATAAATTGACTGCCCTGCAAGCTCCCTATCTCCTCTTAGTGTTACAGACTTGTCCTTGTCGTTGAAACTATTTTTACTTGCATCATCTGACATTTGCAGTCAAAAAGTACCCGCAGTGAAAAGTGTCACTCGCTCCCCATGTATTTTTCTGAGGTCCAGAAGCCTATGAGGTAATTTGTCAAGGAGGCATGCTCCATGACTTGGGGTCAAGAGCAATTTATTACCTGTGTTTGGGTAAGTCATGCTTGGCCTCATGTTCATCATCTGTACAATGATGGTAATTATATTTATTTCATAAGACCGGAAGTATTGTGAATCATGTGAGAGCATTTCATATACAAACATTAAGTTCTTTTTATCACAAGATGCTTTTGAAAGAGGAGGAATTTAGAGCCAAGTTTGCTCCAGTGTCCAAATTTTGGCACCCAGTGTTTTCACTGTTTGTCTTCACTGTGGCATGACTGAAATGACAGAAGTCAGTGAGCAGCTGGGAGTGCAAGGAGGACAAGTAGGACGAGCAGGATTCTGGCTGGCTCCTTCTGAGCTCGGCAGAAAGAATGTGATTGATTATGGTGTCTTTTCTGAACAGAATGTAGTGGTACCTGGGTAACTACTTGGACCTCTTATATCACTGGTTTCCATGTTATTTAGAGGCATTTTCAATTTAATTTTAAGGCATTTTCAATTTTAATTCTGCTTGCTAATTGGTTTTGGCCTCATGTACTAGTTGTATATAAACCTGTACAGTTATCTGCATGGTTTAAACATAATACAACTGAAAGTTCAAATATTTTGATCTTGATGTGATCGTTAAGTGTAAAAGTTGGACACATTTACAGAATAGTCTTTTTTGAGTTTTATGTAACACCTATCTCAAAACTGGAATATGAAACCAAAAAACCTCACCAACAGAAAATATTATAAACATAGTTTTTATTTTTTTCTTACCTTCAATGAAAAAGGCCTCATGCCACCAAAACATTTTTTTGAAACTCAGTTACTGAACACAGAACTCAAGAACCTGACATTATTTTTCTAGGCAACTGCTGAATAATTTATGTAGCTTTTTAAAAAATAACTAAGATCTTTTTTCATTCCTTTTTAAAGTTAGCAATATTTCCTCATATTTTTTCATAAAAATCTAAAATACCTCTAATAGTCCCAAGTGTGCTATATTTACATTTGTTCTAAGTGTTTCATTAAAATTTTTCAGAAATAAGTGCACTTCTAAAGAGAAAATAAAATTTAAAGGGGAAATAACCATGGTTGTAGCAAAACAGTTCTTTTGAATGTTCTGAATCTTAGCAATTCAAAGAGAGAATGTGTTTAGGAGCCAGGGAATTCTCTACTGATTAAAATTTCAATTCATTCATTTGCAGATCATCAAAAAATGGATAGCTGTTTCTCCTACTAGTAGAATACTGATTGATTGCTTGTCTAAAGGTTTTCTACAGTGAAACACCAAAAATAAATGTACTTAAGAATATCTTAAACTTTACAGTGTTACACCAAAGTATACAGGTGTTTAAAAAAACAGAAAAAGTATGCTGTTATAGAAATAAATGAAGCCCTGTCTTAAGCCTCAACAAGTTTTGAATATTCCACATTTGTTATTTTCCATTCAACCAATAGCTCATTAAATCAGCTATATATTCCATTCATAAAATGTTGATATATAAGAAATTGCTTATATTTAGATAACTGTGCTTCAGTAAATTTAAGGATTTAAAACTAAGTTAACAAGAAAAACATAAAAGAAAAATAACATAACTTGCTTTAATACAAAGGTTTTTTTAATAAAAAGTCAAAGTCTACATTAAATTAGGAAATCAATAAATCTGAATTATACAAGCTTTCTATATACTTAGAAAAACCAAAAACACACACTTTATAATAAAACTCTTTAATTCAAAATAGTCTAATTTAAAGAAAATGTCATTATGCCCAGTTGATTAGATAGGGTTTTGTCATTTAAATTCAATGGTTCACCTGAAATATGGGAAATGTGTAACAGAGAAAAAGTCAATCTCAAGGGTACTTCACAAATTATCCAGCTAACTTGTATCATGAATCAAATTCTTAACTTCCAAAGGACAGACACAGTCTGTAACTGCTTTTAGATAGGCACTTAAGAAATGCTTTTCATGAGGAGGACATTCCAAAGATTGCAAATCACTCCAGAGAAAAAGCGTTACCTCCAGGGAAAAAATGACACTCTAAACGAAGTAAACTTCCAGAACTTGCCTTTTCCCTGCTAAGAAATCATAATTATTTCCAGGTTCTTCCTGTTAACAAGAATGGAGAAGGAAAAAGGAAAATGCTCTATTCTTATTCAATTAAAAAGTAAATTTAGCTAATTCAGCTCCTTTACCTCTCCTGTGTTAACTTGAATTACTACTATTTTCCGTACTAGAAGAGTTACCCTAGCAGAACTAGAGAATGCTGTTGCAATTTCCTCATATCTTACCCATTCATTACCACACTAGCAAAACAGTACTTTAAGAAAAGGGGTGATGGTGGCAGTGGTAAGGTAGGGTGAGAAAAATCTCATAAAACTGAGCAGAAGTTAAAGATTTTTGTAAATTAGAGGGAGCTATAATTGGGAAATCCAGAGTTAGTAAAATTGAGATAACCCCAGAATTTCAGTAGTTCTTTCTCCTACTCAGCCACATGATCCAAACAAGAAAAACAGAGATAACTCTTAGATGAACAGCAAACAAATAACAGAAAGAAAGAATTAAAGACTGAGAGGGAGGAGGGGAGGGGGGATGAAGAGAAGGGAGCAAAGTAGGAAGGAAGAGGGGAAAGAGAGAATGGGGGGAGGCGGCACGGGGGGGGGGGGGGGGAGGAGAACCCAGGAAGGCCTGACTGAAACATTGGGGACCTACCTAGCAGCAACATTTATAAAAAGCTTTTGTCAATTTGCATAATGATCCTATGCAATTTTTCCCCATTATGAGTATTTCTACAAATAATTCATCATTTTAGATTTTGATCACAAATCAACTGCAATGGTTATAATTGTAACTTTAAAAAATTCTAACAGTTTAAGACAAACATTAAGTCATTCTTTGATAAAGTATTATTCCTCAGCTAGGACTGAAGAAACCAAAACCGCAGTCATTTTAAAATGAAAATGTTGAGCTACAAAAGATTATTTAATTCTTAGGGAAATACTCAAAGAATCTGATGCAGACATCATCACCCCATCCTCAATCACAACACCCCGCCCTGCATTTACTTCCTTAATTCCATTTGCAGCAACCACAGTGACGTAGCTAAAGGAACATCATTGCCTTCCATAAGCTGACCTCTATCAAAGATGTGCCATGTCTGAATAGAGATTCCCACGGGAGAGTAAAGTTCTGCTCACTTGTGAGCATCCACTGTGTTTAGGATCTTTGGTACACTTGAAGTATAAGAAAGTAATGGCACAGTAATACAAGTACTATCAAAGGAAAAATTTTCATAAAAAAAAAGGTAACTAGCATGATATGTAACAACTTTCTAGAAAAGCAAAGTAAATAGCTCTTTGTACTCTACAAGTCCATTTACATGATCAGAAGTTTGACATTTAAAAAAATAGTTTAATAAAAATACAATAGTTGTACAAGCAGCCTTCATGGTCATTTCTTATATTCAACTCACCATAATCAAATTAAAATAATGCCATGTCCTCTTGTTAAAAAAGTCCTCTTGTCACAAGAAAAGCAACTTTTACATTTCATATAAGACAGTACATCTCCCCTATGAGTATACAGACTACGTCTATAAAGGTCATCAGTATTTCTGAATGCAAAGTAAATATATTAGTGGGGTGCTTGAGTGAAGGTGTTAAACTTCCTCCTTATTAAAAAGTTGTCACTCCCTTCTGTGGAATTTATGTTAAATTCTATTTTTTAAATAACCAGTGTATTTCCTTTTTTAAATTTCTTAAAATCGTTATAGAAATTGTCTTCGTATATATTCTATAGATATCCAAACCAATAGGGCAAGTGTTCTTAACACCAACTATGGAAGATGGCTTTTATTGATTATCTAGACCCATAAGATTTGCAGCAAACAGCAATACTGCAGTGTTACCTACAGGTTAGCCTATGTTGCTTTAAATGATATGTGTTTCTCCTGAATTGATTAGAGGTGTTACAGTACAAAGCCACAGCACATACAGGCAGAATGGACCTTAATACGCATGTAGGCAGTGCAGTTAGAAAGGGATGTACGTTTCTTTTATTCCAGTACCTTCGTATAATAAAGTTAACAAAAATAATAAAATATTTAAAAAAAAGCCAGCTGGCACTGCCAACCAATTCCTATAGTAGTCTCAGAAATCCTAATCCTGTAGAATTTCCTCTTGTAGTCATAAGCACCACCGTCTTCAGGAGAATTTCAGTGTATTGTTACCTACGCCAAGCAAGCCTGGTGATGCAGCTACCTGAGTTCTCTTGGTTGTGGGCGAATGTGATCTTCATTCATAATTTCCCAGCTTTCATGTACGTGGGGATAGAGCCACGCTGAGTCAACCCTTCAAACCTTTTATAGGTATAATTGAGAAAAACCCAGTCTTTGGATTTGTAGTCCGGTTCTGTGGTATTTGGCACTAGAAAGATTAACCAAGAGCAAAGGAGTTTCATTAGTGAAAATGTCATCATCTTCACATACTTTTAATAGTGTTGTGCTGTAGGCGGTCTTACCTGGTTGTAAAATGTCAGATTCAGGAAAGTCATCAAAATTTGAAGTATCATCAATGCTCTTGATTTCTATAGGGATTGCTGCTGGCCTTTCCCTATGAAAAGGTATTGGGTAACCATGGTAAATTTCTGGAACTCTTAATTTTCCAAAAAATAATTCTACTTGAAAATTCTTCATGTTGTTCTATAGACATCAGAAGAGCCAAGGAAAATTATTGCACATTTGAAAATAGTCAAGTGGACTTCATAGTTGAGTGTAACATTTTTATTAAAATATTCTCATTTACTTAAAATTTTTATTTCTTTAAACCAAGCATTTCTCATGCTATTTTTTTTAATGGAAAAATTAGAATTAATGAAAAGGAAAGTAAAACAAGAGATTTTATTTAAAAGATTTTAGGGAGTTCCCTGATGGTGTAGTGGCTTAAGGCTTCGGTGCTGTCAGCGCTGCAGCCTGGGTTCGATTCCCAGCCAGGGAGCTACCCACATACCAAAAAACAAACAAACAAAAAAAGATTTTATAATTATATAAGATATACTTGATAATGTGGGGCTGGCTCCTACCTAACTAATTTAGGAATAAAATTCTTCTAGGGGAGGATCCATACATCGAAAGTCATTTTAAAAAGTAAGGGGCTCAAAAGGTGAAGGGACTACATACACATTTGTGATGAAATCTGAATCTAAAAACTTTAGTCATATAAATTTTAAGGAAATCAGGGAAATTAGGTTAAAAATATCAGTCATGAAAATTTTTGTCATGCTAAAAATGCTTAAGTATAGAAATAGTTAAAAGAAACTATCAATTTTTAACACTTCTATATTTTCAACAAATATTTATTGGATCTAGTTGGTGGTAAGTTCACAAAATTATGTAAACACATGTATATATTTTTCCCAGAATTATTCCTACTTATTATATTTATACTTACTAAATTTATATTAGTTTAGTGGAAAGAACCACAGACTCTGGTGCCCTCAGATCTAATCTCTTTTCATTAACTAGCCACATGACCTTAGACAGGCAGCTCTCTGCTCTGCTACTGTTTCCTCATTATAAAACTAAGAATTGGTCTGGTATCTCTAAGCACCCTTATAACTGTGAAAAGGGGGAAGTCATAGTTCTGTTCAATAAGATCATGTATGTACAGTATAATACAATGTAGCAGTTAAGAGTCAGAACTCCAGAATCAAACTGCCTGCATCCAATTCTAGGTAGTAATTCTAGTTAGATCAGGGGTGTCCAAACTTTTTGGCTTCCCTGGGCCACACTGAAAGAACTGTCTTAGCCACACATAAAATACACTAACACTAATGACAGCTGATGAGTTAAAAAAAGATCCCTGCATAAAGAAAGTTTACAAATTTGTGTTGGCCACATTCAAAGTTGTCCTGGGCCGCAGGTTGGACAAGCTTGAACTAGATCATTTACTAGCTGTGGCACTGTAAGCAAATCGCTTCTCTTCTCTATGCTTTAGTTTCCTCGTTTGTAAAATAGGGAAAAATAACAGTACTTATTTTATAAGGTTTATTATGCACTTAGAAATGCTAAACATAAATTACATGATAAAAAATTAGCTATTATTGTAAAAGGCAGAGCGCTTAACCCATAGTAGAAGTTCCAGTGGAGATCCACACGGAGCAAGTGACACATAAGCTGTCTTAAAAGATGCAAAGGAGCAGGCCTGGCGAGGCAGGGGCAGGGCCAGAACAAGGGCAGGGACAAGAGCATTTCGGTGACAATGAAGAGTGGGGAAAGATCACACAAGAAGCAACTTGTACTCATGAGGTAAGAGCCATACCCCACAGTCCTGAAACACAGTTAGGAATCCTTAATTGTATTCTAAGTCCAAAGGAAAGGAAGAAAATGGCATGATCACATTTGTTTCTGAACTGTTGCTATGTGGAGAACAGGCCAGGACTATTGAAGGTAGTTTGGCCATAAACTGAATAAAGGCAAGATTTACAATTAGCAACTATAAGCAAATTCTTATAGGTTACTTGCATTATTTAACTATACCTACAATGTTTAAAAAAGAGACTGTATCTTCTTTTGAACTAATAAATAAGACACAGCATGATATATTAAAAAGAGGACAATAATGAAAGGTTATAATATGAAATGTAAATATATCTTGGTTATGCTAAGCCTTCATCATGTAACGCTGGATATAGAAATTTAAACAAATGCACAATATATGATTTTTCCCTTAAAGTGTACATGAACTAAACCAAGTCATTTAGCTATAGCCTATAGAATCTGATTCACTTACATAATCCAGAAAACACTGATTTAATAACATTATAACAATGTTATAGTTCATCTTGCAGAATCAGACACAAATTAATCACTCAATCTAGTTTAAAATTTTCTTTGTTACTCAGACCTCTCCCATTCAAAACACATGAACGTACCTGATGTGCCCCCAGTCTACACCTTCAAAAAAGGGATGACCTTTTATTTCTTCTACTCCACTATTTCCAATTCTATTTTCAGAATCAATACAAAATCTAGAAAATGGACACAGAAATTATCTTATGCAAGTCACACTTAAAGTATTCTATTTGCATTATTTCAAATATTTCTTTTTTTGTTTACTGAAGTTAACTGTTTACTATGGAAAATGTGGGAGAAAATAGAAATCATCTGTAACTGCACTATTCAGAGATAACTACTGTGAACAGTTTGAAGTCATTTCCTTCCAGTCTAATTATAATTTTTAAAAATGTATTGATACAGTAGTTACTATTTAGGACTTTTTTCCACTTAATATACTGACACAATTTCCTACAGTCATTAAAAATATTTCTAATTTCATTTCCTAAAATCTGCACATGGAAATATTACAATTTATTGAGTCAGTCTACTAACTATTGAACATTTAGATGGTTTTCAGTTTTTCATTACTAAAAACAGTATCATGATAAACATGTTGTACTTAAGTCTTTACACACATCTGATTATCTCCATAAGCAAAATTCCTAGAAGTAAAATTGCTGGGTTGAATGGTATATGCAGTTTGAAGATTTTTGATAATATGCTGTCAATGGCTCTCTCTGAAGCCTGTCCCAATTTATACTCCTTTCAGCCATTCACAACAGTACAAAACACTTCATCTTAATTGGGAAACAGAATGGAATCTTTTGCTTAGATAAGATTTCATTTAAGGATTTTTGTGAGATGAACTGCTCCTAATAATGTATTTTCCCTTTTCTCTTTAATTGGATAGGGCCATCGCATTCTAACAGGAATGATCTTTAGAACAATATAAGACGTCTTCCCTCGTAACTATTAAGGTTTTTTTCTGCTTACTTCCTTTTAAGAATTTGCGTTTTTTAAAAATACCTTTTCTTTATTGATCTCTTTGATTGTATATATCAGTGTCAATCCCTTTTCTCCCACCAAAGTGAAATGGGCAAGTCTTTCAGGTACCTGTGAAGTTTTAAGATACCACGAACTCCTCTAAGGGTTTAAGTACTAACCTAAGAATTAAATCCTTGGCTTTCTCAGATATAGGCACCTCTGGAGGGAATACCAGAGTTTCTTTCCAGTTCATCACTTTTCTATATGTTTCTTGAGGTGTTTCTGAGCAGAAGGGTGGATATCCTACATATCAAAGGAAACCAAAGTTTATCAGGTTTTACAATCGAATATGCTTTACTTTGTATATATGCATCACAAGAAACAAAGCAGCCTTGAGTGCTCTATTTAACAATAAAAATGCCACCAGTCATCCATTTATAATAAAATTGCTAATGAAATCAATAAAATAAAAGATTTAAAGCACTGTCCCTCTTTTACCTGAAAGACCATGCAGATATACAATTTTTATATATGGGAGTTCTGGTTAAATACCCACTTCATGAAACAGGATTCACAGGGAGCTCACTGGTATTCACTGTGTATTTAACATGGGGGAGTGTCAGAAATCAGCTTAAATGAGTTCTGGGCTCCTGAGCCACTCTCCTTGCTCGAGCCCGCTCCTACCTCTTTGGAGTGTACTTTCCCCTCAATAAACTATCTCTTTGTTTCACCACTTTAAAGAAAAAAAAAATCTGATATTTTAGCCCATGGTCTCTGCAATATGTTCAGTAAGTGGCACTCAAGGACATTTATATAGTAGTATGTATATAAATGGATGGTAAGACATACCTATTAGCATTTCATACATAATCACTCCCAAAGACCACCAGTCACACAATTTGTTGTAACCAGTCTGCATGAATACTTCTGGTGCAATGTAATCTGGCGTACCAACTGTGGAATATGCCTGCAAAGGAACAGTTTGTCAAAGTGGCATTCTTAACACATTTTTTTTTTGAAAGATCTGAGTATGGCTCACTACTGTAAAAAGCAATATATACAGAAGGTAATTTTTCATTTAATACTTACATTGCATGTTTACCATGTACAAGGCTTACGTGATAGGTAGGTACTGAGTCAATAACACATTAAGATATGATTTCTGCTCCCTAAGAAGCTCAACTAAGTTATTTATTTATTTAGCCCTAAATCCATTTCAAAAGAATAAAAAGGTTGAGTCCATTGGGCCTGGCTTCTGCACGCACTACTGTGTTCTTAGGCAGATCATTCGACCTGCCTGAGCCTCAGCTTCTGCTTACATAAAACTGGAGTAACACACCTACCTGAACAGTTGATAGGGGGATGAAACAAAACAAGGAATGGGCTTTGTATACTACTACAACCTGCCACATAAACATCAGGTGTTTTCCTTACAAACCTAATTCCAGGCCACTGCTCATATATCAGGAAGCAATACAGTTTTTCAATCTTAATTCATATGAAATCTTATAAATACGATTTCTTTAAGGTAATAGTTCTTAACTAAGGGTTGTACTCTAGGGGCCATTTGAAAATGTGTGACAGCAGATTTTGTCATTTCAATGGCCTGGGGAGAATGTGACTAGCATTTGGTGGAACGGGAATACAGGTCCTAAAGGTGTTCCCCGCCCAAACTACCAACAGAGTCCCTTCTACTTCTGCCCCGGGAAATACTTTCTATATAAGTCAGGATGATGGCCAAGAGAACAGGAGAACAGTAAAGCATGTCCATGAGTAATCATCTGTAAATAGTCTGTAATGAGAGGTACAGAATTCCCACCATGTTTAAGCAATATTCACTTTTCCCTTTAAGAGTAGGAAATACTGCAATTCTTTTCTCAATTATAAAATCTGATCTAAAAGTGACACATTTAAAAGTAGAAGGAAACTTTTGTTGTTAATGCATAACTCAATACATTTTTGAAACATTTTTCAAACGTTTAAAAGACCTGAAATGTGTTACAAGTACAGGAAGCTTGCAATTATGTGGGCCAATGAAAGGATGAGCTCAATAATGCAAAGGCCATTTTATGTGGTTTGAGAGGGTATCAGACCATTATATTTCAGTCTATTTACCTTCCTGAGGGAATGCTGAATTAATTTCATTGACATCACCTGGTTGAATTTAACAAACATTTATAGTGTTTACACGTACCAGGCACTGTACAAGAAATTAGGTAAACAAAGTCAAAAGGGAATGTTCAAAGACTAACAGGTTAACAGGATAAAGGAAAAGAGGAAAGGGGACAAGACAAGCAAGTCTTACTATTTGCTAAGTAATAGCGGAGAACAATGTGAGGTTAAAAATAGACAGTGTTGTTCCACATTAAAGGAGTGATTTATCTGTGTTAAAGTCACTTTCTAATTTTATCTATTTATTGTAAGACTGTTAACACACCAAGCTTCCTGTTTACTTTGCCTATAAACACATTCTTAGAAACACACAACCACCTTGTGTGTGCTGATCGGTATTTCTTTTATCAAGACAGTAGAGAAAATGGAAATCACAAAACATTCATTGCATTCATTTATCTCAGGGAGTTTTATATAGTGCTAATTACTGGTAAACAGACAGATTACTTAACTATAGATATACTTGATAAAATATTCTAAAGTTAAATTATAAAGTAAAAATCAGCACTTCACTTTATAGGCAAGGAAACATTACAAAGAAACTAAAACTTGTGATCCCAGAACAAGCTCTGTCATTGCTACAAAGTACTAATTATTGTGAAAGATACAAAATAATCAAACAAAAACCAAAGAGATTTTAGTACCAGGGCACAAAATTCTTTCTTAAAAGCATGGCTAACTCACCAGTTGTCTCCTGTTCTTCTTCCATGTTTCTGCTTTCCTCTTTGAGTTCATGTTCTGAAAAGCTAATTTCAACAAGACAGAACTGTAATCATGAGGGAAAAACTCACCCAAAAACAAATTCACACATATATATTTCAAATAAACTGGTCTAAGGAGGAGAGGGAGAAAACCTTTAGTTCTCAACAGTCCTGAAGTAATCCAGCTATACTACTTTAACCTGAAAAAACATCAAACTTACAAAAGTCACTTGGTGGGTTGTGTGTAAGGTTTCTGTAGAATTCAGTCCTGTGAGCTTTCTTTAATCCCGTGCATAAACCAAAATCAGATAATTTCACATGACCCTAAAAAAAACCCCCAAAAACAAAAAACTAAAATCAATAGATTATATTCACTTTGAAACAAAAGCTTTATTATAAATTCTTCTAATAAATGTAACTGTTATAAAAATTCCTGGTTTAGAATTCATACAGGTGAAATGTACAATTATAAATATTTGATGATGATGATTTTGAAAAGTAGAAAACAGAAGCTAAAAAGACAGCCAGCCATATTCCATTGATGTCATTTCACTCCAAAGTCCTCTCCTATTGCATCATTCTATGAAATAATGTAGTTTAGCAACAATAAATATTGCAGTTGTCTATTTCCAATAACAAAACTAGTTCTATTACTCCATAAAATAATCAGCAACCTAATAATTCACCAATTTATTCACATGCCTTGGCATCCAATAAAAGGTTGTCTGGTTTAATATCCCTATGGATGAAACCCAACTGGTGGATCGCATCTATTGCCAGAACAGTCTCTGAAATGTAGAACTGTGTTTCCTCTTCTGTCAAGGTATCTTTCTTCATTAGTAATGTCATCATGTCACCTACAAAAGGAAAAACAAAGGAAAGTAAGTACATACTGGAAATGCTTCAAAGCAGGAATACCTTGTAAAAATCCTAAAATCCTTTTTGTATCTATACAACGAATGCCTGATTTTTGCATTTTATGATCTACCCAATATACCTCCAACCATCTCTAGGCCAAATAAAAAGTGTCATTGCATAAGCAAAAGTTTCATGACATCTAATGGGTTTAAGGTAGAAAGTACGTGAAATCAAATCAAAGCAGAGAGGATAATGAAGTAATATCTACCACTCAATATCCAGAATAAGATGCCGAAGAAAACATGTCAAACTGGAAAATGAATCAGTAAGCACACCTGGAAATGAGATACATTCTTTCAAATTCAAGTTTCAAAAGCACTCAGAGCTCTTTGGGCCAGCAAAAAACAGGATATCATCCCACTAAAAGACTCGCCTCTAGACATTCATTTATTGTCAAGAAATTTTTTACTTTAAAAGGAGGCAAAGAATTGACAACTGTTATTATTTTTTCAAGTCTTTTAAAAAAAAATAACATACAGAAATACTCTTTGTCCTCCACTCTCATTCTAGTCCCCTTTCCCTTTTTGCTAAGTAACCATTATCATGGATTTGGTTTGGTGTGTGTCCTTCCAGCTTGTTTTTAAAATGTTTTCATATACTTATACATTAATCTGTGAATGTACAGTCCTTTACCAGTTTTTTAAAAATTCATAAATGATATCAACTGTACACATTATCCCACAACTTGCTTCATTACTCCACTCTGTTTCTGGGATCTTACTGTTGAAACAGATATTTAACTGACCTTTAACTACTGCAAAGCATTTCATCACATAATTATGCCACATTTTATTTATCCATTCTTCTACTGATGTACATTTATCTTGCATCCAGTTTTTCACTATTAGGACAATGCTACAATGAGTATCCTTTGACATGTCTCTCTAATACACATGTGGGGTAGAATCTCTAGGGAATATAGCTGGTTGTGGAATGCCAGATTGTAGGATGCATGCATCTTGCACTTTACTGGTATCTGAATTGCTCTCTGTAAGAGTCAGAGATTAATTTACATACATGAGAGGCCAGTATCCATCCCCTACAGCCTCCTCAGACTTTTAATGTTTTTACTAATCAGGTGAGTGTCAAATGGTATCTCATTCTTGTTTTAATTTGCTTGTATTTCCCTGAATACAAGTGAGGTTGAACATTTCCTATATATTTATATAAGAGCCAGAGTTTCTCTTCAATACATTGTCTATCATTTCCCACTGAGTTGTATTTTTCTTGAGTGACTTATTGTTCTTTCTAGACTTATATATACAGTAAATCCAGAACAGTAGTATTTAAAATGTGCCGATTTTATCAATCCTTCAAAATAATTTGATTTGTAGTAAAAATTAACATTATTATGGGAGGAACTACTGGAAAACTATGACTGATGATGTAAAATCAAAGTTAAGAAAACAAAAGCAAACCTAATAAATTTATAATTACATCTCATGATTTCTTTTGAGTCGGTCTGTCACTATGTTTGTTTTTACCTCCAGGAAGAAATTCCATGATTAGATAAAGGTTCCTCTTATCTTGAAAACTGTAAAACATCTTCACCACCCAGGCACCATCTGCTTCTACCAAAATATCCCTTTCTGCTCGGATATGAGCCACCTAGATGAATGTATTTTGAAAAAATGATTGTAAACATTACATATTTTTTCAAGCTTACCTCTTAAAATTATCCACCCAGTTCCTTAAAGGTCATGGAGGAAAGCTAGAGTCTTAGAAAAGATTTAAAACAGATTCACATGTTCATATTCTCATTAAATATGGAGAACCTTGAGAAACAGTTCATTTTAGCTTACACCTTTAGGCTTGAAAAGGTGGGATCCACAGGTAGATTAGGGGAAGACAAGGCCTTTATGGTAGAAAAATGACTAGTGTAAAAACTTCCTAATCTTATTCTCTAGCTAGCCAAGGATCCTGGTTTTGTAATACAAATTTAGGGCCCTAGTTTGACTTTTTAAAGTTAAAAGTAGTAAGCATTCAGGGTCCTTAGCAAATTATTTTTAACTGTTGCTAGTCAAATCAAGGGCCTGACTTGGTCTTTAACCATTTGGCTGTTTTTTCAAAGAAGCAGAAATGTTGGTAATAACGTCATATTATTTTGTTATAACATAACAAAAACCTCTGTAATATCTATAAATATGATCTCCAGCAAATTAGTGTAACTTTTTGGGGTTTTGCTACTGACTTTTGTGAGACACACAATTACCAGGGATATTATTTATGTGAACATTTTATAGGATGAAAAATTTTATAAGCTGAGTAATTTGTAAGATTGTTATGATCAATTTTCAGATGCTTCTGCATTATTATTTATACATTCCTCAAAGACTAAATAATAATAAAACTTCATTTTATGTTTTTACTATTTTCATTGTGCACCAATATGAATTCTGACCCGAAACATATAAGAACACTGATTTTGTAAACCTTTTCATGATAATAAAATATGATCTGCTTAAAATATCATATTTGAGATTACTGTATTATTATTACCTGGTGTGGTAGAACTTGTTTTCTGGCATAAAAAATTTTATAATTTCTGTCTCTGTTTCATAAAGTGAAAAATGGTATCAAAATTTTTATCAATTGCCTTTTACAATGCATTTTAAGATGATAAAGAAAAAAACCTTAAACTTTTTGTGTTGCAGCTGGTATTGTCAAGAAAAACAACTACATCATAAACTTGGCTTGATTATTTTTAAATATCTTAAATCCAGATTACAGGATATATTTCAAAATGGGCCTATGCTTCCAAAGGACAGGAAGTATCAGGCATAGTAATAAAGGGAGATTATCACAATAGTAAGGAGAGAAGTCACTACTTAATTTTGTGGGGTGGTTAGCATTAAAGTAAATGTGATAAGAACTTAAAATAATGGTATATTAGATTTGAGTGGGAAAAGGTTTTCTGAAATAAAATTCAATGGTAATAAATGCTGATTAACTTACAGGGGGAATTTACAGGGGGAAAATACCCTCAAAATGGAAAATACACTTGATGTTGGGTTCCAATGAGATTGCTTCTGCATAAGAATGAAGAGTAGTCAGGTCTTCAACTTCTGGCAAAATATTCTAGACCAGGGCTGTCCAACAGAAATATGAGAGCTGTCCAGAAAGTATCCAGCCATGTAATATGAAAAATAAGAGGCATTCATGGCTGGATTTTTTCCAGACAGCTCTGATATAATACAAACCACATGTGTAATTTTAAATTCTCTAGTAACCACATAAAGAGTTAAAAAGAAACAGGTGAAGTTATTTTTAATAATTACAGTTTATATAGCCCCATATATCTAAAATGTTATCACTTCAGTATGTAATCAATATAAAAATTATTGAGATATTTTACACTTTTTTTTTGTACCAAGGCTTCAAAAGTTGGTATGTACTTTCCATTTATAGCATATCTCAATTCAGATGAGCTACATTTTAGTTCCCAGTAGCCACATGTGGCTAGTACCTAAGGTCTATACCTTGAACTAACTGCTGCCTTTTGTCCTTCCTCTAAAACCCTAACCAGAACTAATCTACTATGGTGCAGATTCTTGTTTATATCTCTGTCTTTAAAGCTCTACACCTTGACCCAAACTCTTCTTCCCATCATTGTCTCTAATTCTCTAATACAATTAATATCTCAACATTCCTCGCCTTCTAAACCTCTTCCCTGGGCAGTCTGTCTTCAACGAAGTCCCCTACCACCTGGTCTCTGGATGGTTCCTGTCACCTTATCCTAACTGAAACGAGGCTGTCTACGAAGACTTCTGTCTTCCTAAGAGTGCGCTCTCAGGAATGGCCTGTTTTGCTCTCACATGTTGCTTGGTGGTGGTGGGGACGTAGGTTTCCTGCTCATCCTCATTGCTGCTTCTTGTGACACTCTCCTTCTCTCAAACTCCTCTGAAGCACATGCAGTGAGACTACAGCCGCCATCACCTTCGCACAGCTGTCCTTGATAGAACTTCCGGTCAATGCCCCTCACTTATTCATGACTCAGCTCACGGCTTACCGACTTCTTTCCATCCTTTCCACTCAAGGGGCGGATTTCAACATCCATAGGAATGAACGACCGAAAGTACCCCATCTTCACAGTGCCTTGGCTTCTTGCCCACCTCCAATCACCTTCTCCTCCACTATACCTCATCTTGTCATTCTCATCACCAATAATTGTAGCCCCTCTACAATCTTAACTCTAAGAAACTGTTTCTGGTCTCCACCTTTAATCTTCCAGGTCTCTCATTCTCACACTTTAGTGTGGATTCCATGCACCCTACAACTAACTGGTTTTCTATTCCTCTCCCCATAACCTCATTTCTTTCTCTACCCAGCCTAGATTCCACCATTATGATCACTCCTTCGCAAACACCCTGAATTCCCTTGTCCTTCATTATATTTACCTGGCAAAACACCAAGCCTAGTTAACCTCAAACTTGTCTATAAACCTGATCCTTCCCCAGTCTTTCCTAAATCAGAAAAATGACACCATAACACACTTCATTCCTAAGTAAATTTCTAAGTATTATCCTTGATTCTTCCCTTTTATCTGTACTATCCTCGCCCCTCCTGTCACCTCACAAGAGTACCCCACAGAAATCTACTGCGGGCTCTTCCATTAAAACATATACTTAATCTGTCTGACTTCTTTAACTTTACTCCTGTAACCCTAGTATAATCCACAATCACAATCTGGCTGGAACTGCTATTAATACATAGTTTCTCAGTTGATCTCCTGCTTTAACTCGTTTCTCCTATTTAAGCAAAGCTGTGTCTTCCCTGCATTTAGAATAAAATTCAAACTCTGCATCTTGGCCTCAAAGCCCCACATGATCCGGTCTCTGTCCACCTCTCCCACTTCATCTCTAACCACTCTTCCCTGCACTTAATTCCAGCCACAATGGCTTCTTTCTCGTCTCTGAGGAGGCCAAGATTGCCTCAGGGCCTCTGCATTGATTACCCAGGTATTTGTTCTGCAAGATCTTTTTATGTCATTCTTTCACGTTATTCAGTCTCTTATCTTAAATATTCCCTCCTCAGAGAAACCTTCCCTGACCTAATTCTTCCTCCTAAACCCAAAGCATCTGCATCCCTTCCCCCTTTTGTAAAAAATGTTCTTTATAGCAAGTATCAATCATGACTATTGAAATAGCTGTCAGCCCATTTTCCTCCTACTTTAAAATAACAAAGGTCAGGTTCGTCCTATTAACTCCTGTCTTCCCAGAACCGAGAATATATAAATATTTGTTGAATGAATGAAATAGAAAACAAAGAATGCAGTGAAAATTCAAGTGGGCCATATTTAAGTAAATTTATGTTAAAAGTGCTATAATAACAAAGTAAGCTTCAGGTGGGGGCTAAAAGAGTGAAATGAAGCATTAAGTACAGAAAGGTCCCATCTCCCTCTATATCCCCCCATTGTTGAGTCCTTCACTAGCATATGTATTCAATTTAGAGTTCTACAGCATGTCTACCCAGACCAGAAACACAGATGAATACATAAAATATTATTGATGTTTTCAGATTTATGGCCATCCCATAAATTGCATTAAGTCACGGAAATTATGGAGAAAGCCCCCAAGTATGAAACTGGAGTGGTTAGAGATTTTGGAAATATGTAAAATCAGCCAATTCTCAGGACAATTTGTTTTTATATGTGACAGGGATTGAGGTTACTGAGAACTGTCCTTCATTTTCACTGAAGGTTATTTTGTTATGGCCTGATTGTGGTAATACCCTAACCTCCAGTATGACTAGATTTGGAGATGGGGCCTCTGAACAGGTAATTAAGGTTAAGTGAGGTCATGGGGCGGGGGAGGATTAGCATCCTTATAAGAAGAGATAACAGAGCACTCATTGGTTTGCGTTCTCTGTTTCTCTCTCCAGACACAAGGAAAGGCTCTGTGGGGACTTAATGAAACGGCAGCTGCCTATAAGCTAGGAAGAGAGCTTTCACTAGAAACCAAACCCCGAGAGAACTCTGATCTTAGACTTCCAGCCTCCAGAACTGTGAGAAAATTAATTTCTGTTGTTTAAGGCAGTCTAAGGTATTTTGTTATGGCAGCCTGAACAGACTAACACATATTCAGATTATAAATTTAGAAGAAATTTTAACTATACGAATTGAGAAACAATGAAAAAAGCTATCAAATATTAATAGGTTATATAGTAAGATGTGTAGATTTCTTTTTAAAAATTCCGATATCAACTTACTCTAACACCTAGTCAGTGGATGTCCTTTTGGTTACATGTGTTAGAAAACATACCTGCTCTTTTTCAAGCATATCAGCTTTTCTCAGTATCTTCATTGCATAGATATGGCCGGTATCTTTCTTCTGGACCAGTCGCACCTAGAATGTAAAAGTTGATCACATTATATATTAATGACAAACAGTCACTACTATTTATTTAGGAGCAAAAGGTAGGTTCCTTTAAAGAAAGCAGTGTTGCAATTTGTCATTGAGAGTATTATAGGCACTCTATTAAAATTAAACTAATACATATCAAGCTATAGTTTGATAAAATAACATATTTTAAACTATTAATATCTTAAGATACATATTTTCAATAGCAGTGACTTTAAAAAAGAACCACACCTCTCCAAACGCTCCTCTTCCTATAACTTTCAGAGATTCAAAATCATCCAAACCAAGTCTGGTCCTCTTGAGCCGTAAGAACTCTGTTTCCTTGCGAGCATGTTGTGATCTGCGTAACTTTTTCTATTTAAAAAAGACAGTTTAAAAATATGACTGTAAAATCAGATTGCTTCAAAGCAAAATGACAGTATTAAAAGACAAGGTACATAAAAATGGGGATGAAGTATCTTAAATATTGTATACTAGTGCTATAACTTAGTTACCAAAGTCACGTATTTATTAAGGGTGGAAAGAATAAAACAATCTAAGGAAAACTTAAAAACATGTTTAACAACTGATAAATCTTTATTCTTCAAGTGCACTCCATTAAATATTTCAACTTCACTGGTTATCACATTCTTTTATCTATATGCTAACTTAATTCAAAAATAAAAATGAAACTTTAAGAAATGCTAATAGAATTCTGATATTGAATTTTACTGTCAAAAATCTACTTTGCTTCAATTCCTTAAATTTGAAGGTTGCTCTGTCACAACTACTTAGGACACCAAAAGAATACAACGCTAGTCTTTCTATAGAAATTTATTTATGGCATAATTTATATTCTTGGGCAAATTTTAATAAACTGCTTGAGACTTGCCACACAACTTCCTGAAAATATGAAATTATGACAAAAAAATTACATGAAGAGTTCATTAAAATATTCATGTCAGGAAGTGCACAAAAAAACTAGCATTAATAAGAAACATTATGAAATACCTGAAGGTACATTTAGAAAGGGCATTTATTTCATGTTCCCCTCACCAAACAAAATTCAGTTTTAGACATAGCTCCTAGTAAAGGTAACGCAGAGTAGGAAATGAACAAAATCAGGGAAAAAATTAAACCTCTGTTCATCTTCAACTGAACCCTATCAAGCTTTCAGGGTTCAGTTCTGAGAGGAGACACGTCAACATGACTGTGGCAGCTCAGAAGCATTACTCCTAAGTGCAGCTCGATGGATAACCACTGAATAACCCTTCCTACTCATGTGTATCTGTTCACAAAAAGGTAAGGCAAAGTACTAATTAGAACGATGTAAATATGTATGAAATTCTTTTAACAAAGTTAACCTAAAAGGATTAAAATTCAGAAATTATGTCTCCAAGGGGAGTTCCCTGGTGGTGTAGTGGCTAGGCTTCCATGGGTTCAATTCCCAGCCAGCGAACTACAGCCCCCTCCACCAAAAAAGAAATTATGTCTCCAATTTAAACAGCTAAATGAAATTAAACATGCAGGTATATCAATGGTGGACACAGTGAAGATTATACTTTTGTTCAAAAATGTCTTTTGAATAACAGTTTAAAGAACTGGATTACCAGTAAAACAAAAAGGTAAAAAAGTGGTTTTAAAATTTAAAACTATAGTTTAAAAGGCCACATGGTGGCACTATAGTACTATCTTTCAAAGCAGTGAAGCCCTTTTAAAATTACATAAATGAATACAAAAATTTTGAAAGACATTCTGAATTTCTGACTTTATGAATTATAAAACAGAGTACAGTTGGATGTAGTTTCAGTAATTTGTCTACTCTGAATGGAAGAGATGACCTTATTATAGTCTCATAAATTATGCTCAAAATGACAAGATGAAAGAGAGGCAGCTAAAGAAAATAATGTTCATTACTATCTGACAGGTGGAATGCAGCAAGTAAACAATACTTACATAGTTGGGGACAGCTGTTTAATGGCAAAATGGGAGAATCACAAGTGTATGGAATATATAATCCTACAAAAATGGGATGTTACCTATAACATTGTTACATTACTTTTAAAAAGTCTTATTTCATGAAATTAATCTTATAGTCCAGAGGTAGTGGATGCAAGTCCATTAAAAAAAAAAAAATGGAGGGAGTTCCCTGGTGGTGTAGTGGCTAGGCTTCAGCGCTCTCAATGTTGTGGCCTGGGTTGGATTCCCAGCCAGGGAGCTACTCCCGCCCGCCGCCACCCCCCACCCCACCCCACCCCCGCGCCAAAAAAAAAGGGAAAAAAGCATGTTGATATATCTGCTTATGATTTGTACAGATTAAGTCATCTCAAAAAACAAATAACATTTTTGTAGTAATCATATTCTTTCCTCTCCAAATAGAACAAAATTTGTTGACAGGCTTAATATTTCATGGCTCTCTTTTGCAGCTTAAACTTGTTATTTTAGTTTTCCATTAGAGTAAGTAACATTCTATGTTTGTGATTTTCTTAAGTGAGATTAAACTAGAAATGCATTGCTTTCTTCCTTTCTCTTATTCCTTTTTAAATGGGTGTTCCTCAAATTCTTAGTCTGTAGGGTACTCTGTTTTTGTATAAGATAGACAGTATATGCAGAAGCTTTGGGATATGAAAGGGTTCAGCTAGGACCTTCATCTCAGTATATATGCTTTTCATGGCTACATTATATGGTTTACTTTTCACAAGTAATTTCACAAATAATTTTCTATTACAGAACAGATTAAGAAAAAATACTAGTTTTCATTTTAAAACTACATTATTTGTATAAAACAATTTTATTTTGAAAAATCCCATCCTACATATAGGTAGTTCCAACATATTTTATATTAGGTTTAGAGAATATGTCTCTTTTATAGAATTTGACATAATCTACATAGGACCTGGCCTGGGGCCTAACAATAAGCATTCGTGCAACTGAAACATCTTTACTGAAAATTTTTAGTTTTATAAATGGTTATTATGCGTCACTACTATTTTTAGGGGAAAAATCATCTCATTTTCTGCAAGTTTTTTAGAAGAATGAAGAAAATAACTCTAATGTAGTTAGTACTTCCTGGTGCAGACCAGAGGTTGCATACGTTGCATACGGGAAACTACAAACTGTATTCAACTTGCAGATGTATTTGACTTAGCCTGCAAGTTGTTTTTAAAACACTGGAATTACTTGCCAATATTGTGAAAAACAAGTGATTTCACAAAGAAGTCCAGATTTCCACCTTCTCTTGAAAAACAGGAATTTGGCCACACCAAGCCGACAGTGACATTCCCCTTTTGATGGGGATCGGTTCTCTAATTTGTCAGTCTCCATCCCTGATGCCAGTCGCCAGTTGATGTGTATAATTGGACTGGTGTGCCTGTTTTCCTACACTACAGTGAAAAGTGGTTATGACTTTGCCAAAAGGCAAACTGTGAGGATCAAATAATTTAGAAAGAGGTAAAATCTATTTCTTTTGGAAGTGAAAAAATATTCTTATAAATATGCAAAGTATGTAAGATCAAAAGAATATAACCTAAGATGGTAGTATGAAACCAACCTAGTCAGCTTCCCTTATGTATGTCACCTGCTTGGCCCTTGGACGTCTGTTTTTGTAATCTCTCCTCCAGATTTCAAATTAAGATCTTATACATAAGACTTCCATATCAATATAATAATATATAATGTATATTAATATAATTATAAGGTTATTAATGATAAGTTATTAATACTAATGAATAAAAATGAGGAAAGATAAGCTCAGTCTTATTTTTTCTCTATTGATTGAAATACAGATCTAAATCATTACCTTTCTCAGTTAAAATTTAAAGAACACAAATGAAAAGTTTTAAAAATATTATAGTAAAATTTGAGTTATCCAGATTGAGTAAACTGATTAACAAAGTAACCACTTTTGGTTTAAACAATAAAATATTTTGTTATTTAACACCACAAATATAAAACAAAAACAGAAATAATCCTAGGAATGGTGCAGGGAAGATTAGATAATGGTATGATTTCAAATCGTCATCTGAAGACTTATTTTTAAAAACTATGTAAATTCTTTTCTGATCATTGAAGACTGTTAAACTAATTGATCTAGATTATATCTTCTTATTGCCTATATCTCCCTATTGCCTAGAAAATAAAATTTATGTATACATTTCATAGTAAACTATTCCAAGCCTAGCTTTCCATTATGTGCCATCGATTTACCTTGCAATTTCCTTTACTGCATCCTTTACCTTTCATTACCCTACATACTCATCATATTGCATATACTTCTTAACTCTAATGCAAATTCTACCTACTTTTTTAAAGACTTAAATCAACTGTTACCTCTTCCATGAAACATTTTCTGATCCCCTGAATTAGGAAAAATATATTTCTGTATTTTTAAAGGCTGCCACATTCTACCACGTATACATATTTTTACATACACTCACATGTAACCTCTCCTCTTAATCTGTAAACTCCTTGAGGGAAAGATCCATTGTTCATTTATTCACCAAATACTTATTCTAGCCCTCTACCGGCTTTGGAGATACAATGCTAAACAAGACATTATGGAGTTTCTACTCTGGGAACATGGTAATTTTAAGGCTGCCACAGGGACAGGAACAGTGTTATGGTAGAATGTAGGATGAGTACCTTAAGAAATTAGAGGGGGTTCCCTGGTGGCTAGGTGTTGGTGCTCTCAACACCATGGCCTGGATTCGAATCCCAGCCAGGGAACCACCAAAAATAAATAAATAAATAAATAAAATAATAGTAATAAATTAGGGAAGATTTCCCAGTGGAAGTGAGGCCTCAAGTTTCCTGAACAATAAGGTGAGGCAGGAGTAAGGAAGCTCCAAGCAGCAGAAATAGCATGTGAAAGGTCCAGAGGCAAGAGCACAGAAATGGAAGTGATTCCATACTATTGGTCAGGGCCAGTGCTACAGAGAGATAAGCAGAGCCCAAATGTAGGTAAGGGGTCTTGTACACCAATGTTGAAGGGTTTGTCCTTATCCTGAGAGTCTCAGGAGCCAATGAAGGGGATTAAGCAAAAGAGTGATGTGATCCATCTGTTTTTAGGCAGATAACCCTGGTTGCAATGTGCAGCAAAACTGTCAGTGGGGGTGGGGCAGAGAAAGAAAGACTAGTCCGGGGCAGTAACTCTTCAGTGGAAGTAAGTAGTTTAAAACTAAGGAGTGGCACTGGACTAGAGAGCTGAATGATGTTAAGAAATACATTTAGGAAAAATTTTGAGATTTTGCAATTTATTAATTCTTCCAGGAGCCCTCTTCTAGTTCCACAAACCTAGAATACAGCAGATACTCTTCATTAAATCTTTGGTCTTGGAATTGGGGGTGGGGGGGCAAGCTGCCTCCTTTAAAAGATATCCATCATAGCAATAAAGAAAGATGCTCATATTCAAATAATGAAATGTATATTATCTAAGTTATAAAGTCATCTGCTATCAATAAATGCAAAAGTTACTTGGGTTGCTTTTTTGTCCAGTAATTACTGTTTTTTCCCCAGCTTTATTCAGATATAATTGACATATAACATTGTGTAAGTATAAAGTATACAATGTGATGAGTTGATATATTGTGAAATGATTACCACAATAAGATTAGTTCATATATTTTTTTATTTAACTTTTTTGTTGTAGTGAGAACATTTAAGATCCACTCTCTTAGCAACTTTCAAGTACAAAATACAATACTGTTAACTATAGTCACAGTAATTACAGGTAACATTACCTCTTCATCTGCTAATCCTTCTTCTTCCATGGCCACTTCTAATTTCTTCTGCCTTAAGAAAAGAAAAAATAATTTATATTTTAAATACATTCCTAACTATTCCCATTGAAGAAATGTACATTTATTTATTCAAGTTTACCACTTCAATTTGCTGTGCTAAAAAACAATCTTTCAAGTTTAATCAAAATAATCATCAAGAACATTTTTCTTAAAATATAAACCCAATTCAGATTTAACTTTCTCATACTGGCCAAATGAAAAATTTACTTCTAAAGCTGCCTATCTGAATTTCTGGTAAAGGTGACTGATGTTCTATTAAGGAAAGTTCTGTTATCTAATGTTCAAACCACCAATATCGTTAACATTTATCAATGTTTATATTAGAAGTATATAAAGGTAACTACAGTGTAAATTTTAAGGTGGATATCTCTGTTTGAATCCTGATTCTAACAATTAGCTAAACAAGCTTGTCTAAATCCTTCACTTAAAGTCTGAGCTTGATTTCCTAATCAATCATGGAAAGATACTCTGCAACTGAGTGTATTTTATTCTATTATAATTCTTTGTAAACTGGAAAGGCATATATGTATATAGAAAGTGACCCATGAACTAACAGAACATTTGCTTTTCTAGGAATCTCCCAGTTCAGTCGTTCCTGATTTTAAAAAGGCACCCTTACAGTTAGTTAAGCTGAGCAGTGTGGGAGCAGGGCGGATGGCAGGGCCAGGATGCATGAAGTAACTAGTAACCAGTGAAATGGTTGTGGTACAAATTTTGAAACTCATTTCCAAGTGAATATAAAGTATTTTATTTCTGCCGTATTGGTTTTTCCTACAGATAAACCTGAGAGAGCTCCTCCTAATTAGTTTTGGAGTACGTTAGAATCAGACTAACTTCCCAGGATTTACCCAGGTGGGTATAAGTAACGGTTGAGGACTGAAACCAATCATTGTTTGATAATTGTTATTTATGACAATATATCCAAAGGTAAGCTCTTTACTAACCCATTATTAACACCACTTTTTTTCTTTCTTAAGAAAAATTCTTAACAAAAATATCTAAATCCTGTTCATAAATCAGCAGCACCCAATGGAGAAGATGAGACCTAAAACATATTCTTTACTCACTTCCTCAGCATTTATAATAGGTACCGTGGTGTTTACACACTGATTTTTATCTTTTGTTCACATATCATTCCCCTAAGCCCAACCTTAGAATGGAATGAGCTCCTAACATTGGATTCTGTGCCTGCCACCTGTGCTTCTGGGCACTGCAGAGCTGCTTGCTGAATGATTTTGAGTTGTCTCCAGTGCAGAAAGAATCCAAATGGAAAAGGACCATTAATCTAGAAGGGATGTCAACATCCAAGCAAGTCTGTCTTCAGTCAAATCTCTACTGCCCGCTTTCCTATCCTAGCCAAGACTAACATTCATGAACTCATCCCTCATTCAGGAGTAACTTTCATCCATTTCCACCACTGCGCCTAGCCAGGAACGAAAGTGACTTCTCTTGTACCTTTTTAAAAAATAGTTTTCCTCCTAAAATGCTGACATTTTGTTCTGACTGAGAGTTTATTTGGCTCACGTATTTATCCAGTTAGTTAAGCCTTAAAAATTCATCACATGTTTTCATAAGTATAAACTTTTAGAAAGTATGAGCTGTTTAATATGACTACCATGGCACCACCACATTGAAAAAAACAGCAGATACTTTTATTCTTACTTTTATTTTGGAAATAGAGGGTAAAACTGAACTACTTTAAGGTTTCAACATGAAAAAAACAATGAACCTTTAAAAATGTGATGAATAACTTACATGCCAGGCTCCTGAAAAAATATAGATCGTTCTTTCCTTTGTTATCTCCTACTTTGTTCACTCTCCCTTGATGATTTGAACACTTCTGGAGACTTTCATTACATTCACAATGACTGTAACTACTTGTATATTTAGATTTATATCTAACTTATTTTGTGCTTTCTATTTGTGCATACTGGTATTTGATATTCCGGTTTTTCTTTTTCTCTTGCCATCTTTTACACTGATTTTTTCCCTCATTCTATTTTTTTCTTCAACTAGGTTGGAAGTTACAAACTTTATTTTTATTCTTTTATTAGCTACCTTAGAAATTATAACATATAGACTTAATTTGTCAAAGTCTGAAATTAATCAATCTCTGTTGTATCTCTCTCTTTAGAGATACAAAGATATCTAAGAACACCTTAATTCCACTTCCTACTATTGGAAAATATTTAAATTCTATTTTTTTCATGCTTAAGGCATTATCATTATTACTATTAGTTTATACAACTGATTTTTGTTAGGATTTATCCACACCTTTACATTTAGATCTTCCATTTGTGATCACTTTTGTTCTGCCTAAATACAATCTTTTGGAGATGTCTGCTGATGACAAAGTCTTAGTTTAACTTGCCTCTGCTCTGTTCCCTTTCCTCCCTTCCTTTTAGGAACTTTGATGACAGATATGCTAGCTTTTCTCTGCTTCTTAACTCTCTTCTATATGTCTCTCTAGGTGGACATCTGAATAACTGTTTTATTTTCTAGTTATAATTCTCTCCTTAGCTGTGTCTAATCTGTATTTAGACTTATCCAAAATTATGTTCAAAACCTGAGTCTTTTTCTTGCGTCTTATTTTCACTAAAGTTACACCACTCTCTGATTGCCCAGGCATGACATTTCAAAGCCAGTAGTGACTTGTCCCTCTTAAATTTCATATTTGGCTAGTTTCCATGATTTTTCAACATTTTTCACCTGTCAGTTCTTCTCTATTGTTACTATCGTAACCCAAATTCAAGCCTCATTTCTATTTGCCTGGACTGTATCACTAGTCTTCTCTGTTTCTAATCCCTTTTCCCACAGCCACTCTATACGTCACAATATTCTTCTAGAGAAACACCTGCAATCTCTTGTTCTTCTGTTCAAAACTCATGGAGGCTCTCTACTATCATAAAAATAGCTATATTAACAAAGCATCCAAGGCTCCCAGAAATGATGAAATCCAAGTTTAGCTAAATTAAATGTTGCCTGAGCTAGCAATGAAGGTGACTTCTTCTATCTGATATCTTTCCTCCTGCTCTATTACCTCTTCCTCCTCTCTTTTATGTACATGTAACTAGGACTCCTCCTTTAGAGCCCTGCTTAAACACTAGCACAATTTATGAAGCCCTCCCAGTTGCCTTAAGCAAAAGCAATCTCTCTCTTCTTTGCCCTTCTCTTGGTGATATTTTTTACTCTTTCATGTAATATTTATGTGCATTATCTCCCTTACTATGAATTTCCTGAGGGCAAAAAGTCTTTTATTTTTTATTCTTTTATTCCCACTTATATACACACAACACTATAAATGCATTTGGATTAAAGTAAATTATTCATAATGCATCGTTCTAAAAGAAAGTATAAATATATGTCATAATTTCATGGTTGGAAATGTTTTGTTTAAAACATTAATTGACATCTGAAGTAAGTACATGGGCACACAGGACAAGAAACTATTCTGCAAAAATAAAACAAGTAACTAGGTCCACTGTTTGTATGGGAAACTTAAAAACAACACACAGGAATCTACAATATTTATATAACGGACATGTTTACACTCTACTCACAGTACATGTTTACACTGTAGTCACAGCACAACAGCTGATTTAAGTAAAAATTTTCACTAGCCTTTACTATACCTGGTTTCTCTCTCTTCATGCTGTATAATTAGGTTGCTGTAAAAATTCTCCAGCGTAAGCTTGGCCACAGTGACTCTTTCCCGGGTATGATTGCTCATAGGAAAGGTGGTTGTAGTCCCTGCCGTCATTGCCATAGTAATAGAAACTGAAATAACATATAAATACAAATTATTCAGTAGGAAAAAACTTTCTATCCTCTATAACAAACTCTAGAAATGATCTGATCTCTACTAAACAAAATTCTACCCTAATAGTTGAGATAACCAAATCTTTCACATTATAAATAATACAATGCTAATAATGAAAGAGAGAGATGCACTATTCCCAAAGCAATAGAAATTAATTTTGCACTGGCAAAACTAGGAAAGAATAGCAGTAAAGAAGCAATAGTGGCAGTTCATACACCATTTAATACATTTATATACAAAAGGCTATATTCAAGAATTCAAAACAAGAAAGGTTTGGTCTTTTATTTTCTGTTATTGATTACTAAATAAAAGCCACAAAATTTTGCTAATACAGTAGACTCTCCATTAACTGGAACTCAAGTAACCAGCACGCTCAGGCAACCGGCAAAATGCCAGTTGCTTGCATTCTGGTTAATGGAGAGTCTACTTACATTTATCAGGCATTGACCAATCCCATGGGTGCCAATTAATTTAGAGTCTACTGCACTTATATCCTCAATAAATGTAAATCCCCTAAGAGTTCATGGGGTTTAGTTAAATAGTAAGAAATAGCTTCTGCCATATAACTTCTATGAAAGATAAAATTTTGCATCAAATAAGCACACAATTACCAGTCTAAAGCAATTCTTAGGAGTATATGTTTTAGAGGAAAACTACTTTTAGAAGGAAGGCCCCTTGGATGGAGTCTATGGCTGCCCTATTTCTTTTTTTTTTTTTTTTTTGGTTGGTTCCCTGAGTGGGGATCAAACCCAGGCCACGGTGGTGAGAGCACCGAAGCTCAGCCACTACACCACCAGGGAACCCCCACAGCTGCCCTATTTCATTCTGAATTCTATGTCATTTCAGATAGTGCTGCAACAAGGTCTAGTATACTTCTCCAGACTAGGGGGTCCATTTCATTTTCAAATGATACTCAAATGACCACAGGAACCTGGAAAAAAAAAATGTATGAATCCAACAGGGAAGTTTTGTGGCCTTGACTAGACAGTGTGTGTCTACTTAAAGCCATTAAAGTACCAACTTTTAAAAATCACTAGGCCAGCCAAACAAAGTATCAGTTTGCAGATAATCTAGACAATTAAACAAGATAAGGATGGTAGCAAAATGGCTGCTTCACAGCGGTAGAGACTGAACTCTGGTGGCTGCTTTGGTGGGCACTGACCCTAAGACATTTGCTTACCGCAGCCTACATCTGGACCAAAACAAACAAAAAACAAATAAAAACTGGAATGGTTCCATACATTAAAGAGATGATTGCTTATCTAGATCCAGATTGCTAAGAGTGAGCGTCCAATGTTGCATTCTCAGCTAAGTGTTCCCTAGAGCCCACCTACTCTTCAGCACCCACCTCCTTAAGTACACAAAGATACAGGTGCCTGCATGTAGACCTGAACTGGCCAAGAATCTAGGGACAATGGAAAGAACAGAAAGACCCTTCTTGTGCTTCAATATCAAGCCAGGTATAGTTTGAAAGCACACAATTAACTATGACAAGTTTCCAGTTCCACTGACATCTTACTGGGTTATGTCTAAATCTGAATCTATTATTTTAGCATCATAAACTTGTTCCTCTGCTGACTACTCTAAATCTTTTTATAACAAGAAGCTGAACACCTTATTGGTTTAAAATCTTTCACATCTCCTCACTGCCTACAGCAAGTCAAATGAGCTTAGCCAGATAAACAAAGACAACTCACACATACTGAATGCTGGTGAATACCAGGAATTTTATATTTTATTCATTGAATTTCCCTTTATTCTCCTGAGGATTTAAGATAGTGGCTCCTTCTATGCATGACAGCATTTCATCCTCTGTTAGATAAGGAAATGAAGCTTAGAAAAGCCACATGGCTAGTGGGCTGTAGAGTCAGGACTCCAACTCCCAGGGCTATCTCCAACTTGCCATCCTAGTCTTATCTGCTGCCCTTCCTCACAGCTCACTTTTCTCCCAACACACTCCTTTCTTTCACACCTCCAAGCCCTCACATGACCTATCCCGAAATCAGTTATGTCCTGAACTCTCTTCTCAGGAAACCTGCTGATTCTTTATGGCACAATCTTACTCTGAATACTTCTCTAACACGCCCTACCAGCAGAGACATAGCCTTTGGGATTCTTTCATGTGTGTTCTCTAGCATGTGTATCAGTATATCTCAGGGATGGTGCTTGTCACTCTACTCTACCCCATTAAACCAGGAGCACCTCTGAGCAAGAACTTTTCCTGATTCATTTTTGAGTATTTACCACAACAGCACTGTATCTGACATATGTAAGGTGGTATTAATGATGATGAGTTGACATAGCAAATGGGGGGGTGGGGGAAGAGTTGAAAGAAATTGGCTAAAAGTAAAGTACTCTATAAATGCTGGCTAATAAACAACTGCGGGGAAAACATTACTGAATCTAGGAGTCAGAAAATTTACAGATCTAATCTAGGCCCTGCTGCTAACTCATCATATGGTCTTATTCAAATCAGCAGAATATAAACTCAAGTCACTTTTCCCCAGACAAGCATTATACTATAGTATTTGCTCTGCCCAGTTCACAGAGACTCTAAGGCCATCTGAGATAACACACAGCAAAGCCACAATGGCTTATACAGTTTTAAGACATTATCTGACACTTTGTATAATATTTTAAATGTACTAATGCTTTAATGAGTACTATTTTTAAACACAATAAATAATAAAAATAAATGAAACTCAAGGATTATCATGGCCAAATGATTTTTAAGCACTAAGCCATTCTTGGAATGCTATCTAAGGCAATGCTATCAAACCGGTGGGAGAGGAGCGGGGGAAGCTAAATATAAGGTGGTGGAAAGAGAAGTCACATTAGGTGGTGAACTTATTATACATCAAGTTGACAATGCACTGTAGGATTGTATGCCTGAAACCTATGTAATCCTTGCTAACAGATGTCACCCCAATTAAGTCTAACAATAAAAATGAATTAAAAACAAAACAAAACAAAACAAAAAACCATTTTTGGAAATACCAGAATTACTGGGTTAATGTTCTGAGTTTCAGAATCAGATGCAGAAAAGTCAAAGGAGGAAAAATGGAAAAGGAATGGTATATAGCAGCCATCCCAAATCATGTTTGTTAAGTGGAATTTGGAGGTTGGGGGATTGGAGAAGGCAAATGAAGAGGATGGAATGGAAACTGAAGAATTCAAAAAATTTGAGGCAATCTAGATTATACAAAATTAAACAACGTTTCTTATTGCAAGACCTCCCAGCATCTTTAATATGTTAGTATGTACCCTAAATCCTCTAAAAGGCAGTAATGTATACAATTTGCAGTAGTATTCTAGGGAGCCTCCTTTAGGCATATAAAATTTGAGCTCATGGATAATTTTCTTCAAATACTAGTAAAAATGTTCCTGTTACTTTTTTTCAACATACATTTGGGGGGAGGGGTGTTTTACAATCTCCAATAAAGTGCAATACCTAAGGATTTTAGAGTGTTTCCTGATTTGTCCAGAAGATCTGTAGCTGATAGAGGATTTTAAAATTGGTTTGCCAGTTCCTAGGAGGAAAAAAGCTCAAGACCCAACTCTAGTTGTCCAAGGTCTGTATTTACCTTTCAAAAAGTTTCTAAAATGTTACAAAAACATTTTATAATGCCTCTTGAAGAAAGCACACAGAAGTAATACATAAGTAAATACTTTAGAAGTCAAAAAAGAAAGATGTATGATGTACTCAGGTTGTGGCCTTGAGAGGCAGCTGCTTGGCTGCCAACCAGACTCTTAGAACAGGCAGCTCGGCTCCATCTTCCAAGGGGCAAGGTCTGGCCTTCAGCTGCCAGTGTCCTGGGGCAATCGAAGTCTGGAGGCTACTTTATCCCAGGAGAGTTCCCAAGAGACTGATATACAAGACACACACACAATGGCAATTTACTGATTTACACAGTAAGAAACTGAGTAACAAGGAACAGATCCTTGCATCTTCTGGCAAAATGCACACCTTCCTTGCAGGCAAGCTAGATGTAAAGTCATAATGAGGATGAGAAGATTGCTTGGGGAGCATGGCGTCAGAACAAAGGAAACTGTTATTCAATTTAAATGCTTAATGCCAACAGGATATGGGGAAATCTTAAAAAAAAAAAAAAGACTAATCACTATCTGGTCCAAGGCACTCTGCCCATTTTAAAGTGGCTGGAGACAATCAATATTAAGTTTTGCTGCTGACTGGGCTTTTCCAGACAAAACAAAATTGCAGGGCGAGAGGTGGGCAGAAATATTACTGACCAAATCTTTTGGGGAAACAAAAAAATGAAACAAAAAAATTAGGGAATTCAAACTTTTTTTATGAAACAAAAAAATGTTAGGGAAACAAAAACATTTTTATGAATCATAAAAAAAAATGTTATGGGAATTCAAAACAATTCCAAACTACTAGGAATTGTTTGCATTAACAATACAAAATTAAATATGACGTTGTTTTAGATAAAAAAATTTATGAACTCGAGGCCTTTGTAAAATAGGGGTAAACAGAAGATCAGGTTTCTCCCATCAAAACAAGATGTAATGAGTTTAACTCCAAAATCCAGAAGTAGATATCAAGTAAAGAAAAACAACTTCCAGACACTATGTAATTTAATCATGATTACTATGTTCTTTCCATTCTAGTTATACATACATGCAATTATGTATGCCTTGTTTAAAACCCAAATCAGAGCAAAACCCACATCTATTCATCTTTGTAATGAAAGCATTACATAAAGCACCTGGCAAAGTGCTGAGCACACAGTAGGCATTCTGTAAATAAATGATGGTAACTAAACTCAAATTTAATGGATTTTAAGTTATATATGTTTCATATATAACAACTTCCTTTGGATTATAAACTACAGAATCTTTTCATGTTTTGTTAACCTTCAGAAACAAATCCTACTTGAGAAATAAAATTGCAGAAAAAGCCAAAAATCCTACCCTTAGTCATGATTAAACAGTATCTTTTAGGGATCCTCTTTTAAAACAAACAAAAAAAGTTATTTCCTTCTAACTAGACACAAATAGGGTTTGAAATATCAAATTAAACAAAACTAAGAACAGAAGTGACCAAATTATTACAAAGAAAAAGATATGGACGACCAGGCACTTAATTACATTGCAAATTTATTCCTGAAACAGATTTAACACTGCTCTTTGTCTTTTAGTCCTAAAGTCTTTCTTTAGCCAGAAAAAGAACAGGATACAATTTGCAAGTCTAGAATTCCTGGACTGATAAAAACAACACTAGGTGCCCTTGAATTTCCTGTTCATGTGTTTTCTCCAGACTCCCCTATTCATTAAAGGAGACACTACCAATAGTTAAGTCCAACATTCTTTCATTTATCAAGCCTGGGGAAAAGAGATAACAAATTTGGCACTCAGGCTACCTATAAATAGATGTGTCTCCAACCATTTACCATCACATTTCTAAAGTAGGAAAATAGAATTATTTTACCTGGCTGGTGAAACACACTATTTAATTGGTCGGTTCACCTTAGTTTTCATATACTACATTTTAAGAGAAAACAGTATCCTTAATGTTACTGTATTGCCTTGGAGTGTAAAAAAATTCCTAGATTAATCATTAGTTACATCCATTATGCTACAACAGGTCCTCAGGTTAGATACTGAATGTGCTAGTCCTTAATGACAGAGCAGCCACAACTACCTGAGGTACAATCCAAAGAGTAAGAAATTCAGTCAGGTACAAGTTCAAGTCCCAGCACTTTTACTACTCACAGTTGTATTATTTTCAACCAACATTTATTGCAGATATACACTAGGTGCCACCACTACAAAAAGAATGTGAAGACTGATAAAATACAGTTCCTGCTCTTAGGGAGGTTCAGAATCTTATAGGCACAGAAAGAAGGGAGAGATCAGCTCTCCAAGGGGAAGTGTAGTCAAAGGTTTAATAGAAGAGGAGATGCTTAAACTGAGTCCTAAGGAGGGTGAGGGAGATAAGAGTTCACAAGTCAGATGGACAGGACAAAGGAGGAAAAGGTGTAGGGGCACAAAGTAGACTGACACACTTGAGTGTAGAGCATTGGTTCCCAAGCAGTGGTATGCATACCCCCAGGGGTATGTGAAAGATCATCAGTAATGGCAAAAAAAACAGGTAAAGTAAAGCATGCAAAACATTAGGTATGGAACAACAAATGTTAAGTTTGAATCACTGATAGTGGAGGCACTTCAAAATTAGATCACATTAGTGAATGATGATTGGTGAGGGCATGGCTATGAACCCTTCCACCAAACTAATCTTCTAGCAATCATTACAGTTTCAGAACAATCCATTTACGACATTTCTAAAACATCTCCACACATATAAAGACATCCGTAACCAGACTATTTGATCAGTTCAGTTACTGACTAAAAGTGTGTTATCTTTAATTGTGATTCAAGTAGTTTTTTATTTAATGTTTAACATACTTCCAGTTATTATTATTGTTAGTGATTTTTAAGCATGTCAGTTATGGATCAGTGGTTGAAAACAGGAACAGTTAAACAACCAAAACTTCATGTGGATTATAACCCATCACCAAGTACTTCTCAACACTGCCACAGCTACAAGTACACACATACCTGAAGACAGTAAAAAGGTGTGTGCCTCAGGTACCACACAGAAGAAAAGGAAATACTCTGAAGAGCATATAAATACGTGTTTTCATTTGTAGGGGATGATGACTGTCCTAAGTTTGTGTGTTGTGTGTGGGGAAATACTATCCAACGGTTGCATGAAGCCCTGTCTATTCATGTGACATTTAGAAACTAAATATCCTATGTATAAAAACAAAGAAATATATTATTTTTGGCGCTTAGAAAAGCATCCAACTGTTACTTCATACATGATGTCAGGAAAGAAGGACAATGAGAATGCAGGTGAAGCTTCATACCATATTGCTTATTGTATAGCTAAATGTGGTAAAAACCACACCATAGCTGAAGATTTCATTTCTCCTTCTGTTAAGGATACTGTTGTTTTTTAAAATATATTTGGGAAAGAACATGTCTGCAAATTCAATGCTATCTCTTTTTCAAACAACACAATGTCTAAACGAATGCAGGAAATGTCTGATGATGTTGAAGCTATAGTAGTAGATAGAATTAGAAAAGTAAATTCTTTCCACTCAGGTCAATGAAAGTGTAGATCAGCGGTTCTCTAGCTGTGGGGTTGTGACCCCTTTGAGGGTCGAACGACCCTTTCACAGGGGTCACACCTAAGACCATCGGAAAACACATATTTCCAACGGTCTTAGGAAGGAGACACCGCTCCTCTATCCGTCTGCAGGCGGGTCCGCCCACATGCAGATACGCCCACATACGCGTACCCGGCGTGATGACATCATCGCGCCAACCCCGTCACATGCACCCCGTACAAACACAGGTGTGACAGGGGTGGCGCCATAATGTACTTATGCGGACCAGTCACACCTGTGTAGAGAGCAGCTACCAATAATTTATGGTTGGGGGTCACCACACCATGAGGAACTGTCTTACAGGGTCGCGGCATCAGGAAGGTTGAGAACCACTGACGTAGATGTTGCTGATTTACCCACTTTGCTTGTCATTACAAGGTACTTGGAAATGAAATGGAGGAAATAAAATGGAGAAAAACCTGTTGCTTGGTTACCTATTGACAAAGCGTAACAAAAGCAAAGATATTTTTAATGCAATCAATGGTTATTTCATTGAAAAGGACATTAGTTGGTCAAATTGTTGTGTATGCACTGACAGTGGCAAGCCTGTATCAGGTTGTTTTACAGGCCTATGTGGTCAAATTAAAGAAGTAGCTCCTCATGTACCAAGGCGTCACTACTGCATTCGTAGACAAAGTCTTGCCTCCAAACCTCTTACTAATGAACTGAAAGTTGTTCTTAATGAGGCTGTAAAAGTTGTAAATTTTATTTAATCACAACCACAAAACTCCAGATTGTTTAAGTGCTGTGTGAAGAAATGAACAGCATTCACAGCACATTAGTTTTACATACAGAAGTGAGGTGGCTATCTCGAGGCAAAGTACTTGAAGGGATGTTTGGACTTAAGACACGAAGTCCAGGTATTTTGTGAAGACCATCATTTCCCTCTTGCCCAAAGTTTCAGGACAGTGATTGGCTTCAAAGTCTTGCATATCAGATATTTCAGCCAATTCTTCATTAAATTCTGATCTTAAAAGAAAGCATCTTATTACCTTCTGGGTAGATGTCAGTGAGGAATATGAAGAGCTCAGTGAGAAGGCATTCAAATACCTCTTGCCATTCATTATTAATACTGTTAAACTAATGGAGAGAGCTTTTTCTTCTTACACCTTCATATAAAATAAGTACCACAACAACCTTAATGCAAGTCCGGATTTAAGACTTTATACCTTGCATCTATTGAGCCTGATTTCAAGAAACACAGTGCATCAAAGCAAGCTCAATGATCTCACTAACAATGTTTCAATCAGCTAGTAATCTGCAAAACTATTACAAACTTTTCAGATAACACAAATAAATATTATTAATAGTAAATTAAAGTTTGTTAAATATTCGATCATTATCAATATTTAACTGTTACGAATATTGTAAAATTAAATCTGTGGTTTGTACTTTTAGTGTAGTAGTTTCTCTTTTTTAACTTATTACCTCATTTCCACTATTGTTCATTAAGATAGGCACTGAACAAAAGTGTCAGTATTTAAAAACAGCTGTTTTAAAAATAAGGGGTACAATTTTATAGAAATGGGTTTAAAAGAGGTATACAAGTGATAAAAGGTTGGGAACCACACTAGAGAATTGTTTGAGTACATATGGTGACAGAGCAGAGAAGAAGGTGGAAAGGCAGATAGGAGTGATGATAAAATACATTTTTTTGCCACATTAAAACATTATCCTAAGCGTAAGTGGGAGTCAGTCAAGTCTTTTAATTAAGTGAAGAACCAACAGCCAATAAAGAACATTTTTTTGAGTGCTTACCCAAGTACCAGGACCTCTTCTAAGAATGTTACATGTTTTAATGCATTTCATTCTCCTAACCACTCCTAAAATCCTATTTGATTGGCACTTTGGATAGATTACACTAGTATAGGGAGGATGGCAAAAAGGCTGGGAGTAGGTTAGACTAGAGGACTATAAATCAGGTTGGGGGGATTCAATAATAAATAGTCAGGGGTTACAAACTGGTGGCCTGTAGCCATATTAAGTTTGGCTTGCACTATGATTCATAAATTGGAAGCTTTCACATAAAATTCCAGATTCTGATTCCACTTAAAAAATGGGATCTCTCCATTATGAGCCCACACACCTGCCTGGAAATAGACAGCTGGAAGAGAGAAGCAGAAGCCTCCTAGCAATCCTGCATTCTGCCAGAGTGCACCAGCTTTCTACTCGCTCATGCTCAGCCTCCACTCATTTTATTATCTGCCTGCTTCCTACGAGCATTTGCCACTACAATTCTTGGTTTAGAATAGACGAACGAGTCCCTAATTTAAGAGAGTAGCAGAAGACATTAAAAGACGAGCCCTTCCCAGTTACTCAGCTGGGAAGACTGAAATCTGTAATTATCTCTGGGTATCGGATTTGGATGACTGGGTAAATGGACCCATCATTCATTAGTAAAGATGTGTAATATAAGAAGAGCTAACTTAATGCGGAAATAAATTCAGTTCAAGAGTGATCCTGTCTGAGTTATTTAACCAGACTCAGGATCCATGTCTCTGAAGTGAAGAGAATACATGCCAACCTCAGAGGGTTGATGGGATGCTTCGATGGTGGCAGACAGAGCAGTGATGAAGGGTCCGATTTCCTGGATCTCAGTTTTGGCCCAGACACTAACTAGCTGTGTGACTTTAAGCAAGTTACTTAAACTTTCTGTGTTCAGTTTCCTGTTCACTAAAATAAAGATAATGATGGCCAACTTGTGTACATGCTGATTAGGTTAAATATAAGTCTTACAAGAATTAGGAAAGTTAATATTTGTAAAGGACTTGGAACAACAGTGTTTGGCAGAGGAATGCCATGTAAATGTTTGGGAAATCAATAAATTAAGTAGGAAACTACTTTAAAACATCTGTTAACTCTTAATAAATGTGCAAAAATGATTAATTTTCTTCCCTTCCCTGCCTAATCTTCCTGCTCACTCCTTCTGCGTTGGGCTGCTATCCTAAATTAGTTTGTAAACTGGTTTCTAGTGCATATTCCCTCTCTCTCTTAGTCTTAAAACCTACTTGATTTGACAAATTTGATTGCTTTTAATGGAGAGAGGAGAGAAATGTATCAAAAAGTACCTACCAGTTTCTTAAACAGAAAAAACTTGGAAGTGAAAAAAAAACAAAACAACTCTTCGTGTAAGTTGTATTGGAAGTTAGTAGGGATTTGGGAGTACAACTAGGGTGGAAGAACGTATTCCAGGGAAGAACTAATCACTTCTCTCACAAGATGCAGTGATTCCTGTGAGGTAACAGACATCCAATTGATTATAATCTATTTACTGCATTTAGTGTCAAGAGCTTTTGCTTTGTGCCAGTTGCTTGAGTTCTAGTTAACAGTCTACTTACATTTATCTACATCTATCAATCCGCATGTGTACTGGTTAACTTAGAGCCTACTGTATATAAAAAAAAGTCCAATTTTACCAGTAAAACAAAGACATATGGAAACTTTAAAATAATGCAATCTGTTCCCTATAGGAAAGTAAACACAATTTAGGGGGAAAACTCCCTTGGGGTCCAGTCTATCATGAGATGCGTTTCTCAAACCTCATCTGTACTTGTGCATTTTTTTCTAGCTTTATTGAGATATAATTCACAAGTAACATTGTGCCATTTTAAGGTGTACAAGGTAATGATTTGATATATGCAGATATTGTGAAATGACTACCACATATAATTACAATTTTTTATGGTGAGAACTTTTAAAATATACTCTTTAAGCAACACTCAAATATACAATACAATATTGTTAACTATTGTCATCATGCTGTACATTACACCCCAAGAACTAATAACTGGAAGTTTGTATACTTTGACCACTTTGACCCATTTCCATCCCTACCCTCCACTGCCACTCACCTATGATAATAACCAATTTGCTCTGTTTCTATGTTTTTAGATTCCACAGTGAGGTCACACAGTATTTGTCTTTCTTGTCTGACTTATTTCTCTTAGCATAATGCTCTCAAGGTCCATGCATGTTGCTGCAAATGGCAGGATTTCCCTTTTTTGTGGCTGAATAATATTCTCTCTCTCTCTCTCTCTCTCACACACACACACACACACACACACACATTTTCTTTATCCATTCATCTGTCAATGGACACTTCCATGTCTTAGCTATTGTAAATAATGCTAGCTATCTCTGAGATAATGATTTTATTTTCTTTGGATAGATAACCAGAAGTGAACTGCTGAGTCATATGGTAGTTCTATTTTTAATTTTTTGAGGAACCTCTATATTGTTTTCTACCACAGCTATACCAATTTACATTCCCAGGAATAGTATATAAGAGTTCTTATTTCTCCATAATCTAGTGGACACTTTGTTATCTCTTGTCTTTTGTTAACAGCCATCCTAATAGGTATGAAGTGATCTCATTGTGGTTTTGAACTGCATTCCTCTGACAATGAGTGATGTTAAGTACCTTTTCATGTATCTGTTGGTCATTTAAATATCTCCTTTGGAAAAATGTTTTATTCAGGTCCTTTGCCCATTTTAAAATTGGATCTCTTTCTCTCTTTTTTTTTTTTGCTATTGAGTTGTATGAGTTACTTGTTCCTTCCATGTTTTGGATATTAAGCCCTGGTACTGGGATTTTCTTCGTTGGTAGATTTTTGATTACTTATTCAATCTCCGTTCCTGTTATTGGTCTGTTCAGATTTTTTATTTCTTCAGGATTCAGTTTTGGTGGTTATATGTTTGTAGGAATTTACCCATTTCTTCTAGGTTGTCCAATTTTTGTTGGCATTTAATTGTTCATGATAGTCTCTTATAATCCTTTGTATTTCTATGGTATCAGTTATAACCAATCTCTCTCCTCTTTCGTTTATAATTTTATTTGGGTCTTCTCTCTTTTTCTTGGTTAGTCTAGCTAAAGGTTTCTCAACTTTATCTTTTCAAAGAACCAATCCAGTTTTGTTAATCTTACATAATCTGTATTTACGTCTATTCTGGTCTGTATTATTTCCTTCCTTCTGCTAACTTTAAGCTTAGTTTGTCCTTTTTCTTCTAGTTCCTTAAGGTGTAAAGTTGTTTATTTGAAATCTTTCTTTTTTCTTAATGTATGCATTTACTGCTATAAACTTCCTTCTGTGAACTACTTTTGGGGTATCTCATATATTTTGGCACTTTGGATTTCCATTTTCATATATTTTTAAATTTCTCTTTTAATTTCTTTTTTGACTCACTGGTTATTCAGGAGTATATTGTTTAATTTTCATATATTTGTGAATTTTCCAGCTTTTCTCCTGATATGGATTTCTAGTTTCATAGCATGGTGGTCAGAAAAGACACTTGATATAATTTCTGTCCTCTTGAAAGAAAACGTTCCATCTGTATGTGAAAAAATTTATTCTGATGCTGTTGAATAAAATGTTCATTTTTGTCTCTTTGGTCCATTTGATCTATAGTGTTGAATATTCAAGTCGGCAGTTTCCTTACTGATTCTCTGAATGATCTATCCATTATTGAGAGGGTACATTAAAGTCTCCAGCTATTAATGTATGGCTGTTTATTTCCTCTTTCAGTTCTGTAAGTACTTTATTCATTAGGTTTCTGATGCTGGGTACATAATTACTTATGATGGTTACATCTTCTTGATGGACTGACCACTTATAACCTAAAGTATATTTTGTCTAATATAAGAATAGTTACCTCTGCTTTCTTTTGGTTACCATTTTTTTTGAAATGGCATTTTCCATCCCTTCACTCTCAATATATTTGTGTTCTTAAAGCTAAAAAGAGTCTCTTGTGATTTTCTTTAAAATCCATTCAGCCATTCTATGTATTTTGATTGGAGAATTTAATCTATTTACATTTATGGTAATTATTCACAGGTAAGGACTTTATTGCTATTTTATTCATTGCTTTCTGATTGTTTCATAAACTATCTGTTCCTTGCTTCCTGCTTTGCTATCTTGTTTTGTACATGATGACTCTTTTTGTGGTGGCATCTCTGACTCCTTTCTTTTGTGTGTCTGCTATGGGTTTTCCTTTGTGGTTACCACGAGGCTTACATAAAATATCTTAAATATCCTATTTTAAGTTGATAACTTCAATAGTACTCAGAAACTTCCTACTTTTACTCCCCCCCCACACACACATTTTAGGTTATTGGTGTTATAACTCACATAGTTTTTTATAGCTTGTATCCAATAACATTAATGTAGTTATGGTTCTTTTTAATATGCTTCTTTAAACTGTTAGAGTTGTGAATTATGTATAACCATTACAATATTAAAAAACATGACTTAAATGATAAGTTCTGACAATTAGTTCATGAACTCATTCTAGAAAAAGTGCTACATACTTCACTGCTTAATATCACTATGGTCACCTTTGAAGTACTGCCATGAAACTATGCACTGACACCAGCTCCTACTCTACCCTTCAAAGCAATTTTGAAACACTTTTTCTGGAATGGCTATCAGAGCTGTCGCTCTATGAACCCTGATGTCCTGAATGTCATCAAAATGTCTCTTTTCAAAAGTCACTGGGGGCCAGATTATGTGAGTAGGGAAGGTGTTCCAATATAGTTATTTGTTTACTGGCTAAAAACTCCCTCACAGACAGTGTGAGCTGGTGCATTGTCGTGATGCAAGAGCAATGAGTTGTTGGTGAAAAGTTCAGGTCATTTTCGTCTTAACTTTTTCACACAGTCTTTTCAGCACTTACAAATAGTAAACTTGGTTGATTCTTTGTCCAGTTGGTACAAGTTCATAATGAACAATCCCTCTGATATCAAAATAGGTTAGCAACATTGTTTTGACTCTTGATTTGGACTGACAGAATTTTTTTGGTCATGGAGAATTGGCTGATTTCTATTATGCACTTTGACGCTTTGTTTCAGGGTCATATTGAAACAGTCATGTTTCATCACCAGTGACAACACAGCCCAAAATATCATGACTCTCCAGAAAGTCTTGGCAAACTTTGACTCTCCTTTACTTTTATTCATCAGTGAACTCCGTTGGGACCATTTTTGCACAAACCTTTCTCATACCAAGATTTTCACTTAAGATTTTCCTGTTTCTCTATTAATGTTTAATTGGTCTGCTATGCTTCTCACAGTCAGCCAACAATTTGATGCACATTTTGAAGAATTTTTGCAATGTTTTCATCAGTCTGCTCATTACTGACCTCCCTGACCTCTCTTTTCATCAGTGACACTTTCGCTCCTCTCAGAAAAACGTTTAATTTGTTTGTACACTGCCATTTTCTTCATGGCATTATCCCCATAAACTTGGACTAACATGTCCCTGATTTCACTTCCACTCTTCCCAAGTTTAACAAGAAATTTAATGTTTGTTCATTGCTCTTATTTAAGCTCCAACATTCTCATGGCAGCACACAAAAATAATGAATGCCACTCAGCAAGACACAGGCACACGTCGATGTGAACACAGTTGTGAGAAGTTATGAAACCTTACTGAGTTATCTGTACAGTGCTGCCAACATAAGCACATGGTGGGAAATTCATGAACTTAAATGTCAGACCTTGTAATATTTACTATTACCAGTGAGTTTTACACATTCATATATTTTTATGATACTAATTAGCATACTTTTATTTAGGCTTGAAGGACACCCTTTAACATTTCTTTTATGTTATAATAAACTCCCTCAGTTTTCTGATTGGTGGGTAAGTCTTTATCTCTTCATTTGTGAAGGACCGTTTTACCAGATATAGTATCCTTGGTCAAAAGTTCTTTGCTTTCAACATGTTTCCCTTATCATTCCACTCTCTCCTGAACCACAGGTTTCTGAGAAACAGAAATCTCCTGAGAAATATGCTTATAGTCTTACAAGGGCTCCCTGGAATGTGACAAGGTGCTTTTCTCTTGCTGATTTCAAAATTCTTTTTGATTTTTGACAATGCAATTAGTTGTAATATGTCTCAGCATAGCCCTTTTTAGGTTCAACTTATTTGGAGTCCACTGGGCCTTTTGAATCTTGATGTCAATTTCTCTCTCGAAGTTTAGGAAGTTTTCAGCCATTATTGTTTTAAATAAACTTTCAGTCCCTTTTTCTCCTCCTTCTGGGATTTCTCTATTGTGTATCTGTATTCTTAATCACATCCCCTAAGTCCACAGACGTTCTTCGCTTTTTTTCATTCTTTTTTCCTTTTGCTCCTTTGACTGGATAATTTCAAATGACCTATCTTCTAGTTTACTGATTCTCTTTTCTTCCTGCTTGGTCAATCTGTTATTGAAGCTGAATTCTTCAATTCAGTCATTGTATTCTTCTGGTCTAAGATTTCTGGTTTTTGCTTTGTTTGGTTTTGTTTTGTTTTTTATAGTTTCTATTTCTTTGTTGAATTTATCATTTTGTTCATGTATTGTTTTCCTAATTTTATTTAGTTGTGTGTTCTTGAAGTTCACTGAACTTTGAGGATTACACTGAATTCTTTGTCAGAAAGTCAGAGATCTCCAGCTTTAGGCTGTTATTGGAGTTTTATTAGTTCCTTTGATCATGCCATGTTTACTTGATTCTTCATGTTCTTTTGATTCCTTGTGCTGGTATCGCTACAATTAGGTAAATGGTCTGCTCCTCCAGACTTAACAGGTTCAATTTAGCAGGGAAAGACCTTCACCAGTCAGCTTAGCTTGGGGTAATGGTAGTGTCTGTGGGCAGGCAGGGCTTCTTATAAGGATCTCTAGTTAGGTGAAGTCACTGCCATGCTCTGAAGTCAGGAGAGGGTGCTTCTGACTGGGCTGTGGGGTTTGGTGAGCCTGCTGGCTGGGCTGCACATTCAAATAAGACCACTGGGAAGGCTCCCTGATCTGCTGGCTGTGTTCCCTGGCATGGTGGTACCACTAGATTGATTCTATGATTGGGCAGGGATACAGCCTGGGCTATGTAATCAATCACTAGTGGTTGGGTAGGATGGCAGCTGTGCTCCTGACCAAGTGCTTCTACTTGGACTCCATGTTGAGGCGGGGTTGTAGACAGGACTTTTTGGCTATGGGGTGCTGGGAAATTGGGCAGGGTCTCAGACTGGGCTTCATGATCAGGCAGGTCACTGGCTGGGCTCCACTATTAGGTAAGGTCATCAACTGAGTTCTCTGGTTGGGAGGAGCCTCCAGTTGTATAAGGCTAGGGACTGTGCTCTATAGATGAGTAGGTTCGCTGTCCAGGATCTCACATCAGGTGGAGCCCCAGACTATATTCTGAAATGGGTGGGGTCAAAGGCTGACTCCCTGCCTGGGAGAGGCCACAGGCTGCGTTCAAGAATTGGGTAGGGGGAGTTCCCTGATGGTGTAGTGGCTTAAGGCTTCGGCATTGGCGCTGTCAGCGCTGCGGCCTAGGTTCAATTCCCAGTCTGGGAGCTACCCACATACCAAAAAGCAAAAAAAAAAAAAAAAAGAAGAAGAAGAATTGGGTAGGGCCGTTGGCTGGGCTCTGCTACAAAGCAGGTCTGTAGGGTGGGCTCCACAGCTGGGCGGTACCACAGACCAAGGCTGCCCAGGGGCACTGTTCAGGCTCCCTGGTTATGTGGGGTCAACGGCTGCTTAACAGTATCCAAGCAGGACTGTAGGCAGCCCACAGGGGATGACTGAGCCTCACCCTGGGTTCCTGGATTTTTACAATGGTGTCTTATAGATAGTTGCTAAGTTGGTCTTCTTATGAGGGGGACTGAAGTTGAGAATGCCCTGTCACCATCTTGATATCATTCCCTGTGTGTCTGTTAACTGGTAGGGATATAATCCTTTCTAATAACGACTATGTCTAATTGGATCAAGAACCTTAAAGATCTTTTGACATAATAAGTTCATCTTTAGGAATGTAGCCTAAGAAAACCAAAACTGAAGCAGAGATTTGTAGTTTCTTTTTTTTTTTTTTTTTAAATCAAAGCATTATTTAAAATAGCAAACAGAAATGTTTAAACTTAGGTAAAATGATTGGCAGAATGATGATAACATGAAATAGCATAGAAATAACAATAAAGAAAAATTTCCCCAAGAAAATTAATGGCATGATAAACAATGCTGAGTAAAAGTTCTATCTTCATGTAAAGTATGAACATAGCTATATGAAAAACAGTGGGCAAATTATGGTATGAAATTATGAATGATTTAAATTTTATCCTTTATCATTTTTTGAATTTTCCAATTTTTCCATAATGAGAAACAATCATTTTTATGATAAGAAAAATTATTTAAGAGTAATTGTGTGTGAGTAGACAGAGGAGCAGTAAAAGGGAATCCACTTACACTTTTCAGCCCACAGAGCTGGGTTTTAGGTACCACTGTACTTGGATTTTTTTCCTACGAACTAAAAACTTAGTTTTGGTTTAGTGGAGGATTATGAAGAACAGCAAAAAGAGTTTTAAGTCATGAAATAAAACTAAAGACAAACCATAAGACTAATGTGAATTCTTATACTTCTTTTTAGGAAGAGTTTTTTGGTGGCTTATACCTGTGCATATTTACAAGGGCTTAAACTGTCACTCTCTTCTAAGACAGGTTTTCTACTTGTGATTCAAAAGGCCCTAAATAAAATAAAAAAGTAGAACAGCACAAATTTTAGCTAAGTTAATTTCAAGTCTTATTTAAGTTAAGGAAACTACTCCTCCAAAATCATAAGAGACAAAATAAACGCACTATCTTTAAAGAAGATTCCCCACTTTCCTTTACACCTACTGTGCCTATTTTAAAGGAGACAATGCCTGATTCAACACACCAGTACACCTTTGTACTCAAAGGTGAAGGTATGGTGCCACCAAAGAACAACCAATAAATGGACAAGGCAGAAAAATGAAGAGTGGTAAGAGGTGGTGTGACATGTGGTAAAGGAAAGGGGAGGAGCAAGCTTTGGGAAGCAGCTTGAACAAATAAATTACTCAGTGGCCCAACTAGAAAAAATGTGATCACCTTTGAACTTTTGTCTTTCACTTTCTTAAAAGTAAGCTACTAATAGGAATGACGGGATGAGAGAGAGACAGAAGTAGACCAACGTTCACACACAAAATGAAATTTGAAAACAGACGAGTTTAAGTGAGGATATAAAATATAAATTGCTCAAACATGACTTCAATTAAAACTATAAGCTCATATTTTAATTTTCCCATTCACTCAAAATACTCAAAGCTTCTTTATCAGTGAATAGCTTTAGGAAAGATTTATGTGTGTTCTCCTTTGTACAAATTTCTTTTGTATTTCTTTATTTTAATTTGAAAATTACTGTATTATTTTGTTTACAGTTCCTTTTCAAATGAAAACCACTCATTGAAAGAGATCAGATTAATTTTTAAGAGGTAAGTAGCTATGAGTTATTTTTAGTTATTTTGAGTCAACTTTCCCAAGAGACTTTTTGACCATTACAAGTGACCAAAGAAATCTGTTCCCAGCTAAAAGCAGACACTTACCATGTGACTCATCAGTCTCAAATATTGTGTTAAACACAGAGACTACTTGACTTTTGCTACTGTGAGAAAATCCAGGTCTCCACTTCATTAAGATACCAGAGTATAAAAAAACTTTAAGGCAGGAAAATTTTTTTTAGTGCTAGTGACCTTTGTAATTAATAACTGAACAGCTTATTATCTAAGCACCAAAGAGGGACCATTTTATTGATTTGTGATCTCTAGAACACAATTCTAGTTTATTTGGAAAACAAATACAGGAGAGAAAAAACACCTAAAATGGAATAAAAAGTAAATTGTAGTCTGTTGTCATCAAGGATATCCTGTAATTCAATTAACTATACTGGCAAACCCTCTCATAAATAAGCTTATGAGTTCAATTCTGTTCAGCACTTTACTAGAATCCACGAAAGATCTAAGATTGCAAGTTTACTTCACAAATAACGTATTACAATCACAGAACTTGAAAATAGCAACTATATTATCTACAGCAGACCATCTCCTTTGTTTTACTGAGGTGATGAGGCCCACAGTCATGGCTATCTTGTGGGAAAGCTTGGACTAGAACAGGTCACTCAACCTTCAGGTGGAACTTCCAGTCTAGCTGGAGCATCCACAGTGCAGTGGCAGCTCTAGGACACTAGATTGCTCCTGCAAAGAAATTGGCTATTAGAAAACTGACAGCCAGGGCTGAGTTCTGGGCTATATGCTATCTATTAGTTTAACACTGGTGTCCATGTCTGACACTAAATCACTGCTTCTGTTTCCTATATGATGATTGTGGATCTGTGGGTCTCATAACTGGTTTCTGCCTGTTTCAGATGACTGAAGACATTTTACTTCAAACTTTCTGGAAACCAAATACTACAAATAAAGCCTTCCTGAAAGCTATTAGGATTTTAATTACAGAAGCTAGTCATCAAGTGATGTAGATTTAGCTTGGGACCCTACCTCTGTCTAAGACGGAGCTCCAGTGGCGCAATCGGTTAGCACGCGGTACTTATAATTATTTCCTTATAAAAATGTGCCCCAAAGTGAGGTTCTTCAAATCTTAGACAATGTTTTGGGCCACAGGCGCTTCTTGCCAAGCACACCCAAGCATGAGGGCAAGCCTAAGCATACATCTGTATATACAGATTGCCATCACTGGCCACATATACACTATTACAGATGAAATAAGGTTCCTAAAATATAAAAATGCACTTTTCTTCTTTCCAAACTGAAAATACATTTTTTTATTTATGAAAGTAAAATGTTTCACATATAAATGTCAAAATATTCAGAAGTATATAAATTGCAAAGTGAAAAGGACCTCACAATCCTACCTCCTATAATATCCAGTTTTAACTGTTGGGTTGACTTGTTGGAGTTAGACTGCCTGGATTTAAATTTGGGCTCTGCCACTTACAAACTGTGAGACCCTTATCTATAAAATAGAGATAATGACAGCATGTGAGAATTAATACCTGGGCTTTTATTAAATACTTTACAAAGTATAAGTATTATTCCAAGCATTTAAAACATATTAACTGATTTTAATAAAATGTTTGACTGACATGTATTCTTGGAGTAGTGTCTGAGACTTAGTCGAGTGCTCATTAAATGTTAATTGTTATGTCATTCTAAAATTTTAAATTTCTCTCTCTCTCTCTCACACACACACACACACACACACACACACAGGCGTGCGCGCGCACATATAGTGTTGATACAAATGGGCTCATTTACACATAAACGGTTCTGTAACTTGCTTTTTGTCTTACTACCTTGTAGATATCCTTCAATGTTAATACAAAAAGATCCACTTTATTCTTTTAGTGGAGCACGCAGTAATAATATTTTTTAACTGTACTAGACACTGTGTTTTATGTATATCATCTCACTTAATTAGGCTGACCAGATGTACCATTTGAAACAGGACAGAAAGCAATGGTATTGTCCTGTTTCAAATGGTATGTATGGTCAGCCTACACTTAATCCTTATACCAACCCTAAAAATAGCATGTGCCATTATTATTCATGTTAAGAGGAAAGCAAAACAACTGGAATAAGTAACTTGCCCAAGAACATAAGAGCTAAATGTGGTAGAACCAGGTTCCTCTAAAACTAAGCAACCACAGCACAGTCCATTTTCTACAGTGCTACTGTTTTAAACCCATGTCCACTAACTGGTGTTCAGATGGCTTCCATTTTGGGAGGGTATTTTTAGCAATGTTGCAGCAAACATATTAGATCACAGATTGCACATTCTTTCTCTTATTTCCTTATTACATACTTCCAGATGTGCAATTGTTGAGTCAGATAATATTTATATTTAAAATTTTGATTCACACAGTTTTGCAAAGAGACAATACCAATTAGCCATCTAGTTATAAGAACAGACAACACACTGGGCACTGACCATCTGTTTAATCTTCACCAGCCTCATTGGTTAAAAAGAACCTATGACATCTTAGTTTTGCTTATGCATTTCTTTGATAAAATGAGTTAGAATATTTTCATATATTTTACATAATTATTTCTTCTTTTATAAGCTGCCAGATTTAAGTCTTTTGCCCACTTTTATATTGAAAATTTATTCTTTGAGAGATTCAGACTATATTAGAACAATATAATTATCACAGCCCATTTTTGTAGCTAAATCATACCATAATGCCAATATTTAATAATTTCAATTTATGCAACTTAAGAAAAAAATCAGAGTATGCTTTACTTCATGCAGGAATTATAGTTATTACATTACAAGAAGGGCACTTTCTCATAAACCAGTATGATCAAATCAAACTGTCACACAACTCAAAGATTAAGAATGTAGCAGAAACACAGTTTTCCAAACTAAGACTTTCTGTTACTCACATGTGATGCTGAGACCCTATTGTTTGGACCCTACTTATTTGGATTAGCTTATATAATTTACTTGTTAAAAGCAACCAATCAATGTCTTTGTTGTTCTTGTGATTATCACTGTCATCATCATGGCTACCATTTATTAAGCACTTTCTCTGTGCCAGACAGTGCTGTGTACGTTATTTCACTTAATCATCATAACAACCATATGAGGTAGGTACTATTTCCCCATTTTACAAATGAGAAAACAAAGCTCAGAGAGGCTGTTACTTGTCTCGGGTCTCTCAATTAGAAAGTGGCAGAGGGAGTTCCCTGATGGTGTAGTGGCTTAAGGCTTCGGCGTTGGCGCTGTCAGCACTGAGGCCTGGGTTCGATTTCCGGTCAGGGAGCTGCCCACATACCAAAAAGCGAAAAAAAAAAAAAAAAGAAAGTGGCAGAGCTGGGATTTGATCCCCCTCTGACACCAGGGCTAATTGTTCCATTGTTCTAACATCACCTACTCTTTATGGACAGATTCAATTAGTTAAACAAAGCTAAAGCCAAAAATAAATCTGTAACTTCCTAAAGGCAAGTCAAAAGAATTACTACTCTGCTCTCACATGATCACTTTATTCTTGACAAATCTTAAATCACAGTCTAATTGCTGGTTTTAAAGAAACTTAAAAGGATCAATTCACCATCCTTCTATAATACCAGAGACAAGGCTGTGTCAGTCTTCCTCCCCGTCAACTGCCCTCTTGGCCAAACAACCCTATACACTGTTCAGTTTTATCATCTTTGTTTGGAAACTTTGCAATTATTTCACAGATTATTTAAAATACATATTGTCTAATCTATGCTGTCCTCGGGTACTTATCTAAATAGCAAAAAAGTATCATGACTGGCAGCCAGATCCAGGCAAACATGCCTTCATTAGGGATGAAGTCCAGGTTTAAGGTGTAGATGCATGAAACATGCTCAGGAAGGTCAGAGAGGTCTCCTAGTGGTAACAAGGAGTCCCTCTTATCTACTTGGGAGCCTTACAATCAGAAAGTTCTTCTTAACCGCTAACCTAAATCTCTCACACTGAAATTCAAACTCATTTTTTTCCCATATTCGCCATAAAAATAAAGAACTTCACTGTAGTAATTAACTTGCTCAAATTCTCACAGAAAATAGGAAAAAGGAAGATGGATCAGTATTGACCTTCTCTGACTCTTCATTGCAAAATCAAAATTTCTTAAATTTTCAATGCATTTTGCTAACAGATGAATTGCTTGTCTCCCTCAAAAAAACTGTGAAACTGATTTGAAAATAAAGTTGCCTTTCTGAAATCTTCAAAACTAGTACCTATCTGAGAATTTAAAAAGCTAAAACCCTTCAGAGTGTTTTTAAAGGTCTTTATTCATAAAAATAACACCATAGATAACTTTTATCAAATACTTCTGTGTCAGATACAGTGCTAAACATTTAACATGCGTGACATTCTATGATCTTCACAACAGTTCTATAAAGTATAGGTTCCCCACATTAACAAATGAGGAAACTGAGGCTTAGCTGCCATCCCAAAGACACACTACTAGTAAATAGAACCTAGTCTGCTTCATACCAGAGCCTAAGCTCATACCCATTCAGCTACATTGTCTCTCACCTAACCTTTATTTTTAAGTGGGTATGCCTCCCTTTATAGAGTACTTTGTTCCTCAAAGCACCACGTTCTTTATAGTAAATTTTGTTTTCCACATCTCTTTCCATTATAAACTATGTGGAAATATGAGAATCCCAAGGGTTTACCAAACTAAAGAGAGTCACACTTAAAAAACTAGATAACCATCTGGTAACACTTTGAGACTCTACTCTGTTCCTTCCATTCATTCATTCACTCACGCACTCCCCCATCCATGCATCCATCCATCCTCACCAATAAATCAAACTATTTTATTTTCAGAGATGTAAAATATATTTTGACATCTGTTTGGGTAAGCTTCTCCCCTCTTGCCTTTGTTTTCCTCCCAAACTCTTATACATTCTTTTATATGAATTTTAAAATCTGCCTGTAAAGTCTAATTAAAGATATTGTTGGGATTTTGATTGGGTATCATCTTTTTGAAAAGAGGAAAATACATGATTTAAACTAACCTAGCCTCAGCTTTGGGTATAAAAATTATCATTTTGATTTCAGTTCCTTTGCCAACGTATTCTGAATTTGGGAAACAAGTACCCAAATTCAAGGTTGAGGTTTTTTATAAAGTCCCTTTTAAAAAGCTGCATCCAAATTTACAGTGTCCATTACTGATTATAAAAAAAAAAAGATATTCAATAAACCAATTAGATAGATAGGGCTTCAGTTTGACCAAAGATAGAAAAATAGAAGACAACAGCTAAGCTAATAGTTCCAGTGGTTTTAAATGATCAAATAATTGGTATCATTACCACATGTCATACACCAGATAGTAAGCCAGTAGGAAGAGACCCAAATAGTAAAAGAGATGGTTACGAGCACTCTGAGATCCTATAATATTGTTGAAAAAAGCAAGACTAACCCACAAAAACAGTGAGCCCATGTGACAATCAGGCTGGGTGGGCCTTTCTGACATAAGCTGAGCTTCAGAGCAAGGAAAGGTGAGTGTGGGCTACAGTGCCCAGAGAAAACTAATAAATTGGGTACCTCAGTTCTTGCTTCACTGATTGAATACTTGGCATTAATCAAAACTTAATGACAGTGATAGAAGACCATGTGAAGAAAAATACAGTGATGATCTCAACTTGGTTTATAAATTAAGACTAAGCCCCCCTTAACCACACCCTAATACAAGGACAGAGATCCTATCCCATGCGCATGTGTCTCCCATAGTCTTGCAGCAGCTACTCCAGATGATATAGGAGAGGCAACCAGATTTCTGGAGTCAAGTCTTCAATCAGGCTTCATTGTTTTGTTTGAAGTATCATGGCCTCCTAGGATACCAGAGTCCTTTATTTAAAAGATTAAACACATATCGAGCACTAGATTACCCCAATGAGAAATCCCTAAGTGCTTTGTGCTCGAGGGGGTAGTCCACCTGATGCTACTCTCCCTATATTTAGCTGGAAAAGTCCCTATTTCACATGATGTGCACCCACAAAAACTCGACCCAGTTTCCTGACATCCCAGAAATTTACCAGTTCACTCAGACCTAATATGTGGGCTCATCTATTTATGGAAAAAGATAATTCTCTCCAAAATACATGAGTCAGAAAGTTTTAACAGCACTAGATTCTTTTTCTTTAAAAATAGGAAAAAAAAGAATTTTTTTGTCATTGCTGGATAAACAGGATGAGCACTGTACCTCCTTCCAAGGAGCAAAATATAATGTTCAACATAGCTAGGAATACTGGTTGGGAAAAGTGGGGTAAAAACTTTTTAAAAATTTAAATCATATACAAATTCTACAGTTACATGAATTAAAAAGCAAAGCAAGACATTTCAGCACCTTCTATACCAATCTGTCATGCCAGTAAGCATCACTTAGGGAGGGTATATTCTTTGAAAATAAGCAGAAAATTTACCTGTAGGGTGGTTTTAAGGCAGTTTCACTAAAAATCAGGATGTTAAGACTAACCCTCTGAGGTCTCCTTCTTGTCCTATTATGCTGTTTGTATTTTTAAAGGTAATTATTAGTACTTTAAGCGGAGAAAACAGTTTTCAAACACATGCCTCAGAACTGTACTTGTAATGAGAAAAACTGTAAATCATTTAACTGTACCTCACACTCTATAGCTTTTATTAAGTGAAACTGGGATAATTTGATGGGATGTACATTTTTACAAGTGAAATAAAACTCTGTATAGTTCCCTACATACTTCAAGAGTTGTCAAGATCAAATAGCAGAGGTGAAGTTGTTTCATAAAAGGCAAAAACTACTTAACATAAGGTTTACATGCACTGGAACAATAAAAAACTAAATCCAGATAATGGTTATTTCTGGAGTGTGGGACGGGAAGGCCTCTACCTGTAAAGTTTTGTTACTTAAATAAAATCCAAGGCAAATACAGCAAACTACAAATACTCAGATTTGTGCAGCACACACATGGGAGTTCCTTAAACTTTTCTCTATAATTTTGTGTATGTTTACAATAATTCGTAATAAAAACCACAACTGTTAAGTTTTATAATATAATCTTGAGGAAACAAAAATGACAGATTCCAAGGAATCTTAAAGGTTTCTTGTGGATAAATTGTTTTTAAGCTACTTAACTTTACAGAGTATCTTGCTTTCTACCAACAACTATCCATTTTCCTTATTAATGACGTCACCATCTCTTTTCTTCCTTACATCTCCATCTGATAAAGTTTAAATAATGAAGCACAATTCTCTCCAAAGGATGTGGACTAAGGAAGCTCAGTGAGATGGGCTCAGTGGATATGACAGCCCTGGGAACACCTAGATAGACAGAGGAGAGAGCACTGCACACAAGACCACAGCCCAGTGAGAGAGACAGCCCGATTTCTGAAGCCCGGTCTTCAATTAGGTTTTATTTTGTTTGAAGTACCCTGACTTCCCAGAATACCAGACATAAGTGTATTTAAAAGATTAAAAACTTATGCCATGCATACTAAAATATTTCTAGGTGAAATATTATAACATCAAATATATGCTGCAAAATAATGCAGATGAAACAAGACTGGTCGTGGTCTATTAAGTATTTAATTTAAGCTGGTGATTGTACATGGGAATACCTATTTATTTCTATGTATATTTAATTTTTCTATAATAATTTTTTTAAATCTAAAACTAAAATAAATAATTTAAGTATTATCGCTTTTAAAGTCTTGCTCCATTTCAACTTGTTAGGCCTATTCACAGCAAGGGGATCAGACAGCCAGGCCAGAGTTAGTCCTGAGGCTACCACCAGTCAGTTGTGTGCCCTGGTCTTAGTTACTCATCCTCTTTGGTTTTGAGTTTATCCATTCTCAAAAAAAATGAAAGGATTGGGTAAGAGGATATCAAATTCTCTTATAGCTGCAATGATTGCTAGATTTACAAAACTGACTCACAGTTATGTATAATACAGTTAAGAACTACAAATGTTACTACTAATGACACACTATGGACACATGGGAGTGCTTTAATCTCTCATTATTTATTTGACAAACATTTAGGGAATGTGTACTATGTGCCAGGCAGTGTTACATGTGGGCAGAATACAAAGTTAAATGATGCAGAATTCTGTCTTCAGTATCCAATCTAATCATGGGAGACTGATGTACAAACAAATAACGACAAAACAATGTAAGTATGACAGTGATGAGAACTGAAAATACCAAAAGGTCCTCCTCGTGTGAGAGAGCAGAGAACTGCAATTTCATGTACAGACGGTGTGAGTGCCAGGAGAGGAAACTGGATAGGAAAATAGACCATCAATAAAAAGCTCTTAGTTGTGTATTTCAACCTATTTCATGTTAGTCAATGAAAGAAGGTAGTCATATCACCTTCTTTACAACATAGGTTTACAGGTTAACAAGCAGAACTAATGTTTAGTTAACAGTCTAACATCTTCTGAGTTCTAAATAAAATTTAAACTCCATTTAACATGAAATCTCTTTCATACCATTTGTATTACTTGAGAGTTAATGTCTGGAGATGCTGTTCAGTATCAATAAAGGTTGCTTTCTTTTCAATTAAAAAAAAAAAAAAAAAAAAAAAAGAAAAGAAAATAGACCAGACTGAGAAGGACTAGGAATCTGATACCAAGGAATTTGGATGGTATCTTAAAAAGTGATAAGGAAGGCATTTTAATGATGCTAAGTCTGGAAATGATGCAATATAATTTATATTTTAGATGAATTGCTGGAGCAGTAATATAGATTTGGTGGTGGTGGTCTGGAGGACAGAGGAGGGAAACAAAAAAGGTAAGGGAGGTTTACCTAGTAGTTAGGAGACAACTAAAATGGTTTAGCAAGATATGATGAGGGCTTGAATCAAGGCAGTATTAGTAGAGACCCCTGAGATACTATTACAGGATAATCTTGGGTTTTGGAACAGAAGAAAAAAAGAAAGAGTCCTGAGTTATAGGAATAAAAAGTTGTTAATGTACAGTAAAGGTAATCAGTTCCTTCTCCCAAGTACAAATGAAGCAAAGATGTTAGAAATGCAGATTTTAGGTACTCTGTTATAATATATGTCCCCCTCATCTTTCAAGATACTAGAGAAACTCTAGTTTCCTATTCACCACCGGTGGATTACCAGCTTTAAGCACAGTGTGTAGCACATAGTAGGTATTTCATATAGTAGGTTATGTGTTGAATGTGATGAGTTAATAAACAAATGAAACAGTGCCACATGGTGCAGGTGGTTAATTTCCTCCTTGCTGGCCATATTAACAATGACTTGATAAAAACCATAAGTTAAAAAAAAGATGAAAACACTTTATCAGGTGATTTTTATACCCCTCTGTAATTCCTCTCCCCATGCCCAGATTTTTAAACTGTATCTCCAGTAATCCTCACTGTTGGTATTTCTTAAAACAATGGAGCAAAGAGTTAACATCTTGTTATTAACAATTAGACAACTCCTCACATGTAGACTATAATAGAAGATATTTTTCCTTATAAATTGCATAATGCTTTTTTTCTGAGCCCCAAAAAGGGTACTTCTAAGGAAAGTATGTGAAGTGCTCCATCAGTCCCAGGTGTCATAAACCATATAGACCTTTGTTTTAATTTTTACAAAACAACAGCAATATTGTTTTCCTCAAAAACCATTATCTTTATTTGAATAAAGATGAAAAGCAAAGCACAGAAAGTTAGGTCATTTAGACAATGTCCTCTTGTTAATGACTATTAGTCCGAAATTTAAAAATTCGGCTTTATCTTTTAATTAATACTTGTCCTTATACTTTCAAATTTTCTCAGCAGAAAACCTGTGGTACTACACATCAAAAACCTTGAAATCTGATCACTCTATTTGATACCCATAATATTATAAAATGTTAATACCACCCAAATTTTATTGATAATAATATATAATTCATAATAATTAACTGAACATTAATCATGTGCCAGGTAATATACTTAACACTTTATATACATATTTCCTCATCTCACTTTGATCCTCGCATTAACCCTAAGAAGTGGTAGTAAAGTTACTGTCGTTTTGCAGTAGAAAAAAACGGGGCTCAGAGAAGATGAGTATCTTATCCAATGACATACAACCGAAACAAGCCTGTCGGACTCAGTAGCCCAGGATTCTTCACAACTATGTAGTTAGTATTGCCTATCCCAAACCATGTGAGATATGTGGGCAGGTATTATTATCCCTATTTTAAAACTCTGAGGCTCAGAAGTTTGACAAGACTTGCCTAAGGTCACACACTTAAAAATGGGATGCGTTTTGGGTTCCTAGTTCAGGGTGTTTACCACTCTCTACCTCCAATACTAGACCTGTTTCATGAAACAAATTATAACCACTCCATGGGAATTAGCAAAGTATAAAACATCCACCCTTGTTTTTTAAAAAATCAATCACAAAACAGCTCTGTTAGTGTAGTATAAAGGTCATGAGTTTAAAAAAAAAAAAAAGCCAGTGAAGTTTCTTTTTGGCATGCCAAGGCCACTTCAACTCAAATCATAAAAGGAGCTAATTTAATCTGAAAATAATGCCTTTCAGATTTCTGATGTGTGCATTTGTTCTCCCAATATTTATTTATGTGTTTGTTTTACAGCCCACATTCAACTGCCAAAGTGCTCAGTACTTATTTGAGACTTAGGAAAAGGTTAAAGAGCAATTTTTTGTCTCCAACCCACAGAGAAAACAATGTCTACAATTAATCCTCACAGACTCTATTGCCGAATAGCAAGCAGGTGCAGTATATCTTGGATGCATTGTGTGTGTCTCTATGTGTGTGTGTGGGGGGGGAGGGTGCGGGGGGCCAGGAGAGAGGGTAGAGAGAAACATTAAAAAAGAAACCACGTTTGGGGGTTCATTTTTTCTAAGTGAGGTACATCTAAGGCATTTGGCTGTCGACAAGATGATCCTGCCCTTGAATACAAGGAAGTTGCACCCAGTCTCACAAAGCACAAACTCAATCACCCCACACAGAAGTCTGGACTTCCCTCCAAGACAAATATGGTATTTAATCTGTGTGAGGTCTTGAAAGCAGTGAATTAATTTGCAATCCTTTATTATGACCATACAAGGCAAAGAGTTACCTTGCTTCTTCCTTGAGGGGGAAGCAACAGAGGAAAAAGCATAATACTTAAATCCCATAGCAAAGTTTTAAAACTTTTCCATTAAAACACACACCCTAGCTGAGTCATGAGCATAATATCCTATAAATGTATCATCTCAGTACTATCTACCTTTCCTATACATGGCTGTTCCAACTCTGTGCTAATACTATTCAGAATGGTTTAAAAAAACTGTAACTTGCTTCATTGTTTTTGTTTAGTCTTTTAACCCAGTAATATTTGGAGTAAATACATTGACCTTAATTCACGTAAGTACTTAATCTATAGCTAAACCAATAAAGAAACCACAGCTGAGTGAAAATTACATCTGAAAATAGCCAATAGCAAAAGCAGTAATAGCAACCTAAAGAAAACTGTTTCATGAACCAATCAGAATGTTTTAAATCCAAAATAAAGATTATAAAGAGGAAAACTGTTTTAACCTATAGATCATTAAGTGGATACTTTTCAAAAATGTTTAGCTATTTACCAAATAGTCGTATAAGAGTTCCCATACTTTAGTCTTTTAGGAAGTTTCTATCTCACTCAAGTTCATAGTTAACTATCCAAGCTTAAAAATTAGTTGAAATTCTCTGTGGTATTTTAAAAACCATTCTCCACTGACTACTCTCGAAATATTTGAATAGGGCCTATGGGGGACCGAATTAAGGACTGTGCATTTCCTGAAAGAAACCTTTCAGAGGCCATGACCCACTCACAGAGATCCAAAGCTCTTCATAATGGAAGGCTGACACATCAGGCAACTCCAACTCCAGCCTTCGCTCCCACCTTAAAAGTACCTGATCCCATCTACCACAGTGAAAATGTGTTACCCATTCTTTCCCTACCACATTAAACAAAAAAAACAAAGTTCTAGGTGAATTCTTCTCTTAAAACTAAAATTGAATTGATACGTCTTCAGGTACCAAGTTAATAAATACTTATAAACCTACTTCTAAGGGTCTGCAACTGGACTTCCTGAGTTTGAATTCTTGATGCTACACTTGCTAGCTGTGTGATCTTAGAGAAGTTAATTAATCTGTCTGAGCCTTGGTTTTCTCACTGATAAGGATTCGTGTGAGTTAATACATGCAATACATTTAGAACAGTACCTGACACATAGGTGGTCAACCTGAAGAAACTAACATTAGCATTGCTATCATTGTTGTTTGAGAATTACACTGTTAAGATAGGCCTTTTGCCATCCTCCAATGTGGAAAAATCAATCAAAAGAAAATCAGACCACCTCTGAACTACTACTAAGCTAAAGAAAATAATACATTAACAGTTTGATCAACAAGTTACATATTCTAAATAACTTAAGCCTGTGATTTAATTACACAAGGATTCAACTATATAATAGTTTAGGTTCACGTGGATTTCTTATGGGCAACTGTTAGTGTTTTTAGGCACTTCCTACATTATGAGTATGAAACTTTTGGAATCATGAAGCTAAAAATATTTTGTCTTCAAAATAATCACAATACATTTGGAGAAGCAGATGCATCTATCATTAGGTTATAACATAGAAAATAAAATTATAATAATTTGAACAGAGGGTTAAATGGGTTAATTTTTCCTGGGGTTACAAAAAAAAAAAAATCAACAGCAACAACAAAATAATGGTACTAAAGATTGAAAAGTCATAGGCTATGAAATATAACATAAATATGTCAGAAAAAGAGTTCCAAAACTGCTCTGAAGAGTCCACTAGGCACTGGCATCAGTGCATGGCTTCACCATGACTTCAAAGGTGACTGTAGTGATATTCAGTGGTGAGGTATGTAGCACTTTTCCTGGGATGAGTTCACAAAAATAACTATCCAAACTCATAGAATTGTGACAGAAGCAAGAATGCCTATTTATGGCCATACATGGCCAATAATTTCATTACAGCCAGATATATAAGGGCAGCCAAATCATAAATTAGAAGGCTCCTGGGTACACATGAAATCAGAATTAAAGAAGAGGAACTGAGTATTTAATGGTCTTGTTTCATTCTATCAATAACTGGTTTAATTAAGCAACCAGTATGTCTAGGCACTTTTCTAGATGCTGAGATATAAAGGTCTCTGTTTTCAGAGAGCTCATATCTAAGTAATAGCTGAAGAGTATTTCACAGTTTACTGTAATATTATTAATAAGAGCAAACATTTGGAAGCAATCTAAATGTTCAGTAATAGGTCTGTGATTATATAATGATAAATCCAAATGATGGAAAAATACAGTTCTTAAAGTATGTGTAAGCAATAATTCATGATGGGAAAACTACTATTATGCAATGTTAAATGAAATAATGCAAGTTATAAAAGTGTATATAGTGCATGCATACATGCATGTCTTTCCTAACCTTTCATATGCATATGAAAAAGATGAGAAAATCACCAACGTTCTGTTAATTATTATCATTTTTCCTTTATCTGTTTTTGAATTTTCAGGATTACATACCTTTTATCACCATGAAAAAAAAATTACTTTTAAAGTAATTTCAACCAACATAAATACTAGGAACTCTTCCAATTTATGTATTAGAAGCTATTCATCAATGCCAGTCTTTGAACCTCTCTGTCTTTGAACTCTCAGAGAGCTCATCCTTCCACAGGTCTTTAACTGACAGTCTACACAGGATGAGTAATATTCCTGAGTAACTCACCCTACATTTTCATCCAACCTGCAGTCTAATATTTCTAGCTGTCTGTTGAACATTTCACCGTAAACTCCTTACAGATAACTCATATTTAATTATGTCCAAAAGTAAATGCATAACTTTTTCCCTACAGCCAATCTTCTAGCAACTGCATTATTATCCACGGTAATAATCTTTCTCCCAATCAGAAAGCTTGGAAAGCAGCCTTAATTCATCTCTCCCTTTGCCATTTCAGGTTTATTAATAACACTGTCAAAACCTCTCTCCCCTCCCACCTTATTGTGCTTTCTCACTTCCATAACCTTATCAGTCCAGGCCCTGATTGCACTGTCAGTAACATTACTGTACCTGCATTTGAGTGAGTCTTCCTGGTGCCATTCTCTCCCATCTCTGCCTCATAGCTCCTTTTACAGAACATGGATGATGTCATTTCTTGGCTTAAAAACTAAAGCCTTCTCCTTTCTAGTACTTCAATCTAAACTTCTACAGCTGGTTTTTATTAAACCCCATAATCTGGCTCCACCCTAACTTCTTAACTTTATTTTCCTTATTTGACAGTCTCCTCCCTCATTAACCAACAGACATGCCATAATCATCCTTACCACCAAGCCTTGGAATCTGAACTTAAAAATGATCTTCCCTTTCCCCTCTACTTGTATTTAAAGAGCCTAATGAATTTTCTCTTCTACAAAGTTTTTCTTAAGTTCTCCAACCTCACATATGTTTCACTTTTCAGAATCTGTCCAGCACTTACTCTGAATCTCACAATTAGGCACTTAATTCCACTCTATCACTGAGGTGGATTTACTGTTCTATACGTCAGTCATCTTAAATTCCATACTCCTTGGGGACAAAAGGCACATCTTATTCTGTCCTCCACAGTATTTAAACGATGCGGAGTACACAGGAAGTGGTCGATATTTGTTGACTGATCCAGCAAAAATTGATCAGTTTCAGCCCCAGCCTCTCTTTAACATGTATGTGATGATCTGAGCAGGTCAAGCATGACCTAAGGGATGTAACAGGCAACTCTGTAAACACATTCTCATGGAGGTCCTTTAGCTATAATACTGTGGTGATGACAGGGCATCTCTATGCCCCATACTAGGGACAACACAGACTAAGTTCTAGGGAACGATAACTGGGATTCTCGAAGTATTTTTCAAGGGGGTAATAATGAAGGAGCTCCAACACCTTCAAATCTCCATGAGAACAGGCAGTAAGTCTTTTGAAAGAGTGCTTTGACTGGAATGAATGTCAAAGAGAACTGCATACTAAAACATAAGATCTGAATAGAGTTCTGCATATTCATAAGATGATACTGCATAAATCACCAAATCTCACTGAGCCTCAGTTTAACTCAAAAGGGGCCATGCTGCTATTGGTTAAGAGATGGTAACTGCCAACTTCTAAGAAATATTTTCATATGCATAGCAGTAGTGCCCATATTTATGAAGCTCTTTAGAGTTTTCAAAGGGCTTTCTACTTACATTATCTTTTATTATCTGACCTTTCCTAAATACAGGGTGAAATGGACACAAAGTGTCATTTAAACCAGAGTTCATATTTAACAAATATTTTGTTTATCCTGAATCTATTTTATTTATATTTTAAAGATTTTTATTAAAACAATATATCAGTTTCAGGTGTACATCATAGTTGTACAACATTTATATACCTAAAGAAGCGAACGCCATTAAGTCCAGCAACCATCTGACACTGTACCATGCTATTATAGTATTAAGACTATTTTCTCCAGGCTGTACATTACATCCCCATGATTCAGTTGTTTTCTTCACCTGGAAATTTGGACTCCTTATTGCCCACCACCTTCTTCTCTTCTTTTTTATAATGTTTCCATTACAATTTACATTCAATATTATTTTAAATTAATTTTAGTTGTACAGCATAGTGGTTAGACCTTTGCAGGATTTAAGAAGTGATCCCCCACTGTCTAGTCTACTACTCACCTGGCACTATACACAGTTATTACCATATTATTGACTGTATTCCCTATGCTTTGCTTTACATCCCCATGACTATTCTGTAACTATCAATTTGTACTTCTTAATCCCTTCACCTTTTTCGCCATCTCCCAGCTCCCCTCCCATCTGAATCTACTTTAAATACACTTATCCACATCATTCTAAAAGTAAGAGCTACTTCAGAAACTGACTACTTAATAATCTTGTAAGATGAGTTTTCTTCCATGGAAAGTGTAATTGTTTTAGAATACTTAACTATCAATACCTAGTAAAACTTCTATAATGCTTTCTCCCATTTAAAGAAGTATTTTGTCTATTTTGTATTGAATCAATTAAAATGTGTATGAAATTCACCAAATATAAACTGTAAAAACTAATTTCCAACATCATCTCTATTTTTTAAAGTTAAAATTTTACTTTAAATTTAAAGACATAATTTATATTCAATCACAATGTGTAATGGCTGGGTTCGCAATAAAGGTATTATTATTGTCTGGGTGCTAACCCCAAAATACAAGTTTTTGAAGCTTCTTGTGGTTTTGTCTAGCAACTGGATACTGTTAAAGAATGGTATAAATGGTGCAGGGGATTCTGGTTCATGCCTTAGCATAGAGGTATCTGTAATAGACTCTTGGCTGATGCACAAGTGTTACTTGCTTGTTTACAAAGACAGCTGCTGGTGATTCTGCTACTGCTAGTAAGAACTGCCAGAATGTACAGGGCTTGTAGAGACTATAAAGACCTTGTGAGACAGCATAGGGACTCAGGCCCAGGGCCGAAAAATGCCGGATAAGCTGACCACAAGAATGTCACCACTCCATCACTCGCTACACAGAAGTGCAGAAGTAGTTGATTATTATCTCCCTTCTAACCACCTACTTCCTTGTAGATGTCAAAACCACTGTTCCCCCTGTGCAGTTGATCAAGGTTTGACCGCTGTATGGCCTTCCTGGGGTTGCAATAATGAGCAGACAGCCATCTTGCCCTCACAGGCAGGTGCGAACACTAGTAGGTAAAGGAAGCCCACCTTTTTCAAAAAACCCGCCTTTTTGCCCAAGCCCACTTGTCCCCAGATTATAAAAGCAGCCAAGCAGAGCCAGCCCCTGTGCCAGTTCGGAGAACCTTCATTTCCTCTGTGCTGCCTCCCTTGTGCTTGAGCATAAGCTTAACAAAATCTGTCTGGAAATTTTTCCAGGGTTTCCTCTCTATTTCTATTTTGGGGGACCTAAGAACCTCAATGCCAATAATACTTGGATTACTCCTCAATTATACCCATATAAATTCATACTTATTCAGATCTGTTATAGTAAATAACTGTTTGAAATGCCTATATTTTCCTTGATGTTGTGAAGAAAATACAAAGGAAGCAGAAAACATGATTACTGGCCAGGAGACAGTGCCCATTTTAAACTCTGTTGAAAGTAAATTATAAACCAAAAATGAATATAAAAGAATAACAAGGGAAATATCTTATGTCTCTAACGGACTTGATAAAATACCAGGTTTAAACTTCTGGATTTCAGAGTAAATAATTCCCTAAAGCTACATCACTAGAAGTATCCAGGAAAGAATGAGAGAGAGGAGAGAGGAAGCAAGGAGAGCAGACAGAGAGAGATGAAGGGAGAGAGATGGATGGATGGAGGGAGCAGGGGAGGAAGGGAGGGAGGAGAGCACTAAAAAAATGAATCAGAAAAACATGGAGGGAAAAGGTATAACCTAAGCTTGTCCAATGCATGGCCCAAAACAAATTCATAAACTTTCTTAAATCATTATGAAAATTATGCACAAACTATTCTTTTTTAGCTCATCAGCTATCATTAGTGTTAGTGTTATTTTATATGTGGCCCAAGACAATTTTTCTTCTTCCAATGTGGCCCAGGAAGCCAAAATGTTGGCCACTTCTGGTATAACCAAACAGTACTGTCCTTATTAAATTTAGTCATACAGAGAAGAGTAACAGTTGAAATAATTTGGAATTAAAAAGGAATTCTGGTTATAAACTGCAAAGGATATTACTAACAGAGAAAAGGATAAGATTCTAAAAGACTGGCAGCTCAAAGAGCTTTTCAAAGAACCTAGATATTAAGATACACATAAAAGACAGAAAGCACAGATAACATGGATGCCTATAAAAGAAACACAGAATAATATCAAAAAGTACAATGCCCACAATGAGCTGAACTTAAGAAAACCATTAAGGACTACAAAAGGGGCTTCTGAACTTATGTCTGGAAGAGAAAATTTACAAAAGGTCTGGGTGAGCTGGTAAATGGTGTTTAATATATGACGGGAGTGGGGAGAGGAGAAAAACCTCTACTTTTATTTTATCCTTTAAAAATCTTACACTTGACTACCACCTTATAGTTTAAACATTTCTATTTTACAGCACCCTTGAGAGGTAGGTACCACCCCTTTATTATAGAGAACTCTCAGTCCAGTGTGCATTGATCACTCAAGCCCTTCCTCTTTTCTCAGCCGAGGAGAATGAAGGCCAAAAGTGATGGCTGGGACTTGAGGACTGAAGTGCAAGATATAGGAGGCAGCAAGAGCTGCCCTCAATGCACTGCAAACCTTTGACTGGCCAGCTAACCAGGTTACATATCATGAACCTGCATACAAATTTTGTGAAATGCTAGAAGTATCCTGGTGAATTATGAAGACGGGAGGGTTTTGCTAAAAGACAGGAGAAAAACCACCCAATCTTTCAAAATAAGGAAAGAACATGAACATTACAAGAGCAGGGACATTACAAAATATTAACTGTTACGCTTATTATTCAGGTTAGGAAAGTTTTAGAACAGATAATAAAGCAGATGGTTTCTGAATAGACAAAGATGGGTGATCATTAAAAATCAGCATGGATTTGGGAAGAACAAGTCTTGCCAAGTAAATTTATTTCTTTGTTTGGCAAATCTAAAGGACAAATAATCTATGTGACTCTTTAAAAGGTATTTTATAACCTCCACTCTCCAATTCTTTTTTAGGAAAGGGAGGGAGAAAGATGAAGAAAAATGGGCTAATAGTGTGTTTATAACTGCAACCAAGTTCAGAAAGCTCATAAAAAAATTATGCAAGACTCACTGGACTTAGGCAGCTGTATTACCAATGAACTGGATAAAGCCTTTGACAACATCCTTATCAAAATGTAAGGATGACCAGAACCTGGAGAGCATAATCAAAAGTGGGACAGAGCAGAGTCAGATTTCACAGCAATTTTAACAGAACAGTAAGTTTAACAAATGAAACTGAATCAAGAAAAGATAAAGAATTATATTTGGATTCAAAAAAATCAAACGCGAAGTATACAAATTGTGATTAAACTGTTAAATACATAAAGAACTGAAGATTTTTATAGAATAAAGCTTCACACAAATTTAAAGTATGAAATGGCTGCCCCCAAACTTCATGCAATCTTAATCTTAGACTAAGATAATAGACACGGAAGGTCAGGAACAAGGAAGGTGAATATTATACAGTGTTACTGTACTAGATGGCTCCGATCTAGAGAACTTTTCAATAGTTAGTAATGCCCAATAGTCAGTACAAAAGGACAAAGTAAAATGCTCTCATAATTTGAAAACTAAGTCACCCACCTGGGAGTATTATCAGCATGAATCAAACAGAGTGGTAGAAATTAGCTATCAACATAAGCAATTCCAAGAAAATGTGTGACCAAAGATATTTGGGACTACCCAAGTCCAAAATAAAAGTGAGCAGGGTGTAGTTTCTGGAAGGCAGAATTAAAATGTGAATTAAGAAAGCTGAAACCTCATCATTGTGTTTTCTTCTGGCTAAAGAAAAGACTGTGTTAATAGAAGAATAATACATTAATCTAAGGTAGGGAAAGCAGGAGTTTAGCAAGCATGCATTTGCCTGAGCTCCCCTAACACTGTCCAAGGTGAAAATGGGCTGACCATATCTAGAGCAGTGGGGGCAGATGCATCCTTATAAAAGAGGCTCCATCGGGCTATCACAGTTTAGTGACACTCGCCATCAAAATTACCCATTCTGATTAGAATGACCGGCTTCCCATGCAGGCTGTCGTACTGGGGTGAGAATATGCTGGCCAAATGATGCAAGTTTCCATTCTACTCATTATTACATTAATGAAAAAATCATTAACTGGCATTCTTGTTTTTACATCAGCCTCTCAGTCATTTGCTAAATGTAAGCAAGTTCCCACATTCCTGATTCACTTCTGGACACACACACACAACACATACATTTATGGACCTGGAAAAGTGAGACCTATACCTTAAATATAAAAATCCATATCCAGATACTAAACACTGTGAAGTCCTGCCTCCCTTTATAACAACTGTATTTTACCTAAAACTGAACCACATTTTATGAGAGAAAACTAACAAAATATAACACATATGGAAGAGAGTGTTCAGGAAGGTAAAGAAAGGTCTGGCTGGAGTCCATGGTATCTGAACAAATTAAATGAACATGCTTATCCTGAAACAGAAGTTGTAAAATAGCTGTCTTCAAAATTACTTTTGCAGTGATAAGAAATTATCTCTAATTCTGTGATGAGAACTAGTTGAAGCTGCATAAGGACAAACCTTTTAATAAACACAGTTCCACGCCCGACACACAGTAAATGCTCAATAAGTTGGGCACATGGTAAAGGCTCACAATGTTAGCTATGATTGTGTTTTAGGATAGCAAAAATGTACAAGGTCTGACAATTAAGTTTGCGAACTTGCCACCGTATGCTTACATTGGTAGCACTGTACAAACAACTCGGTGAGGTGTCATAACCTTGGTATATCTGTGTCTCACAGCTGTGTTCATGTTGACACTTGGCAGTGCCTTACTGACTGGCATTCATAACTGTTGTGTGTTTTTGTGTGCTGCCGTGAGAATGATGGAGCTTGAAATAGAGTAAAGAACAAACATTAAATTTCTTGTTATACTTGGCAAGAGTAAAAGTGAAATCAGGGACATGTTAGTCCAAGATTGTGGAGATAATGCCATAAAAAAATGGCAGTGTACAAATAGATTAAACGTTTTTCTGAGGAGAAAGCGTCACTGATGAAGGGAGCTCAGGGCGGCCAGTAATGAGCAGAACTGACTTGAAAACACTGCAAACCTTCATCGAATTGTGCGTCAAAATCGTCGGCTGACTGAGAAGAAGCATGGCAGACCAAGTAAACATTAAGACGGTAACAGTTAGGAAAATATTAACTGAAAATTTTGGCGTCAGAAAGATGTGTGCAAAAATAGTCCTGAGGTAGCTCATCGATGAACAAAGGCAAAGGAGAGTCAAAGTTTGCCAAGACCTTTTGGAGAGGCAAGACGGTGTTTGGGGCCATGTTGTCACTGGTGAGGAAACATGGGTGTACCAATATGACCCTGAAATAAAGCGTCAAAGTGCACAATGGAAGTCAGCCAATTCTGCACAACCAAAAAATTTCCATCAGTCCAAATCAAGAGTCAAAAGGATGTTGTTCATCTTTTTTGATATCAGAGGGACTGTTCATTATGAATTTGTACCAAATGGACAAACAGTCAACCAAGTTTACTATTTGGAAGTGCTGAAAAGGCTGCATGAAAAAGTTAGCTGAACACGTCCTGAATTTTTCATCAACTCATGACTCTTGCACCACAACAGTGCAGCAGCTCACCTGGCACTGTCTGTGAGGGAGTTTTTAGCCAGTATACAAATAACTGCATTGGAACACCCTCCCTACTCACCTGATCTGGCCACCAGTGACTTTTTTCTTTACCCAAAGGTAAAGAGAATATTGAAAGGTAGACATTCTGATGATATTCAGGACATCAAGGGTAATACGACAACAGCTCCGATGGCCATTCCAGAAAGAGTTCCAAAACTGCTTTGAAGGGTGGACTGGGTGCTAGCATCAGTGCATAGTTTCCCAAGGGCAGTACTTTTAAGGTGACCATAGTGATATTCAGCAATGAGGTATGTAGTACTTTTTCTAGGATGAGTTCATGAACTTAATTGTCCGACCTTGTATGAAAGAGAGATGCCCAAGATGCTATGGGAAAGCAAAGAAGGGGTACCTAACCCCAACAAGAGGTGAGGGTTCAAAGAAGGCATCCCAGAAAGTGGAGATGCCTAAGCAGAGTACTCAAGAAAGCACAGGAATTACCCCAAAGAGTGTGGGAAAAAGCATTCTGGAAAGTAGTGTGTAAGACCCAACATCAGAGAGAGCCAGTGGTTCAGTGAGTAGAATGAGTGATGAAAAATAAGACTAGAAAACCTAAAAAGCATCACTCAAAGGGACTCAGACTTGCATGCCTAATTAAGGAGTCTGGAGGAGGTTAAGGGGAATCATTGGAAATTTTAGTGTGGCAGTTATATAATCAGATTTATGTTTTAGCAGAATCCTTGTGACAGCCACAGGGAAGACTGACCTGGAATAGTGCAAGACTGTTAGCAGAAAGATGGCTATTTCAATAATTTGAAGCTGAATGAAAATACTACACTAGAAAAAGAGCAAAGACAGAATTCAAGAGGTAGTAAGGAAAACTTTATATGACTGGATGTGAGTGATTAACAAGAAACAAAGAGTCAAGAAGAGTTTCAGGTTTACGCTCAGGCAAGAAAATTGAAAATAATATCATGCACTGAGAGAGGTAAGTTGCATGAGAAAGATTCTGAGAAGGGAAAAGATAAAGTCAGCTCTGGACAAGCTGAATCCTAGGCACCTACCTGTGGAAGATACCAAGGTGGTGATATCTAGGAAAGAGAAGGACAATGAAGTCTGAAGCTCGGAAGGGAGGTCTAAACAAGATACAGATTTGGAAGTGATCACCACAATGATCACTGAAGATATCACAGCATATACAATCATCCAGACGTCAACGTGTACTGAGTACAAAGCAAGCAAAGAGAACTGGGGACAGAAAGCTGGAGAACACCAACCATCCAAAGGAATGAAAGTTAGCTATCTTGCGATCTATTAAGTTCTTTGTCTTCAGGCAAGGAACTAAAATCTTTAGGTAAATACTAAACGTTCCCTTGTTGGGGACTAGAGGGAATTCACAGTAGAGCATTCAACTAGATGACATCTATACCATCCTTCAACTCTGAAAATGAGTCAAAGACTTTCTCATTCAGTCCAGTGTTTCTTACAATCTAAGAAATAACTTTTTATCACCATTACAGAAAAACCTAAAGCATACCTATTTTTATTCTTTTGCATTTAGTCCAATGATGAAAATTTTTTTTGAAGAACTGAAGTTTCTTATTGTTTGATAATACTGTTTTCTGAAAGGGAAGGAGTACTTGGTTTACCTGGATGTGAGAGCTCAGACTCTGGTTCAAATTTCTTACCCTGTTTTGCCATCTGTAGGTCCAGTTATACGGTCGGTATAAGAATGCAGTTTTACCCAAACACATGTTCCTATTTATTCTTCCCTTCCCTTTCTGAGACCTTCTGCCTGACTGGGGCTATACATAATTCATGGGTTTCAGACTTAAATGTTTTACTATGTTTCACAAATGTACCCACAATTTTCACTAATATTTAAAGTGTGTTGGTTTGTTTCCCTTTCTGCTCAATTCCAAAAACAGAGAAACACAGGTACATACACAATTTTTTTTAATTGAATACGGAAATACTTAATTAAAACAAATGTCATTTGTGGGTAACAATATATCCGATGTTATTTCCAGACTGGCAGTTCAACCCTAATCTTAGAATATGGCACTGGTCCCACCAAGGAACCTGGAACAGGTGTCAGAGGAAATTGATCTCTTTTAACCATATGCACCTTATCTCCTGCCCTCCCCTACACCCTCACTACGCCTCTCCAGCCACTCTGTAAGCCTTTTTTCTTTTCCTGTTCTTGTCTTTCACTTGCCTCCTGGAAGCGCCCATAAACTTTTATTACCACTAATGGCACTAAAGCTAACACAGCTGCCAAATCCTGCCCTAGAAAATACAATAGATAGAATTCTAACTGGAGTCTACAATTAACTTTTTGGTTGTCCTTAGGAAATAACTTAACTCTATCTACTTCAGTGTCCCAATCCACAGAAAAAACCAAATAGCTGTAGAAAATACATCTATGTGAAGAAACAAACCTAGAGAACTTTTTAGCTCTAGCAGTCTAATACAGACGACACAAAGTTCAGAATCATGATTTTCAGAAACAGGTTTCTGAATGACCAGAAAAGGTGAGAGGAGGGCAAATTAGAGACAGTGTTTGACACCATGTGATGTTTAGTCATGCTAAGGAATTAAAATAAAGGTTTTAGTAGAGAAGATGAAAAAAAAATCAAGGATAGAATCAGAATTAAAGAACTTCAGCACTAGATAGCACAGTTCTGGGAATTTTTTAAGGGTTCCATAAAACTTTGAGAAAGGCAAATAATTAGGTTCCTACCACAATTCCCTCCCTCAAGTCAAGTGCTCTGGAAGCTATGCTTTGAAACTGTATTCTCTTTATCCAACAATGTTAGTGGCTCTACACATTCATCAAAGAAAATGTTTTCAGTGGATTTTTCTTATCTATCTGGCTAATGGTATCATCGTTACCTTCTCTGTTTAATTTCACAAATAGGAAAGGAAGCAAGAGACGATTTATCACTGGCATTATACTAGAAGGCTGGGAGTAGGAAGCACAGCACGGGTGCTTCCACAAGGCTAGAAGAGGCAACAGAGAAAACAGCTCAGAGTGCTAAGGCTGGATAAAATAAATACTTTAAAAATGGCAAATAAAAAGTTATTTTACAGAGACAACTTCATTTATCCTGTCCAGCGTCATGTCCCAACACTAGAATAATCCGGATTCTTGCGGCTGCCAAACAGTCTCCTCTCTGCACGCTGTCATGTCCTCCTGCTGCTGTTCGGCCTGAAGGTCTCCTACACACCCTTCCAGTCTGAGCTCCAACACTACCACCTCCTGGGAAAGCTGACTCGACGTTCCCAAACCAGCGTTCCTTTCCCTGAAGCACTCCTCTCACTGCTCCTTCACTGTAGCACCTGTGTGCTGTGAGTGTAGCTCCGTGGTCACCTGCCTGCTTTCTGAGGGAGCACCATGTCCCTCCCTCACTGCATCACCTGGTATGTGGCACACACCTCATAGGTGTTCAGAGGAAAAGAACGAACTCCCTAGGTTTCAACACCCATCCACCCAAGTCCCTCTTCCAACCCCATCTCGTTTAGAACTTCAGTATCTATCTCCTAGACTATTTAAAGTAGTCTCCTCATTGGGCTTCCCATTCTGGGCCCTCTTCCCTTGAATTCATTCCACATACACCACTGCCACCATAATCTTACTAAAGTACAACTTTAATTAAATGTACCAGGTTGAGCAGCTGATGATACGGAGAATGAGAAGCTGAAAAACACCTGTTCTCTAAGCTCGATGGGCTCAAATCCAATAGGGCAGAGAGAGAAGTAAGTAATTAACATACAATTTATTAGGTGTTTTAGGGATATATTCAACTCACGCTAATCTCACTGCTTGGCATGTCCTTCACTCTAAATGGTCAATTCATTATTTCCCTTCACATTGGAAGCCTTCTTAATCTCTCTAACCAGAAGCTCTCTTTCCTTCCTCTGCTCCCACAGTACCCTGTTACCACTTTCTGTTTGAATCTGTACGCATACGTTATATATCTTACTGGATTAAGCCTTTCTAAATGGAAGGGCAATACATTTTACTCATGTCTATTTTGCCTTGGTATCTAATACAGTGCCCTGCAAATACCTGGTAAATGTTGTATTATGATGATTAACCACACTAAAGCATTATGAGTTGGTGATTCCTTCAGGATTTGCCAGTATTAAGAATATCAATGGGTCAAATACATTCAACTTAGGACTGAAATTTTTCCACTCTTGCCATAAAAAAAGAAAAAGTCTATTCTGTTTGACTAGATAACAGTGGACAGATGGAGACTTTTCTCAACCAGATTTGAAAGATGCGTCCACATGAAATGGACTTCTATTGTAAAAACACAAAAGGCAGCTCCCTAGTACTATAAACAAGGCAACCAGCTGCTGCTGATAAACACAGAAAAATCAAGAGTAAACATGATGTGGTATTTCCATAATGGGGGCAAGGAAATGGCAAATGCTTAACTAAGTGCAAATGTCCACAGCTCAATAAAAATTAAATTCAATAAAATAAGATATTGGCAGAAGAAAATATTTCAAAAATGGACCCTTAAATAAACTCTCTGATCTCTCATATACTACAACTTGTGCCAGAGGTGAATACTTGCAAGTTAACCATTCTTTAAAGTTTACATCCAATTTCATGCAACAGTGTCACTATAAGATACCTCATCAAGTCTTTGCTAGGATCCCCAACTCTTTAATTAAATTCACTTTGTAATAACGTCTGTTCTCTCTCTACCCCACTCCTTCATTATAATTATTTTAGTTAAATTCAACAGTTGTGCACAGAATGAGGTAGACAGCAACTTAATTATCATTCACTGAATCACAAGAATTGAAGACTTTTAATATTTCATGATTTAAAATGCAGCACTAAAATTCCAACTTCTCAATTTTGGCCAAAGAAAGAAGCTCAAAATTCAAAACTATGAAACCTTTTAAAAAACGCTGTGCTATAATGATATTTATTGACTCCTAATTGGCTTGAACAAAGTCAGAACATCTGATTATATCCTTTATTTCAGTGTTAAAATTCCTGGGGGCAAAAACTGTGTCTCATCAACTAATTTTGCAGAGTCCTTAGCAAACTGCCTCTAACAGCTTTTAATCTAAAGACCCAAATTTAAGTTTGCTATTAGGATTAGGTAAGAAAATCTATACAAATGCTTTATAAAATTCGAAAGCACAATACAAATAGAAAACGTTACTAATATTATTCTTACAAAAGCGCTCTCCAAGAGCAAATCCCCTCTACAGGAAATTCGAATAGGGTTAAATTATTTTTGTATACTTTCCCCAAGAGAAGTTTTATGTTTTCCATGCAAAACTAACTAATTCCTTTAAAAGGGAGGGAGCAGAAGGAAAAAAGAAAAGTCGGGTTGGACTATAAAAAGGAGATAAATTAAATGGCAAAGGAGGTGTTTTTTGTAATAAAACAGAGCAATACAATGAAAGCAAACCTGCATCTTAGGGATCAGTTTCTAACTCTTCCACTTACTATCTACCTGTGTGACCCTGGTCACTTCACCTCACTAAGCTCCAGTTTCCTCATTTGTAAGTAGAGGTAATAATGCATAGGGTTGCTATGGGAATTAAATGAGATAATAATTATATAAAGTACTTAGCACTGTGTCTTATACATAGTAAATGATAAATGATTACTATTGTTGATAAAATTATTATTTGACCTATACTTTGATTAGTGACACTGAAGAAGAAAAAGAAGTCAAGAACATGCCAGAGGGGAAGATGATATACAGAAAGCTAAGTTTATATATTACTATTGGGAGAAGTTTGAGAAATATGGATTTTCATATTAAATGTCTGAATTACTTACTGTGTCTCCAGGACTGCTGAAGAATCTAGACTGTAGCCAAACTCTCCAAGTCATAAAAGCAGAATAGCAATGGCTATATGGAGGGAGAACAGGATCAAAAAATAAAAAATAAAAAAATGCTTATTAATGCTTACAGAAGCTTCTCTGCTTCTAAACTTTCAATTTTCTAAATTCTCATAAACAGAAGGAAAGCTAGGCCCCCTGGCACAGGTACAGTAACTCTGCTTGTCAGAAATAGATTGGATTAGCAATCATGCAGTCACTTAAGTTTCTGCCATCTTCTTTATTCTGGGGAAGTTGCATTTACGGCTGATTTTGAAGTGCTAAACATTAGTAACTCCATCATACTGAGTACTGCAAAGCAGGAAACGTGTTCCAAAATTAGACAGAAGAGGAATAGAGTCCTCCCCTGAATCAGATGTAGTGATAGCAAATAACTGTAAAAGGTAAACCAATGGATGCTGCCTGCGCATATGGGACCAGAGACTTACATACTGTAATCCATACCTCTGGAATCCATAACAATCAGCATTCCCAGCCAGGGAACCACAAACAAACAAACAAATCAGCAAAAGACAAGGAAAACAGAAAACCTCATGCATGTGTGGCCAGGGAATCACCATCAGTTTAGGTGGTCAACTAGTCTAATGTTAGTTAATTTAGGGGACAGCTAGTAGCTTATTTAAGAATTTAAAAGCTGAGCATAGTACAAGTGCTACTATCATAAGCCACAGACACATTGCCAAAGTTTGAAGCCTTTTTGAATTTACACAACAGCAATGTGAATGGTCAGCTTACCATATGACATGTAACTGCTAAGGTCTTCCCTAAGACCAGTGCAGACATTATCTAAGAGGGAGGGAACCTATCTCAGCGAATTTAATGTACACAAAAGTAATCTATTACAGGGGAAAAAATGCCGAAAACACTTCTTTTAGCAAGGAGGTGAGAGTATGTCTGGGTTCCCTTTGATGGGCCAACCAACACTCTTTTTTACTAAAAATAACCTTTCAAAACCAAATCTGTACTTAGAGGAACACATAAATTTTTTATAACAAACCACAATTGATATGAAAATCTCCCTGAAATTATGGGCTTAAGATCCTAAAAATTTTGTCATTGGGGGGGGTGGGGTTGGTAAAGCAAATAATATACCATCACTATTAATTTAAGCTATGTGTAAAACTATAAATCCTTTTTAAAAATTTGTTTCATCACTTACGTCTTATAATAATAGAGTAGACTCTCCGTTAACGGAAATTCAAACAACCGGCACTCTCAAGCAACTGGCAACATGTAGGCTCTCTGTCAAACCCATTGCATGAGAGTGCCAGTTGCTTGAGTTCCAGTTAACTAAGGTAGTCAGTCTGCTTACATTTATCCAGCATCTACCAATCCCCAGGGGTGCTGGTTAACGGAGAGTCTCCTGTATAAATGTATGGGCTTTAAATCCTGGCTTTAGTTCTGTTACTTTTCCCATTAGGTTTTAAGTTCATCAATCATAACTTATCCTACTATGGGGGTTTTCTAGAACCTACCTCATTCAGACAGGAGAAAACACTGACATTCCTTCACAGAGACTGTGCCTCCGGAGCGCTACTTAAAACTGAGTACAGTCAATCAGGACAGTGACAAAGGAGATGAAGGGTCTGAATCTTGCTAGACAGGTAAGGACAGGCAGTACTCCAACGACTGCCTAGATATTCTTTTCTTCCTAATCTTTAACGAAGTTGAGTTTATTGTGATCCCAATACTTAGATAAATAACAACATATGTACTATTTCTGAAGCTTCCTAAATAAAATCAATTTAACCATTCATTCAGCAAAGAAGCATTTACTGAGTAGGCCCAAACTAGGCACAGTGCATCTCTATAGTATCTTTTATTTCACAATCCCAAAAAGCTTTCAAGTTCCCCTAACATAAAGTATCTGTGACTGAACTTCTCTCATTTTATACATGTACAACATTCTATTCAACGCTCTAATTCAGACATTATAAATTTAGAAAAACTAAAAGGGCTGAGACTGGCATTCAATCATTAAATAAATTCCAAATTCACAATTCAATCCAAAAAATACCCAGTGCCAAGTGATGTTTAAAAAATAACAAGTCAAAATATATAATGATTCAAATATTCCATTAGGCAAAGGAGTTAATATACTTATAACTTGTTACTTCTACATCCTTATGAGTATGCTACAAGGCATTAGGTCAAATTTATCAAAAGTCCCACTCAATTTAATTCCCACAAAGAGCAACTTCCAAAAATGGATTAAATATCTAACAGGCCAAAAATAACTTATTTACCTGGGTTTTCATTATTTTGGAACTCTTTCTAGAAAGCTGATCCCTAAATGTAAGTGCCAGAAAATTGTATTTTCCCAAATCAAGTCTTTGGAACTACAAACCCGAGAAAGACCATCAAGAACGGGAGAGAAAATAAGGCTAGTGATTAAGCACAGGGATACAAGCCAGAATGCCTGGGTTGCTATCCCTATTCTATCATTTTCTAGCTCTCTGACCTCAGTTACCCTACCTGCAAAACAGGAATAATAAAAATACCTACTTCATATGGTTGTCGTAAGGCTTAAACCCGAGTAAATTAGTACATGTAAGGGTTTAGCTGCAAGCAGCATACAGAAAATGTTTGCTTACTACGATTATCATACTAAATCATCCAAATCATCTACACAAATGCCTTTCCCTACTCAAAGCCTTCCTCAATTGGTCTAGTAGAATTTAATACCTCCCTGCCTGGCTTCTCCACAAAATGCACCATGTATTATTAGGTACAATTATTTGGGTACAATTCCCATCCATTAAATTGCATCTCCTTGAAGACAGATACCACAGAGTGTATTGGGCAGTACATACTGTTCATTATTGCCCTTCACTTCTCTCTCTCTATAGATTCTTAACAATAAAACCCTATTAATTAGCAAAGTTTTATCTAGAGATAGGAGCTTTATGTAATCAATGCAATTAAGTATTGGTCATACCTTGTATACTTGGTTAAATATTCTCTTAAGATTTAACCAAAAATTTTGGGGGGGAGGAAAGAAGGATTCACTTAATATTTCTTAACTACTGACCAAGAATATATTTTAAACTTAATTTATTTTAAAAAATGTCTTATGCTTTCAAAGTTTATTTTCATTATCTCATTCAAAAAGCCCATGGTGATTCTATTATAAAATACAGTAGCATAATTTCTGCATGTGTCAAGTCTAACCTAATCATAACTTGCCCATATGCTGATTTTAATGTAATCATGGGGATGCTGGATGACAACGTGCTTGCTTGATTCACCCTACACTACTTATGTAAAATAAAAACATTTTAACATTACATCAAGATGTAAAGCTTTCTGGCTTTAATTTGTGCCCTCTTTTGCCTCTTAAAAACATCCCTGTCTCTCCCCATCTCTCTGTCTCTACGTTGTCTCTCACATACACATTCACACACACACACACACACACACACACACAGCCTCCAACTTATCCCAGATCACTGAGAAAGCACTTTCTAAAGTGTTAGCCAACTTCACTAACACAATAATGCCCTTACTTTGAGAACAGAACTTTTCTGAAAACAGCAGAACCAAGTCCATTGCTTTACCACTTTTGACAATGTACAATTTTTCTTTGTTTTTATAATGTCCTACCTTTTTAAATTAACTTTGCAGCATAAGAACTTCTGAGGACACCTATTTATTGGCACAAATATTCCTAGTCTCAATTCTTTGACTAGGATTCTTTGAATTTGATTCTTGATTTTAAAACCAATTCAAAAACAAAAGGTTAAAGAAGAACAGCGCCCATTTAACATGGTTTTTCTAATTTTTCCATTCCTCAGTGGCAGGGTTTTTCAAAGGAATACAAAACTACATCAAATTTCTCATTCTAAACGCATCCCAATTGATTGGGAAACATTATCAGCCATCTTAACAAGAAGACAAAGCTAAGCCGGATGAAACCGAAAATCTTTTCTATCCAACGTACTTCTTTTGAGATTAGGATTTTTCACATAAAAGTACTTTGATGAACCTACAAATGAACAAATGTCATCATAATTTAACAACATATTTTAGACTAATTCCTCTCTCCTCACACAGTCACAAGAGTGGCTAATTTACAAACAATACCTTTCAGCTACTGAACAGAGAGTATAATTATAATAAACTTAATTGTTTCATATATCCTGAGTTATACAAAAAAGAGGCCTCTCAAAATAAAGTTTCAAAAACCTTCACTGAGTAAGCAAAATGGGTTTAAACAAAATGGGTTTAGACCCAGCCTTAAAATAGGGACACCTAACGAATTTAAGCCCACCCTCCACCCCCAACCTCCAAAAGACAAGGTCTCACTGCGGTTTCACCCCATCTTACAACCAGGAGGCATAAATTAAAACACTTAATGTTGTTTTCTCTGATTTCAGCAGTAAAAAAGCAAATAATCGAGCCTTTTCCAAGCAATTGGCTTCTATCAAGACTTGTCACAAGTTACATGAAAAAGACAAGAGCACTGGTTCGGCATTTTATCTAGTGAACAGAATCACACTTTTGGACAAGGCACTACTACTTCCAGCACGACCAGCTCCTCACCCCTCAATTTCTTTTTATATCTTTCCTCCAAACTTACAACCTGAAAAGCGATCCACAAAACAAAAGTAGCATCAATAAACAGGAGGCCACTGGTTTTGAAAATAAAGTTTGTTCTTTTGCTGTCAACCTGGCAACTTTCTAATGGTGAAATGTCTTCTACTCAATCGGGTACAATCTTTCTCATTCCCATACCGAACAACCCGTTCGTTTTTTCGCGGCAGTAAGGGTGAAAAAGAGAGTAAGAGAAAATGTCCAAAGAAGGGTCTACGGTTCCAGGGATGGGGACAGATTTTGAGACCGGCTTTGAAAACTCCGTGGCTTCTGGGAGCTGGGCGGCTTTACTGTCTGAGAAATGTTTAGCAATCTGACGCATCAGTTTTTCGAAATGGTACACAAACAGCCCCCACAATTTAAGAGCCATGCCTAAAATCCTTCCTCTCGATGACATCGGCTGGAGGGCACGGGACGGGAAAGCAGGGGTGATACCAGGAGAGGATTCGCGACATTTGTTATTGTTTACAAAGCCCAGGCAGGGACCGGGAACCGGGTGCTGAAGGGCCAGTGAGTGGAATGGGAAAGGAGCAAGGAAGGACAAAGATTCCGCCCCAGCCTTCAGGCTACCTCTCCCGACACACGGGGCCAGTATCACCCCGGGTAACAAGAGGGCCAAGGCCATCGCCGAAGCTTCACCAGAGACATTTGCAGCCCCGAAATTAGCCCGGATTTCTCTGGACACCCAAAGCCACACAAGATCTCTTCCCCCTTCTCGCAGAGTTAGCGCAGGTACTGCGAGCCCGTCCCCCCATCCCAGCCGCGGTCGCCGAGCGCTGCATCCGCGTACTCACCTGCCGCCAGTCGCGCTCGCGGCCGGCACAGCCTCCGCACGGACCGCAGCCGGCCCGGCGCCCGTCCGCTCCCTTCTGCCCGCTCCGCCCTCGCCCCGCCCCCGGGAGGTGGGACCCGCGGCCGCGCCGGAATCTCGGAGCGGCCTCCCTGAACTCTCGCGATCCCTCCCTCCTCCGCTTCTCGGTGGCTCGGCCGTCCGACTCGGCCCTGACGTCATACGCACCACAGCCGGAAGTAGTCTTCTGTCGTCAACGACGGCCTTCTGCCCCACCCACCTCTGCCTGGTAGATTTCTGACTGGTCCTGGAAGAGTTGACTGGGAGGGTCACTACTTGCCTCCTCATCGACCTCACCTCAAAGCTGGTTCAAGCTTCTTTTGAGAGTGGCCAGGGTATTGTTAATATTAGTCACATGTCCTGAATGTGGTCAGAGTATTTTTCAATATTTCACAATGCAAGGCAGAGTGTTAGAAATAGGGGCTGAGAGATGTCTCCACGAATCCAGATATTTTGGAGATTAGGAAAATGTAGTAAATGAAGGTGGATTGTCTGACCAAGCCATTTATTCAGTAGCTATGCAATCAAGAAGCCACCCAATTTCCTTGACCCTTTTCCATTTTCGCCATGGCTCAACTCTAGACACTTGAGAGGGACTCAGATTTGGAAAAGCCACAGAAGATTTGGTGGCAAACATGAAAATTTTGCTTGCGTTATCTTGGAAAATCTAAAATGACTGACAATACTGAGTTACTTTTTCATTAGGATCAGAGAACTATGAGCAAAATTACCTCTCTCTAGTTTGACGGAGAAGTGATGGCTTTAGGGAAGATGATGCATTTTTGAGTTTTAGGAGAAAACTTACTAGGCAACCCAAATAATAGAATTGTTCCTAGTTATTGTTGACAAATTTATCTAAATGCTGGCGATTCTATAAAAATACCCTTAGTTTTTAGACTACTAAAACAATATGCAAGAAGCTGGTGCAGTGCTTGCAGAAAATATAATGCAGAGATGCCAACCATTACTTTTAGTTTGACACATTCCAAAGACTTAGGGAAGAATCATGGTATCACTTCTCTCTTTTTTCTGCTCTGTGCCTTCTCATATGTAGGTTGGTAGAGGACCTTATACACATTTTAACAGCTGATAACTCACATAATTTTTTCTTCTTTCAGGTTTAACTGATTTGAAATAAGGGATAAAGTTTGGTGAACACAGAATACCCTGTGTTCATCAGAACTCACGCCACTAGACTTTTTTATGGGGATACGAAAAAAGATGAAGTGTATGGTACAAAACCATAACAGTCGATGAATTGAAGGCAGCTATTGAACAAGAATGTGCACAAATACTGAACGAAATAATTCTTGGTGTTTGCAATTCCATTGCTTCTCATTGCCAGAATGGTCAACAATTTGAAAACAGGCATTGACCAAAAAACAATTATTTCTATAGATTCTTTTAAATTTTGAAAATAAACTATGTTAATAAACACTGACTTTAGAATCATTCAAAGTGTGTTTACATTTTGGGGGGACATTCTGTATTTATATTTAAAGGGGTACTATCGAGAAGAGTTTATGGAGTGTTCTATAGCAGAATTATGTTTTCAAATGTGTCATGCATTTTTCATAGCACTAGAGTAATATAGATTAAATCAGGGTATCATATTAGGATAAAATGGAGTAGGCTAAATCTTTGCTATCCAGATTCTAAACTGAAGTCATTATAAACATATTCCCCCATAAGATTATTGAAGGTGCCTGAACTAAAACAAATTTAAAGTCATATGCCTTTTTGCAAGTTTAGTGAAATTTATGGGCCTTTTGTCAGAATAATGTTCTTAAATGCATAAAATAAACTACCTAGGACTTCAAAGGTAAATGATTATATTAATATACAGAAATCCAAATACTAAAAAGTAAATATGTGATATAGTTATGTAATAGGCAACTTCTAAGATGACTCCCAATAATCCTCACCTTCTGGTATTCCTGTTTTATGCAGTCCACTCCTCTTGAGTGTGTGCTGGACCTAGTGACTTGGTTCTGAAAGAGAGAATACAGCAAAAGTGATAGGATGTCACCTCCATGATTAAGTTACAAAAGATTGGCTTCCATCTTGCTCTTCCAACCTTTCTTATTCTCTTACTCTGATGGAAGCCTGCTGCCATGCTGTGACCTGTCTTATGGAGAGGTCCATGTGGCATACAGAACTGAGAGGTCTCTAGTCAACAGCCATCAAGGAATTGAGGCACTCAATTTCAACAACCAGTGTTGGAGCTAAACCCTGCCAACAACCACATAAGTGAGCTTGGAAGCAGATTTTTCTCCCAATTGAAACTTGAGATGACTATAGTCCCAGCCTGGTAAAAGACTCTTAGCCAACTGATCCAGCCAAACCATCCCAGACTCCTGGCCCACAGAGACTCTGAGATAGTAAGTATTTGTTGTTTTAAGCCACTAATTTGGGAAGTAGCTTGTTACATAGTCATAGATAACTATTAACAACAATTATATATTTGATTCTTTATTAATGCATTATATAACAAGATGTAGACCTACAGAAAATTTCCAGTAATGATGCACATAAACAGTATTTTGAGATATCGGCAACAAATTTTATGTGGTAGAAAGTACATGTGATTTCTACTGGGGGCAAAGGCACAGTTGTTAATATTACTGTAGTTCACCAACTACATTCAAAATGAGAGAAATGGTCATTTTCTATTAGGATTTGGTGAAAAAATATATATATGTTAAAATATAAATATATGTTTTTTTATCAAAGTTGACAAATTCATATTAAGAACTCTTGCCCTACATTACATTATTTGTAGAGCCTTCCAAAACTCTTATTATCAATTCTTTCAGACATTAGAATTAAAGTTCAGGTAATAAGCCCAGGTATCAGATCTATATCTGGTCATTACTAACTTTATTAACCTATAATTGAATATCCCCTGTCATTCGCTTCTTCCCTCTTCTTCAAATGTATGCTAAATGCAGGTTGACAAGCTAAAATTGTAGGTCAGAGAGAGGGAGCAAACTTTATCAGCACTCAGACTTCATCTGATTTTTGCTTCAGTGAAATTTTAAGCTCCTTGATAGGAATTTTTAGAATTAGTTTCACTCTCATAGGCCAACCACATAGTAAATAACCAATAACAGTGTCAAAGCCAAATAACAATAGAAAATAATAATAGAAACTGTTAATGAAACCTTTCCACCAAGTGAGTAAAATTACTTTTCTATATAAATGTAACTTTGCAGCTACAGGATGTGGCCAAAACAGTATTTATAGGATAACATATTGCTTTAAATCCATTTAACAGGAAACACATAAATGTAAACAACAAATGAACCAAGCTCTCAACTCAGAAAACCTGAAAAATAAAGCAAATCCAACATAGATAGAAGAATGTAAAGATTAGAGCAGAAGCCCCTCCAGGGGTCCATAGCCCTTCTGTGCTCCAAGTATTAGAGCTCAAATATGCAGGCACTGCTGCATATAACTATTTTTCAAATGGATGTAAATTCTGTTATGATTAACAAATTCAAATACAATTCTAAAAGATAAAAGCAGAAATGAATGCAATAGGGAATTTTTTTTAAAGACTAAAACGAACCAACAACAACCAAAGGTGATTGTTTGAAAAGTCAAGGAAATAAGAAAAACTTTAGCAAGAATAATCAAGGAAAGAAAAAAAAAAGATGTAATACAAAGAGTATGAAAGATAATGAAGATGTACTTGCAGATATGGAGACCTTTTAAAGCATAAAAAATTATGATTAAATAAAAGAGAGAGATACTATTGAGACAAGCTGGTTGAGTACTTCTTTCTGTGTGAATAAAAGAATAATGTTAATTCCTGATTCATTCCATGGATAGACTAATAAGAGTAGCTAATATTTATTGAGATCTTTCTGTGTGTCAAGCATTGCTCTCTTTGCTTCTTTTCATCTTTACAGTAAGCCTATGAGTTAGGTATTGTTACCCCCAGTTAACAGATGGTGAAACAGAAACTCAGAGAGCTGTAGTGACTTAGCTAAGGTCACCCAATAGCAAGTAGCAAAATCACAATCCAGATTCCAAATAGCAGGTAACAAAAACACTGCTGAGCAAAAGCAAAAGCATGGAACCTGGAAACTTAGAAGTCATTGGCCTTTTTACAACATACTCAATGAATATTAGCTATTACTATTATTATAATAATCTCCATACTCTGAATGGGCTTAAGGAGACACTACCTCAAACATGCAGATATGGGCAAAAATGCACTTTCTCGTATTTATCCTAACATTAATTATTCATAATTGTGATAAATTGGAACAAATCTAGATGTCTAAAAATAGGTATTGGTATAATAAATTATGGTGGATCCGTACAGTGTAATAGCAAGTATGTGTTAAAAATCGTAAGTAGACAAATGGTTAATGCCATAGAAAGATGTTCAGAATATATTTTTAAGTTTGGGAGCTCTTTTAAAGAAGGTTACACATAACACAAGATCTTTTATATAAAAATTATTTGAAAAATAATATATGTATGCATATGTGTATATTCATAATATACAAAATTGTATGTAGCTCCCTGGCCATGGCGTTCACATTTGCGGCCTTCTGCTACATGCTGGTGCTGCTGCTCACCGCCGCTCTCATCTTCTTCGCCATCTGGCACATTATAGCATTTGATGAGCTGAAAACTGATTACAAGAATCCTATAGACCAATGTAATACCTTGAATCCTCTTTCAGAGTACCTTTCTTCTGTGTCATGTTTCTTTGTGCAGCAGAGTGGCTTACACTGTATCTCAATATGCCCCTCTTGGCATATCATATTTGGAGGTATATGAGTAGACCAGTGATGAGTGGACCAGGACTCTTATCACCCTACAACCATCATGGATGCAGGTATTATAGCATATTGTCAGAAAGAAGGATGGTACAAATTAGCTTTTTATCTTCTAGCATTTTTTTACTACCTATACGGCATAATCTCTGTTTTGGTGAGCTCTTAGAACAACACACGGAAGAATTGGTCCAGTTAAGTGCTTGCAAAAAGCCACCAAACAAAGGGGTTCTATCCAGCAAGATCCTGTTTCCAAGAGTACCCTATGGAATCTGATCAGTTACTTTTAAAAATGACTCCTTATTTTTTAAATGTTTCCACATTTTTTGCTTGTGGAAAGTCTTTTCATATGTTATACTTGGATAAAGAATTTAAATGGAATTGTGTACAAATTAATATAAAATGATTTACCTCTGGTGTTGACAGGATTGAACCTGCACTCCTTAAGGAGCAGCCATAATCCCTTGAATGACTTCATCAATTATTGACTGTCCTCAGTCCATTGGAAGCTTTTGTTTATAGGAACTTGTAGGGTTCATTTTGCTTTTATTGAAATGCCATCTAACGATAAATTAGCTGTAGATATCAGGTGCTTCTGATGAACTGAAAATATATATCTGACTTGTGGGAAACTTCATGGGTTTCCTCATCTATTATGTAGATGATTATATATATGGGTGCATTAAAAAAATGAGTAGGATATTTTTTCCTTCAACTTGAATATTATCCCTGTATATTGCATGAATGAGAGATTGCTCATATTTCTATCAGAGTAATATACTTGCTTTAATTCTTAAGCATACATGAACATGATATAAAAATATATGCTAAATTACTTATAAAGAATGCATTTAAAGCTAATTTAAATGTGTTTTAATTTGTAAGATATTACTTATTAAGAAATTGATTTTTTTTTTCTTTTTTGTATGTGGGTAGTTCCCTGACTGGGAATCGAACCCAGGCTGCAGCGTTGACTGTACTAGCGCCAAAGCCTTAAGCCACTACACCACCAGGGAACTCCAAGAAACTGATTATTAAACTTACTGTTTTAATCTGGTGGTAAAGGTAGTCTTAAGAATTTGCAAGTACTTTAGATTTACAAAACTGAATGAGAGAGAACACTGTATAACCATCCTATTGTTCCTTTAGTGCAATACAATAAAACTCTGAAATTAAAAAAAACAAATTGTATGTATATATGAAGACTGAAAAGAAAGACATTAAAAGTTTTCTCTCAATGTGATTATAAAAACAAAAACATTATGATGTACATTGTTATGCCAATAGATTTTTTTTTTTAGTTTTTGTTTTTGTTTTTGGTATGTGGGTAGCTCCCTGGCTGGGAAATGAACCCAGGCCGCAGCCTTAAGCCACTACACCATCAGGGAACTCCCCCAATAGATTTTTTTTAAAGGAAAGAATAGGTGCTTTTCAGCTCCCCTGGAAGGCTGTTCTGATAGAAGTCCATTCATTTTTTTATTATAGAAAAAAATGAAAAGTTGATGGAATAAAAACATTGAATGAGTCTTTCCAGTTTTACACTAAGAGTGCTTAACTCCTGGCTTCTCTTCTAATAGCCATGACTTTCAAATGGGCTCTAACTCAGCCAGGCTAAAGTGCAATTGAGTTTGTTCGAAAATAAAGGCTCTGTTCTGCAAGTTTCAGGGGCCTTTCCTTAGATCATTTAATGGAACGCATGACAATTGGTTCAGAACTGTCATCAAATGACTTTCGCAAAGCAATTTATATACCTGGAAACAACTTCTAATTAATCCCTGCTTTAATGTATAACTGGCTTGACTAAACTGTTATCTATCTCCTAGGATTTAAAGCATTCCAAGATTTAGTCTATTTCTTCCCAAAAGTGAAAATCACCTATGTAAATCAGAAGCCTGAAGAAAAGCATTGAGGAAACTTAAAAATTAGATTATCTCTAACTATCTTTTTGCATTATGCTTATTGCTCTGCAAAGTATAACAAAGAACCACACAGTATTTGTATTCCAATGACCTGGTTCTGTTACTACCTGTGTGACCTTGCACAGATCAAAAAAGTTCTCTGAAGTCCTATTTCCTCATTTGTAAATTGGGAGAATATCAACCCAATAGTTCCTGCAAAGATGAAATGACTCATAATACAATGACAGCACTGATGGCCATTCCAGAAAGAGAAGCCTGTAGCACTCTTTCTAGGATCAGTTTGCAAACTTAATTTCACTTCCACTCTTGCCAAGTTTAACAAAAAATTTAATGTTTATTTGTTGCTCTAATTCAATCCTCCATATTCTCATGATGGCACACAAACACATGCAACAATAATGATGAACACCACTCAGCCAGACACCACCACATGTCAACACAAACACAGCTGTGAGACACAGATATACAAAGGTTACGACACTTCACTAAGTTTGTACAGTGCTACCAATGTAAGTGCACAATGGCAAGTTTGCGAACTTAATTGTCACACCGTGTATATTCACACTGAATTAAAGATAGCTATTATTACCACTAATATTAATAATACAAAGGCTGACCAGAAAGTGTCCAGCTATGTAATATGAAAAATAGAGGCATCTATGGCTGGATTTTTTCTGGACAGCCCTCATATAACAAAAACATGTTTCAGAATGAAACCCTTTTTCTTTTGTCAACTACAAATCAAATGAATTCTCTGCATTTAAGGAAAATTTTTGGTGGAATTTAAAATTCATAAAGAGATAGAAAGTCCCTGTCAGACCTTTACTGCTTTGATTTTTATCTACTCTGTATTAATTTTTACACATTCCTGATGCTAACAGAGATAAACTGCATAATGCATAAGTAAGATGAAGCTAAGTAGTGCTGCAGTAACAGACAATCATGGAATATTAGTGGCTTAAAATGGTGAAATTTATTTATTGTTTATGCTTTGTGTCCTTTGCAGATCAGCAATAAGACTTTATTCATCAGAATCAATCAGGGGTCTGGGCCAGTGAAGTAACCATCATCTTGAACACAGCTAATCTTCATGCCAAAATGAAAAGACAAGAGTGCAGTGTCTCACATAGAAACTTCTAGGAGTTCCCTGGTGTTGTAGTGGCTTAAGGCTTCGGCACTGGCACTGTCAACGCTGCGGCCTGGGTTCTATTCCCAGCCAGGGAACTACCCACGTACTACAAAAAAAAAAAAAAAAAGAAAAAGAAAAAACTTCTGCTCACAACCCATTGGCCAGAAGTAGTTGCATGGCCTCCTACAAATAAATGGGAGCTAGGAGATAAAATTTTCTGACATTTCAGGAAGGAGAAGAAACCAGAACTATTTGGCAATAGTACTAATGATGACAATATATTGTATATGTGAAAAACACTCTCCAAATGCTAGAAGTTACATGATTCCCTTATGATTCCCTTTATCCACCTTTTACAGAAAACTGGTAGTTAAGCTCTGTACCACAGAAACATGCAAGACACTATAATATTTTGTGATGATACATGCTATATTTGATATGATCTAAATGTTTTTTATGTCAAATTTTAAATGAATAAATAAATAAATTTCTGATTAGTGTCATCAGTCTCCTAAAAATAATGTTCCTTAACATTAGAAATTCACTAACATTATAATTAAATTTAAAAAAGACTTTTCCTTTCTAAAAGTGTTTTTTTTTTTTCTTAAACATCACTGCCTTTCTCATTTTTAATTTTAGGGTTGAGTCCAAAAATTCATTTTCTTAAGTAAGAGAAAGAATCCCCCTGCAAAAGAAAAAAAAATTGTTCATCACAACAGTGGAATTCACCTTACAAAAATACCATTGATATTTAATGTAGGTAACCCAAGAAAAGCTAAAATAATTTGGATACAGCCTAGGAAACTATTATAGTCACTTGGTTGTAATACAAAGCATCTATTCATACCCTGTGATGTTAGCACTTAAAATTATTATTCCTTTAAAAAGCAATTACTTTCCAGTTTTGAAGTAATTTTAATGATACTACCCCTATTTTTAACTATAAGTCATGTGTGTATATAGTTTGGTTTTGGATCTGAACTAGAGTTCCTATATTTTCTTTGAGTTTTCCTCTACAATTTATTAGCCCATTTAATATAGAATATGTATTAATATTAAAAGGTTGCTTTCTTTATAAGCAATTATGACTGTACTTCAAAGTTTATTTGAATTGTTAATATTAGCTCTTCAGAGATGGTGTCAGGTCTCAGAAAATGTATAAACTAAGAAGGTTAAATGGGATTTCATTTTAATACCTCCCGTCTTTGGGAGTGGGAATTTCTTTTCTTATAGCTATTCTATTCAGTAACTCTAAGTGCAGGTCCTACTCCTTGAATCCTACTATCTTTATTTTTTATTTTTATTTTTATTTTTCAGTGTTGAAATTCCTGGGACTGAAGGAACAGGTCAGATGGAGACTGTCTTTAAATTTTACCCCAATTGTGGCTGCAGGTGCTAGTAGATGTTCTTACTGTGGTCTGAGCTACAGGGAAAATCAGCCATAGGGCCAACTAGCAGATCTTTTTTTCGTGGTTTGATGTAAACTGCCCATGCTCTGAGGTGGAGGACAGGGCAGACCAAGTGGGTAATATGTCACATTATATAATGAAAGGAGGAACACTCTTGGGGTCTACATTTGGACTAAGGGCTGAATCCTTAGTCTTGTGGTCTTAGGCACATTTCTTAAACTCTCTAAACCTCAGGTTGTTCATCCATAATGGGGAATATTTAGGAAGTCCTCATTATCAGAGGATAATTGCTACCAGAATAAAAAAAAAAAAAATTAAATACTGTTAGGAGAACCAGTATTTGCAAATACAGAAAAAATATTATGTTATATGTATTTTACCATAACTTTAAAAATTGAAAAACAATTTCAATTACTATTGAAGCCATGCAATAGTTAGACTGAGCAAAGGCTGTATCATATTAGAGATTTTTTAGAATCATTTTTCTGACACAATTGTAAAATATTATGGATTGACATCCCTCAGTTTACATTTGGCATTACATCACAATCATACAGGAAGTTGCTCTTGAAAAAATGTTTTCTGAAATCTTTTGATATTCATATTTTTCAATTTTAAAGCATTGTGACAGTTTCCACGACATTAAAAAAAAAAGTTAAAATAGTTGAACTTCCTTCTCAGTTATTTCTTCCCACTAGAGAATGTCAACTCTAGGACAAATTCCTAGAAGAGGGTCAGAGGGAACGCACATTTCACATTTACAAATCTATTGTCAAACCATCATCCAAAGGTTGCACTCATCTCCACTGTTACCAACAAAAAGTACAAGAAAATTCCTGTTTCCCCACATGCATGATCACACTAGGCTGTCTGTGTTTTCAGTCTTGCCAAAGAAAGAAAAATGAATACTTGGCATGATATTAATGATAAACCCTAGTGTTAAGCAGAAGGCAAGTTTGTGTGGAGACTCATTTTGTAATAGATTAAATGGTTAGTAATTATCTTCATGTTTTGGTGACGTTTGCTTCCTTGAACAATCTTTTAACAATGGAGACTCAAGGAATGAATATCTGGGTAAGGAAGACCCTCTCCCTCCATCCGATAGAGTTGTAAAAACTAAGTTAAATAAGGTACATAAAATGACGGCTAATTCACAGGGACAAAATCTAGGTTCCTCTTTTTTCTTTCAGTTTTGGGGCAAAGGTTGAGGGCAAGACGGTGGTAGGGAAGTTGAGGGTAAAACCTGGGCCTTGTTTGAACACACAGAACATTCAAGTAGGGCCCAGGACAGGCCAGGTCATTACTAGTATTTGTTGTTGCTACGTTACCAATTTTCTTTTTGCTGGATGGTTTTATAAATCTAGAGATAGGGATTGTGGAGGAGAAGTTACTGGCTCTGTCTCTCCGCTACACTCTCCAGCCTCCCTGTGAGTCAGGTTGCTGTTTGCAGAAGGTTAGCCTCATGCATTTTATGCTGACTTGGGTTCTTGGAGGAAGTAACCCAAATAGGGCTTTCAAAGAATTGATTTTTTTTTTTTCCTGATTAAGCCACACAGGGCTTTGGGAACAAGGTTAAGGAGATTTATCTTCACTTAATAGCAACAAGAAGCTATTGAAGGGTTTTAGGCAAAGGAGTGACATCAAATTTGCATTAACAAGAAATACTCTGCCTCTAATGTGGAAAACTGGTCTGTGGGGAATGAGAGTGGATGTTGGTGGAGCATTAGAAGGCTGTTTTATATTTATAAGTATTAAGTTGTATACTGTAAACTGTCTGGGGCCAGAGTACCTTGGTAAGCAGAAATGAATATCTGATCTACTTGTAGGTATGTCTCACCAGGGCAGAATGATGCAAAGATTATCAGATCATGATAAAGCAGACAAATTAAAATTATATAAATCAACTTATGCATCAAGTAAATTTCTGATTTGGCTTCCCCTGTGGATTTCTTATGGAATAAGGGTATGCCAATTAGCCAATAAGCCAATAAAAATTTTTGGTTTGCTTAACAATTACATTTCTCATTATAAATTGCTACATGTTCTTTACTGAGTTAGATTATCCTCATTCCGTATTAGTTTCCCTGCGTTTGATTACGTCTGACAAAGTTAAAATTCTGGACATGCAAAGCTAAGCGTCAAGCTCTGACTACCCTAAGCAATCTAGACAAGGTTTCTTATTAGCATCTTTGTATTGTTCTCTGACTACACAGTTCCTATGTTAGAATCCTGCTGGAGTAAAATTTGTATAAGAGCATACATTTGCATACTATTTTAATAATGTTAATACATTTTAAATTGACCTATTTTAGTGCTTGAAATGCTTATTAAAAGACTCACATATGTAAAATGGCCCAGTTGTAGGTCAGATTTCCTGGGGAAATAACCTTGAAGCTCTCAGACCAATGTTCAGGAGATTTGTCGGGAGTGATCCCTGGAACAACTCAGGTGAGAGAGAGAAGGCAGCAGGATTAGGCAGAGGGAGATAGTGAACTCAGAGCCAGGTGGAATAGAGGCCTCAGCCTATCCCACAGGCAGCTCTGGCATTGGGATAGCACTTCAGCGATGTCCCAGTTGAAGCAAGTGTTCAGGTCTTTGCAGCACCCCAACCTCAACCACTGCTGAATGTGGGCATGACAGCTCACTAGGCTGAGGCAATAACTGGAGAGGGACTCAGCTGTGCATTGTCATAAGCTAACGCTCCCCGCAGCTGTGGATTTGGGTGGTGCCCCACAGCATCCATTACCAGCCCACGGAAGGCTTTGTCCTCAGCCTAGGTTTGTTATATTGCATGTACTAATAAAACACTGCTGTTTTAAAATGTTCTGTTTTGCCTCCTGATAATATATTGAGTTTATAACACTTCTTCTGTATTACCCTGCTTACCCTCCAATCTAATCATGAAACATCAGATAAACAAGAAGTGGGAGATAGTACACAAAATAACTGGCCCATACTCTTCCAAATGTAAACATCATGAAAAACGGACTGAGAAATCGATATTAAAAGACTGAAGAGATAAGACAGCTAAATGCAATATTTAATCCCCAATTAGAACTTTGATCAGGATTTTAAATTATTAGAACAATTGGCAAAAGTATGATTAAGATCTATAAATTAGATAATGTTAATATAAATTTTCTGATTTTGATAATTGTTCTATATGTTAGAGAATATCCTTGTTCCTAAGAAATGCACACAGGAATATGTAAGCATAAGAGAATAAAATATGCCATTTGAATGGTACCATTCATTTTTATCAAATGTTCCTAATTTGTCCTAGGAAAAAAAACCATAGTGTCTGTAGATGAAGAACATGACATTTTCAGTAACTAGGACTAATTAGCTCTCACAGGAATAGTTTACCTAGAATGCATCTAGGAGCATAGGGGCCTTCTGTTTTTTTGTTTTGTTTTGTTTTGTTTTTACAGGAGCCCCTTCTTATAGCTTTTTACAAAAGCCATTCCAAAATGGCTTCATTTATTTCAGACTTGTGCAACTATCTCCTTCCTATGTATTTTGTTCTTTAGGTCCAAAGGCCCTACGTCCCTTTGATATTTTTTTAAAGAACAATTTGTTGTGAACTAGTTCCATATTACTAAATATTGTTAGTAAACCTCCATGGGAATTATAGTATCTAAATAATGGTAAAGTAACCCCTTTATGTTTAATCACTATTTGAATCCTGCTGAGTTCCTCTGAATAAAATAAGAGTAATACTATTATAAACTTTTACATTTACTTAGTGCTTTCATCAAAGGATCCCAAAGCAATTTACAGGATTAATTAAGCAAATGAACATTCCGATGAGCACACTACATATTATTCTCATTTTAAAAATAACTCAACTAAAGAAAAATTGAAAGAGGATAGATAAATGGATATAGACAGACATGTGGATATACATATATATTCATACATGCAGCATAGATTTAAGTTATTATATTGGATATAAAATTAATAGAAAACAATGTATGCCACATGGATCTATTTCCCTATATTAACTTATTTTTATGCCTCTAGTATATACAGGATCTAACGCAGATAATGCCCCCCTTTTGTTTTATAAGCTGGTAATCTATACCAAATCTTTTATTACAAAATCATAAGCATGCAATTCTGTAACATGACAATGTCACACTCAAGCACACTTTATGTGACATTTTAGGTGAAATGTTCAAATTGCTGTCCATCTTGTGGGAGACGCTCATGTATAGCATCCAATGTTACTTCTGCCAGACTATATATACACACACACACACACACACACACACACACACACACACAGAGTGACCAACTCATCCCAGTTTCCCCAGGACTTTCTTGGTTAGCATTGAAAATCCTATGTCCTCAGAATCCCCTCAATATTAGGCACACCAGAACAATACTCGCTCACTCTAAGTAGACCTTCTACTTTTCCTTCAAGGTAAATAAATGAAAACTCACAAGGGGTTCCCTGGTGGTGTACTGGTTAGGCTTCAGCACTCTCAACCCTGCATCCTGGGTTCGATTACCTGCCAGGGAACCACCACCCCGCCCCACACACAAAAATTCACTATGGAAGTCAGAGATTTTCCCTAATTAAAAAATAAATGATAGACTAGCCTGAGGACCTGTACACTTAAATTCTCTCTTTATTCTCTACTAGGAGTGAGACTTGGGTGAAACATGGACTTTTGCTTTCTCTACCCAATATTTTAACTTGACTTTTTTGAAGAAGTAAAAATGTAAAAAGTGGTAAAAAACATAATTACATGTTGTTCCTTGCCTCTTATGAGACCAATCTTAAAATGTATTATATAACACTGAGAAACAGAAGTTATTGAAGTTCTAAGGGGGTTTGAAGCTTTGTAATAGGAAGTTTCACTAGGAAAAATGTAAAATATAAAAAAAAAAAACCAAAACCATATACAGAGCTCTGAGATGTTGTAAGGAAAAATAGACTTTGGCAAGATAGAAGCAGAAAGTATGTTAATGAATGTCCTCATAGAGTAACATTAGATCTTGACCTTAGCACCACCACCACCACCATCATCATCATCATCATCGATATCACACTATCAACTAGTACTGTATAGATTTTCAATTATTCACATTTTATATATAAAGAAAGATAAAAGGTGACTAAAATGAAACAACCACTCTATGTAGCCATAATTAAATTATCTTTAATTCATATATGTAACTATTCCTTAAAAATGAAAACTAAATGGAACAAAAAGGTAGCATATTGAGAAGAAATCATTTCTTCCTTTTACTCTATATATTTTGTACTTATTTTATCACAGTTTATCACAGCATTTGCAACATTCCAAGCACCCAGAGTGATTATTAATACATAGCAAGTATTCAATTTTTTTGAAGAAAAATTGAGAGAAAGAAAAGGATTCAGGCAAGTATAAAATAGTCAACTGAAAAACAGTACTTCTAGTCACACAGGTACTAAATGGAACATATGCAAGACATATTCTAAGTTAAAGGGAAGGGTATGAGGACAAAGAAATATAATTAATTGTTTTCTTTATGTGGGTAGTTCCCTGGCTGGGAATTGAACCCAGGCCGCAGCACTGACAGCACCAGGACAAAGAAATGTAAGATTATGCCCTCTACCACTAAGAAGGTTAAAATTATGTTAAGGAGGTAAAGTTTAAAAATGCTTTGTGTTTAATACAATAGTTTAAAAGTCAAATGAATGATAAGGACAGCAAACTCAGAGGGGACTGCAAGATCATGGTGGCCCAGAGTAGAAAAGTTGAGACCTTATATTCACCTTCTCCAGGCACCCTTCCCTCGTGATCTAAGGTAGAGTCAGTATTCCTCTTATGGCATTCCTCTCACAGTGTGGTGGTATTGAAATGGATTATTTTATACTCTGTTTCTGCAACGAGGTGAACATCTCCTTGAGGGCAGGAACTCCATTTCATTCACCACTTCATCTCCAATAATGGCCGTTTTGTCTGGCAAATAGAAGGCCAAAAAGAAATGGTTTGAAAGACTGAGTAAAAAAGTGAACAAAAAAGTTATCAGGGGACGAATCTTAAAGGATTTGGAGAAATTAAAAGATTCAACATTCAAGGACAGGGCAAGCAATAGGGGCAAAAGTGCAGAAGCAAGAATGATGTGTTCGCAGAACAGTGACGGGACTAGAAGATCCTAGAAGATGAGTTTAGAATATAAAGTTAGAAAGTTAGGTAGGGTTTGAACACTGAAGTAGAGATTTCTAACTTGATGTTTTAGGCATTGAGAAGGTAATCAAATGTTGAATTGGGAGACAGTAAAATCAAAGAAATTCTTAAGAAGGTGAGTGTAGGGAGTTCCCTGGGGGTGTAGTGGCTTAAGGCTTCGGTGTTGGCACTGTCAGCACTGTGGCCTGGGTTCGATTCCCAGTCAGGGAGCTACCCACATAAAAAAAAATTTAAAAAAAAAAAAATAACCCTACAGTCGCCTCTAAGTGCTCGAGTGAAAGGAAGAGTCATATGTCTCTCATTTTCAATCAAAAGCTAGAAATGATTAAGCTTAATGAGAAAGGCATGTCACAAGCTGAGCAAGGCTGAGAGCTAGGCCTCTTGCACCACACAGTCAAGGTGTGAACGTAAAGGAAATGTTTTTGAAGGAAATTGAAAGTGCTATTCCAATGAACACACATGATACAAAAGCAAAGTAACCATTTTGCATTTCCAGAACATGAATGAGATGCCATGAAAAAGGAAAAAGAAAAGAACAAGCCTCATTCTTGAAATTTGAAAATACAACAGCCAAAAAATATTTAAAATCTTGGAAGATAAAACAAAGAAATTTTGCAAAATATAAAATAAGACATTAAAGTAAAATAAAAAGGGGGGGGTTGTTAAGAAACAAGGAATCATTCCAAAAAGTCCAAACTGGCTAAAAAGCATTTATGAAAGAAAGAACAGCACCATAATAGAAAAGCTAAATGAAGAAACATGCTATCTTCATAGCACAGTTCATTGATTATAGAACAGAATGAATGGGGAAAAAGAAAGAAACCCAGATGCATCACTAAAAATGTATAAAAGATAATATCCTAGAAGTTTCTAAAAAGAAAGTTCACATTTACAACACACACACACACACACCACACACACACACCACACCACACACCACACACACACACACACCACACACCACACCACACACACACACACACACACACACACACACACACACACATGCACGTATCATCATCAAAGGAATGAAAGGCGGGTATGTCTCAGACTTCTCATCAATGGTAATGTTATCAAAATCCAGAGAGAAAATGAGTCTCAATCCAGAATTCCACGTCCAGCCTAATTATCAGTTAGGCCAAAGGCAAAATACAGACATTTTCAGATGTATAAGAATTTGGAAATTTTACTCACAATGCAACCTTTCATAGGAAGTTACTTGAACATAGTCCTCAACTAAACAGAAATAGAGATCCATAAGCCCAATCAAAGAAAGTGAGGAAGGACAGTACCAGGATAGCATCTACTTAGCAGGTTTAAGAAAAAAACTCCTTCGTTCATTCAGCAAATAGTTATTGTACACCTACTATATCTTAGACACCCTTCTAGGTTCTGGGGATTCAGCAGTGAACAAGAAAGTTATCATAATGCTTATATTCCAGTGAGGGAAAGAGAAAAGAAGTAATATGTACATAATCTAATTATAGGAATTTATAAATGCTATGAAGAAAAATAAAGCAGGGAAAGGACAGGTTGTGCTAGTTCCGGCAGGGTGGACAAAGAAAGACTCTCTGAGGGGTGACATTTGAGGTGAAGCTTGAATGAAATGAGGCACTGGATCTAAAACTTTGGTGGAAGAGTGTTTCAGGAAGAAACACCAAATGCAAGGCCCCAGAGGTAGAAATGAGCTTTGTTTAACAGTGGGAAGAAGGCAACTGTGGATGGAATGCTGAAGTGAAACAAGGAGCAGTAGGAGATGACGTCAGAGAAATAAGCCGGTATCAGATTACAAGGACCTTCTCTGCAGTGTCAACCAGAATGATGAGTATTGGAGGATTAGGAGAAAGAGGATGAAGTGAGCAGAACAATGAAGTAACACAGGAAAAGGAGGATTTTGTGGGTTAGAAGGAGTGATTGAAATTATAGAAAATATTAAGGATTTAGGCAAAGAATGAAAGAAAAAAATGGAAGGCAATTTGCACCTATGGGGATAATAAGTGGTATAAGAAAATAAATGTAATTATAGCACATTGTGTGCCTCTCCATTGAAAAATATTTAACTCAACACAATCACTTTTATTGACTTTTAAGATGGAATTGGAGGGAGCATTAAACAGCAAGCAGAACAGCACAGGAGTTAGAAGCATGGCTTCTAGCGTAGACTGACTGAATTTGAATCCCAGCTTTGCCATTTATTAAATGTGTGACCTTGAGAAAGTAATTTAACCTCTTTATTCTTCAGTTTTCTTATATGTAAAATGGGGATAATAAAAGTACCTGTCTCATATGGCTGTAAGAGGTGAATGAGTTGACATTAATAATGTAGATAGATTAATGCTTGCACATGGTTGGCATTAAATTAGTGTGTTTTTTACATTATCAAACATGGTATCATTAGAGGGTATTGCAAAGTGCTCCATCCAAATCTCTCTCCTACAGGTATGAAATCCCGTTATTAGAGGCTTTGTTGAAGACTGTACAATCCTTTAGAGTTCCCTATGAAGTAAAATTCCTTTTGAGAGGAATGACATATTAAATTCTCAGCTGCTCCAAAGTTGTTTAAATTAGTCAAACCCTTTCCAACTTGATCCTTGTCTGACTGCAAAGGAATTGTGGTAGGCACCCGAGGTAGCCAGAGGGGCTGATTTGCTAGTAGAGTAAAAAGCTTCAAAAAGGGAGGTGTGAGGACAATTCAAAAGGGAATTAGCTTTTAATAGGAGAATTCCAAGACAAACAGCCTTCCAATCTGGCCAAGAACCAGATTTCAATTTACAGAGTCTTGGCTCCTGTTTCCCCATGCCCAGTTCATCTGTGTCAGATTGATATAAACCAAGACAGACTAGGGAATGAGTTTCAGGTTTGCCACAGGGTCGTGTTATTTATTATCAGACTAAAAACCCTCCTTGTTTCTGACGCTGCCATAGCGTCAAATCCCAGGGACCACATTCTTCACATTTATTTTTGTCCAAGGCTCACTTGTTGCTATAGTTGACTTGATCCCAAAGGTGGCCCCAGAACCAGTTCAACCCCAAGGGCTTGGGAGGGGCTGTTTGTTCAGGCCAGAAACAGCTCACAGAAACTTGACCCACCTTTGGGAGTGGTTGCCTCTGGAGACCTTTGAATCCCCTCAGACTAGAGCCTGTGGCTGGCTAAACTCCTTTGCTATTTCCACAAAAACAGTGTCTGTAGAGAGTGGAAAGAACATCTGCACAAGAAAGGACTTGCCCCTTTTCAAAATGAGAATTTCTGATTCATAGACAATCTTTTTAGGGAGTTGATGAAATCTGAAATGTGGCCATTTAGAGTAAGCTTTTTTACACTTTTAGGTTTCACTTTGAGAGAAACATGATACAGGAGAGAACTGTGCTGGCTTAGACAGTCACCATCTGTATTTGTATTTAAAGTATAGACATAAAATGTTAAGGCTGGAATAGACTTTACTTATTAGCTACTCCCCCTCCCTTCTTCTTAGATATGAGGAAGCTAAGATATGTAGAAGAATCTGAGAATGACTGAGATTAAATTCAGGTGCATTGACTTCCAAGATTGCAATGCAATTCATCAGATATCATTTGTAACCAGGAGGAATTTGGGGATAGCATCTATGAGGCTTGATGAAAATACTGTATTTTCTTTACATGATATAATTACCTGAAAAAAATGCAAAAATAATTTCAAATGCTCTGAAATTTTCAATAGTTCTTAGATGGTTTAAAATTTTTAAAAAGAACTGTAAAAACTTAAAGCAATCTGTATTTCACAGACACCTATGATCTGTGACATGCCCCTGAGAAATTCTACAAATCAACTCATCTTAAGAGTTGGTAAAACCCTCTAAAATGCAATGTAGTAAGTGGAAAAATTAAGAAGTATTAGATAATCTGCCTTGCAGGCCCACTCCCACCTAAATAGCCAAGCTTGGAAATCTGGGTGTTTATGAGGGCAAAAGGAATTTGGAAGCTTGGAGCTGGCAGTGGGCTCAGGGATTCTCATCCAGAGCACTCGGAAGCTAAAGACAAAAAGGAAGGATGGGAGGGGACAGGAAAGCCTAGGAGCAAACAGGTAGGAATCAGACAGGTAGGACAGTGTTCAGCTAAGGATGAGCCCATAGCTCTGGAACTACCTCAGCATGGTCCGCCCATGGTCTAGGCTGTAAAATATATCCACCTGGAACTACAGAAATACTAATATGAGATCACACTGATAAAATGAACACATAAAAAAACCAAAGTGACTGAATGCTAAAATGGGTGGAGGTAGGGATGGGGAAGATAGGATGTCAGGGAAGAAAGCCAACTTTCCTTAGTAGGGCAGTGTCGATGAAAACTAGCCTCCGCTACTCAACACTTTATCCTTCCCTCACTGACTCATCTCTTATACTATTTTTAAAGGAGCTTTGTTTTTTCAGAGCAGTTTTAGGTTCACAGCAAAATTGAGTGGAATTATATTCTCTGTTAACGTCTCAGTGGTATATTTGTTACAACTGAACTTATATTGACACATCATTATTACTCATATCACTATATATGTCTATAATTTACTTAGGGTTCACTCTTGGTGTTGTACATTAGAAGGATTTTGAAAACTAGATGATAAATGTAATCCACCATTATAGTATCTTACAAAATATTTTCACTGCCCTAAAAATCCTCTATGCTCTGCCTATTCATCCATCCCTCTCCTCTAACCCCTGGCAACCCCTGATCTCTTTACATTTCCATATGTCATATGGTAGGAATCATACAATATGTATACTTCTCATATTGGGTTTTTTATATAGTCATATGCACTTAAGGTTTTTCCATATCTTTTTTTTTTTTTTTTTTTTTTTGCTTTTTGGTATGTGGGTAGCTCCCTGGCTGGGAATCGAACCCAGGCTGCAGCGTTGACAGTGCCAGCGCCAAAGCCTTAAGCCACTACACCATCAGGGAACTCCTCCATATCATTTTTTGCTTCATAGATCATTTCATCTAGCAATGAATAATATTTCATTGTCTGTATGTACCGCAGTTTATTTACCCATTCACCTATTGAAGAATATCTTGGCTTCCAAGTTTTGGTATTATAAATAAAGTTGCTATTAACATCCATGTGCAGGCTTTTGTGTGGACATAAGTTTTCAACTCCTTTGGGTAAACACCAAGGAATGTATTTGCTGGATCGCATGATAAAATTATGTTCAGTGTTGTAACAAATAGCCAAACTGTCTTTCAGAGTAGCTATATCATTTTGCATTCCTACTAGCAATGAATGAGAGTTCCTGTTATACAGATAAACTTCTTTTTATTTGTTTGTTTCGTTGTTTTTTGTTTTCTTTTGTTTGTTTGTTTGTTGGTTGGTTGGTTCCCTGAGCGGGGATTGAACCCAGGCCGCAGCGGTGCGAGCGCTAAAGCCTAGTCACTATTCCACCAGGGAACCCCCTAAACTTCTTTTTTTAATCAATAAGATGTGTATTTAGAAACAGACTTACTAATTCACTCCCACTTGCTGAAAGACAGGAAATGTTCTAAAAATATTTAACAATAAGTTCCCATTTTTCTGAAGCTCTTTAGTTTTGTTTGTAATTTTATGAACCAGAAAACATTTTGAGAGGGATATGAAAGGGTGAGTAAAACCAACCACTTGCTCTCACGAAGCAGCACAAGGCCACACAACCAATTCAGGAATTTCAACTGACCTCTAGTGTACATGTTCATCTCAAAAATATCCAAATTTGGTGGGCTGCTGCTAATAAGGAGAGTTGTTTGCATTTCAGTGAGACTGGAACCAAGTTTTAGTTCCTTAGCTACATTAGGAATAGTAAAAAAAAAAAAAAAAAAAACCAATAAAACCAATAAAACAACAACAAACAGAATAAAAGGGCACTGATTTCCAAGTCATTCCAGTGACACGTTGGAGTTGATTTATTTCTGCCAGTGTTATCTTAGCGTCCTTTTAACATCACCCCTCCCCATCCATCTCAGCTGCCCACTGGCCTGCCTAGTTCATGTGGCTTTGGAACTTTGGTTCCACCTTCTCCAGTCACGTGGTTTCTTTCCTTGGCTCACTGACTTGAAGTTGACAACTTACTCCTGAATAATTTAACTCCTTTCTTGGAACTGCCTCCTCTTAAGACTTCGTCTCTTAACTTTTATTACAGAGGGTAGGAAGAAAGTAAAGGTGTTAGGGACTCACTATGTAATTGGCTAAGGAGTACATTGACCTTTATTTCCCCTCCCTGACAGTAAGGGCTTCTACTCATCCTGACGTATGGACGTAATGAACCCTAGATTAATTTATATTCATCATAATTCCCACTTTTACTCATACTTCTTGAGTGCAATGATTTGACTGAGAGGCTCTCCATTAGGCAGGAGGGGATGGAGGTATAAAAAGAAGAGATAAAACTGATTCATACTGTAATTCTACACTGACCAATTGCAGCAATATCAACTATAATACAGTTTAAAAATTTACATTTCACAAATATATTTGGCACTATTGTTCGAGGGGATAATTTGGAAATATGCATCAAAACCTTAAGCATATCTATACTAGTCAAGAGTCTTGGTGGCTTAAAGATAGAAAGCCAGCTCAAATTACCATAAGCAAAATGGGGAATTCACTACATCAAGTAATTGGAAAAGTTTAGGGGAACATCTTACTTCTGGCATGGCTGAAACCAGGAAACTCAAGTGCTGTCATCAGGAATCCCCCTTCTCCTCTCTCTCTCTCTCTCAGCTCTGCTCTCTTCTGTGTTGGCATCATTGTGGCAAAAATGGCCCTGTCGGTTCCAATTTTAAAAGGTCCTTGGTGCCCATCATTTCAGAAGAAAAGAGATGTTTTATTCCAAGTATCATTACCAGACTTAGAAAAAATCCCTCCTATTGGCCCTGCCTTGATCTAATGCCCACTTCTGGACCAGTCATGTGTTAATTCTGATTAATCCCAACCACATGACAGAAAGTTCCACCAGGTGGGAAAGAAACAATTTCTGAAAGGAAATGCATACGTGGCATTGGAGGTCAGTTCTATCATCTGAAAAAGAAAAGAAATTTTGGGCAGGCAGAAACAAGGGATATCCATATCAATGTTTATCCTTTTCTATGTATTTATCCTTAGAAAAATAATCAAGGGTGTGAGAGAGTTTTCAAGGTTATTCATCAGAGAAGTAATTACAATAATGCAAAACCAAAAAGAATTGAAATGTTGAATAATAAGGATTAGTGGGGTAAATTACGGTACATGTAGTCAAAGGAAGATGAAGCAGTCTTTGAAAGTGTTTGTAGAAAACTTGATACGAAAAAATGTTCACAGTACATTCTTTAGCATAACAACAGTGCCCAATTTATACACATTTTTCATACATATACATTTTATCTATATAAAACAATTCATAAATGTTATGAAAGAGTTAAAGAATATGTAACTTTGATTACTTCTATTGGCAAAATTAGGAGTAACTGTAATCATTCTGGTACTTTTCTCTATTTTCTACAGTAAATATGTATTTTTTAAATTTAAAAACATTGTTGAAAAACTTAATTCCTCACTACCAATTTAAAACTGATAATGCTATTTCTCTCTGTAAAAGAAGGAACTGAAATGGAAATCCTAATTGCTGGTAAATAGCTATCTTTGGTTAGACTTTAAGGAAACTAATTAGGAGAATAAATTATTCACCGGTTTCCTAAGATTAGCTAAGACACACATGTATTCTCCATTATGTCACATTTCCATGTTTTGAGACCTTATGCGTATGCACACCACTAAGTCTTTCAGAATTAATCAACCAGCCAGACCCAAGCTCAAAGCTCTCACCCACGTATTTGAACAGGGAGAGACTTGGGCTATCTTTTCTAAACTTCATAATTACCCTTGAATGTATCTGGAGAAAGTGAAATGCATTTCCTGCTACTAGAGACAGGGAATTTTTCATGATAGCATTAGAAATACTCAGATTAGAGAAAACTACTTCAGCAAAACAGCCAGCAATAAACATCCTAAATGAACAGACCTATGGCTTTGAAATGGCTTACTCCACTTGTTTCTGTTTTCCCTGGAGAACTTTCTTTGTGAATGAGACTGCATCATCCGAAGAGCCTCTGCATTATCCAACCTCAGGAGAGAGAATTGAATTATTGGTCTCTCTCGCTTTACCAACCAAAAATATCAGTAAGCCAAATCTTTATAAGCCCAAAGGAAAAACCATAATTATGCCAGTGACCTTTGCAGAAGTACAAAATTAGAAAGGACAAAAAGTAATACTCATTTTCACTTGTTTCTACCATTATCTATGTCTATCATTTCATTTGCAAGCTAACCCCATTTCCCATTTCTTTTTTCCTTTTTCTTTTCTTGGGAGTAGGGGCCTGGATTCCTTTCTTTTTTTTTTTTAATTGTTTCAATTACAGTTGCATTCAATATTATTTTATATTAATTTAAGGTGTATAGCATGTTGGTTAGACATTTATACAATTTAAGAAGTGATCCCCCTGACTAGTCTACTACGCACCTGGCACTATACGTAGTTACCATATTGTTGACTATATTCCCTATACTTTACATTCCCATGACTATTTTGTAATTTCCAAATCCCTTTACCCTTTCACTCTCCCCTTGACCCTCTCCCATCTATCACCCCAACAAATCTAGTACCCATCTGACACCAAATCTAGTTATTACAACATTATTGATTATATTCCTTATGCTATTACCCTATATCCCCATAACTACTCTGTGATAAATAATTTGTACTTCTTATTTCTTTTTGAATTACCCAATACAAGAGGCAGCTTAAGGCTTTGGGAAGATGTACTACAGGGTGCTCTCTAATGAAGATGATATTTCTGTTTCCTGAGACACTTCCACCATGGGACACAGGTTTTGACTAGCAATCAGAAAATCTGAATTATAGACCTAGTGTACTAAAAATTTAATCTTCAAAGGTGGTAACATGACTTGTCTTACTTTCTTCATGGGGTGTTATGAAAATCAGATGAGATAATTATTTTCATATGATATACAAATATAAAATAGTATCAGTAGTAATAACACCCACCACCACCAAGCCTCCCTGCATGGCAGCCACTCTTCTACATTTTAACTCATTCAATCCTTGCAACAACCCAATAATCTTATGTGATGTGATTATGGCACCCAAAACGCTGGGGGCCCAAATCTCCTGAGGGCAATTCTCCCTGATGTTTGCATTTTACAGGTGGCCATATTTATATGTAACAAATACGCTTCATTAGTATTTTCATATGTAATGAATAACAGAAATGTGTTTAATTATGGTCTGGTTGAATATTGAGTTACTTCTATGTATTTGTGCTTCTAATATTTTCTTTTTTTTTTTTTTTTTTTTGCTTTTTGGTATGTGGGTAGCTCCCTGACATGGAATCGAACCCAGGTTGCAGCACTGACAGAGCCAGCTCTGAAGCCTTAAGCCACTACACCATCAGGGACCTCCCCTTCTAATATTTTTAAGAATAGAAAAGAAGAAGACACATGAGTGAGGAACACTGATGAAGATGGAGGGAACTTCTTTCACCTTTCATCCATCTCATTGACCAAAGAAAAGAGAAACTCTTACATTTCTGAACACTCTCATTTCATCCCTTTCTTTGTTCCTCCTCATAGGAGTGACTGAGATGATTGGTCAGGGTTGGGGACGTTCATTGGACCAATTTCACTGGTGGGCTATACCTGTGTTGAAGGCTAAAATGTCAGTGCTCATGGCCGTCAAGTCCTCTGGTTCACTTCTGAGCCCAGGTCCAACAGACTCTATCACTTCCCGTCAGAGGGACAAGCACATATGGGCAGGGCCTGGAGAACATGTTTTAAAAAGAGGCTTGTGGTCCTTGCCTTTTGTCTGCAAAGTAGACTTAGGATCTGTTCAGAAGGCCCTGCCTATGTTTTCACAGTAGCATGCCTGTACAGGTAGATACCAAAATTTACTATTCAGTATACAAAGTAGGAAACTCCAGTGCAGCCAGACTCAGAGTTCATTCTCTAACCCTGCAGATTATCACAGCCTTGCATTTTGTGGGATGTGTGGCTACTGCCTGCATTAGGAGAGTGGTACATATCATTTTCAGTTGCCTAGTGATCTTTTCATATGTATTCTAGAAGAAGATTTGGATTTCTTCTAAAAGAAATCCAAACTGTAAGTTGAGAAATTTCATTTCCTCTGCTAGATAAAACCATATGTTCTTCTATGTCTCCAGGTTGGGGCAAAGGATTTGACCCAGAGTAGTGGCTTAAGAAATGCTTGTTGGATGAATTAATAGAGCATGTTCTTTTTTTTTTTTTTTTTTAAAGAAAACAGTACAGTTTGAAAGAAATTTGGAAAGAAGAACAGGTTTCCAGAAAGATGAGAAGGGAAACTTAGCTTAGACTGAGTGAGGAAGGATATAGACTTTCATAGAATCAAGCCAAAGCACCCAGAACTGAAAAAAACACTGGACCTTGGAGCTAACAAATGTATCCACACTGAAGGGCCAGAGTTGGAACAGAAGAGCCAAGGTCTTCAGGTAGTGGCAGAAATGGAAATGAGCTGTCAACAGGTGGACTCCTTTGTTACACAGCTCCCCAATAGGTCTTGAAATAATCAGATTACCAGCAGCTGAAACAGCTTCAGAAATTCAATCAGGATTGGGCTGACCTTACATACCATTTTAAATGGGACAGAACTGGTTTGTTGTTTTTTTTTTCTGTCCCGTTTAAAATGATACAGATGGTCAGCCTAGCCTCAGTGGGCTAAACGCAAGGTGTCAGTAGGCTGATCATACATATTGTTTTAAACAGGACAGAGTGTGCCTGAAACCTATGTAATCCTTGCTAACAGATGTCACCCCAAAAAGTCTATCAATAAAAATGAATTTAAAAAAATAAAATAAAATAAACAGGGCAGAAAAAAAGGGGTCTGTCCCATTTAAAATGGTATCTATGGTCAGCCTAATTAGGATACCTCTCAATATTATGTATTTTCCATGTCAAAGGGCAACAAACTAGCGTATGATAGTTTAAACTTCTTAAAAAAATAGATGAAAGGTGAAGAAAAAATGATATGGGCAGTTTCCTACTTTTTAAAAAATAATTATAATTTAATATATTAATTAAATCTTTATCAAAAGAATACGTATGCAGTTAAAAGAATCCAATAGTGAAAAAAGGTTCATCAAGAAAAATAGCACAATGCACTGTAGAACTGTATGCCTGAAACCTATGTTATCCTTGCTAACAGATGTCACCCCAGTAAGTCTAACAATAAAAATGAATTAAAAAAAAAAAAAGAAGAATCTGAATAAAAAAAAAAAATAGCAGTCCCTGCTTCACCATTTACCAATCCCCAATACACACCATAACAGGCAACTCTTCATTTTTTTAATATATATTTCTTTTGACATATTTCTAAATAATATGTTCATATGGTTCTTTGTTGACTTACTAATTTTAGAAATTTATTGACTTCTTTTTATGGAAGATAAAGCTCTAACTTTACTTTCCCTATTCTCATTCACTCAATAGAGTTAAGTTGCAATCTGGGGGTAAATCAATAGTATTGTAACTGAAATTGTTGTTTACTATTGAGATAAGTAATATATTATTATTATAATTTTTGGTTTTCCATCTTTTAATGTTTTTCTTGAGTTAACCACTGCTTCATTTTTTCATTTGCTTAATTTTCAATGTTCAAAATCCTTAATCTTTTCTATCAATCTGCTATACTTGTAGCAATGGTTATTTTCCAAATGCCAGACACATTGGTCATTTAATCAAATGTATTGCCCCCTGGAATCCTTCACTCTCGACCCCCACCCCTCTGCTCCTATCCTGACTGGTCCTTAGGCAGCGGCTGACACCCAGGGACTTTATTTTCTCATTTTCTCATGTTGCAGCCTCTATTTCCCAGACCTCAGTTCTCAATTGTATTAAGTTGATAGCTTTACACTTTTTACAACTATCAGCACTTTTATGTTTCTGTTTTCCACTCATTTTTATCAAACAATAAGGACAAGGTGCAAATAAAACATTCTAAAGTTACATGAACTACTGTTTAACAGAAATAACCATGGCATCAAGTCAGCAGGCAATACCACCATGAAAATCCTTCATTCCCCAGATGTTAGGGTATGAAAGGCAAAGCGTTGCAGAGCAATGTACAAAAGTACTGTCCAGGTTGTGTTAAGGTATCTGTGAGCTCCAGGGAAGCTATTCATGTGTGCCCCTTCAAACCAGTATCTTAAAGATATGTCCTTAAGTACTTTTTTTTTCAATTGAAATGATAAACTGATTTTCTGCAAACTGAAATTACATGTTTTTTCCTTCACGTCTCTAAAGCTTATGTCGTATACTCATCCTCTTAAGTTTCCTCAAAACAAAACTGCCTTTAACAATAATGTAAGTAATTCAAGTAGATTTTTTCTGAATATCCCACTGGGGAATGGTGCACAACTTTTCACAAAAAAAAAAAAAAAAGAGAGAGAGAGAGAGTCCATCAACCATATCTCTTATTCAAATTTCTGCATTTGGCCTTAAAACCACTCTTGCTTCCTCCAGCACTAAGCCTTCCTAACAGTGATCCCTGCCTTCTTGGATCTCTCCCCTCCTGCCTCCCAAACTCTCTCTGGTCCAAGCATGTGAGCTCTGCCTCAGCCTCCTGTTCCCAACTTGCAAACAACCATGTCTTGATACTTCTTCCTGCCTTCCACGATGCAAAGGCTCTTAGATTTGTCCTCTACTCATTGGTATCCATTTTCCTTAGCAGGCAGTGAGAAAGTATTTACAAGAAAGAAACTTTCCTCTTACATGTTCAAATTCAAACTAATGGATTTATTATATGCACTAAAGTAAGAGCAGGACTAATTTCAATTTCTCCTCTTTTATAAGGGGGTGCATTTCAAATTATAGTTTTAGAAGCACCAAATTTCCTTTTATTTTTTTCAGGTGTGTATTGTGCCGCTTATAAATTCATACCTGGGTAGCTGGCTGACTAGTCCAACTTTGAAAGTGGCTTAGTTGAAAGTGGAACAGTAAAATGAAAGACCACCATGGAGTCTTCCAGAACAAGGCAAGTCAGACAGAGCACTGGGGGGTGGGATTTGAGGGTAGAAGACAGCAAGGTATCCAGTACTTGGTTTTTGTTTGTTTGTTTGTTTGTAGTATGTGGGTAGCTTCCTGGTTGGGAATCAAACCCAGGTCTCAGCGCTGACAGCGCCAGCGCCGAAGCCTTAAGCCACTACACCACCAGGGAACTCCCAGTACTTGGTTTTCTAGCCTGTGAAGGAGAACTGTTGGACTTTTTGGCTGGAGAAGTGGGTAGACGTGGATTGTGGAGGGTTTTGAGGCCAAATTGAAGAGCATTTGGCTTTCATCAATAAACTGATAGAGGCTTTTTACTTTTTTCATGGGAATCCTGATCAGGGACTGGCAACAAGGAAGTCAAAGGACAGCTTGAAAGTTGCCTTACCTGGTTCCTTTCAGGTTAGTGAGCATGAGGCATGTGATACTGCACTAACTCAGGCAGACTCAAGCACGGGTTATATGGAGTTCTTGCAACAATAGAGGGCCAGCAGAGAAAGAGAGCAAGCCAGGACAGATGGAGACTAGCTCCTCTGGTCTGGACAGAGGCCAAGGAAACTAGACAAAGCTAAAAGTCTATCAAAGGAAAAGCAAACATCAGGCACGGAAAATTCTGTAGTAAAGGAATCTCAGGGGACACAATTATAGGAGACCAGCGCTAATGCCTCCAGATTCTGGGCCCCAGGAGCGTGGTGCCATCCCAAGCCACCTTGGTGAGGCTAGGTCGTGAGAGAGAGAGAGAGAGAGAGAGTGAGAGAGAGAGAGAGAGAGAGAGAGAGAGAGAGAGAGAGAGAGAGAGAGATTAATCCCAGAGTGAGCACCAAGCTGTGAGGCTCTGGGAAAGACAAACACAGAAAACAAGGTGTCGACTCATAACTGTGCATCAGATTTTCCTTCTGAATGTCCCTCACCCGCTTCTGGTGTTCTCTCACATGGCTCTTCCTCCAATTTTTTCCCTCTTTCAGGTGAGCAGATCCTATACCTCCTGACTTTTCTAAGCCAGAAATATTTGGGCCTAATTTATACCTCATTTTACATCATATTCTGGTTATTTGCTCATATATTTCCTTTACTGTAATGGACTTTGGACTATGTATTTTGTATTTTTATAATCTCTCCACAATATACAACATAATGTTAGTAGGTCCTTTTTATTAAATGCTTATAAACCCTATCCCCTTTCTTTTAGTTCAGGTGCCTGCAAACTACAACCTATGAGCTAAATCCAGCCCTCTACCTGTTTTTGTAAATAAACTTTTATTGGGACACAGCTATGTTCATCATTTATGTATTGCCTGCAGCTGCTTTTGCTCTAAAATGGCAGTGTGGAGTAGCTGCAACAGAAATCTTACACCTTACAAAGCCAAAAATATTTATTATCTGTCCCTTTACAAAAAAGGCTTGCCAAACCTTGTTCATTTTCAGTAAGAAAAGGGATTTTCCCCTTGGACTTAATCCATTAAAACATTCACTGCCTTTGCCCTTGCCTTACAGGCATAAAATCAGTAAGCATTAGGATTGGGAAGTATTTTGAGAACTATTCATTATAAAATACAATCTCAGTGCAGAAAGTATTAGGTATCAATTAAGGGGCCTGTAGTAAGCTCATGTACAACTGAAGAAGTGTCTACAACCTTGTCATAAGCAGTTATCATTGAAAAATAATAAGTTCACATTTTAGATTTCTAGATAATTTTCTCTGAGCTTGGATAATGTGAACCTGTCATTTGTGTTCTACCTCAGCTGGAATTAATCTCTCCTCCCTCAAGGCTTCCAGGATACTTCATTCTTTCTATTAGAGCATCTATTTCAGTTGGCCTTACATTAATTTCTTTTCATGAGTGTACTTCCAGACTAGGGTTATAAATACCCTTTGGTAAGGAACTCTTCTGTCCAACTCTGTACCTCCATAAAGTTTTCCCAAAGCAGGTATTGATAAATGGTGATTGAATGAATGTCATTAATGCAAACGTGAGAAACAGGTTTACAATAACATTGATCTCATGAAACCATGGCAGAGATTCTTCATATTGTGCTTCACACGTACAAATTTTCAATCCTGTTTATTCTGCTTAAATCCCTGTTTAATTTATTCATATATATGTGTAGAAAGGAAGTCATCTCAAGAATGCCTACTATACAATACCTTCCATTGTTTAAAACAAAACAATTCTCTTAAAAAGTAAATGCCTTGTCTGGGGTCAAGCAATTTTCTCAGGAAATTAGCATTATTGTAAACCGGAAAAGCCTTCTAGACTTTGTTTCCTTAGCTATTCACTTCACTGTTAAACTTTAGCGGGAAAATGAACCCTATTTAGCAATCCAAGTGACAGATGATCCAATAGGCTTCTGGTTTTCATCTATGTGAAGTAATATTTATAGTCCAGGCCCAGTGAAGTCTAACTGGCGAAACAAAGCATTCTGGAGGTACTTTACTTGTCCTTGTATAAAGAAAGCTCTTGGAGTTCCCTGGTGGTGTAGTGGCTTAAGGCTTCGGTGCTGGCGCTGTCAGCGCTGCGGCCTGGGTTCGATTCCCAGCCAGGGAGCTACCCACAAACCAAAAAAAAAAAAAAAAAAAAACAACAACACAAAAGCTCTTGTTTGCGAGGTGATCGAAACATAGCTTGATTCATTCAAGTCTAAGAGAAGGGGATGGGAGCAAGGGTTGCTGGCTCACCAAATTCGGGAAAAAGATGAATAATCAAATTAAGGGGACATTGAGATGCAGCTGAGCCTCTGGTCCAATGACAACCAGAGCCTGGGAAGTTGCCAGAGCTCTCGCTCTCTTTCTGCATTTGGGATCTCTGCTCCTCTCCACATGCTACCCTTGTTGGTTGTGGACGAACTATCTCTACCAGGAGGATACCTAACCATACGCAACTCCTGTTTTTCTTTTTCTTTTTTTTTCTTTTAAAAATCTCACAGCTTCTTTTTTCTAGAGAAAGACAGTCCCTCTTAATTGTAGCTAGAAAAATCCCAGGAAGAACCTTTAGGCCCAGGTTGGATCAAACCTAAGAGGAAATGAATCGTATAAGGAAATGTTACTCCTGACACAGCCATGGGAATAAAAGAGGGAGGGAGAGAGGGATGGAGGATGGAGGAGAGACAGTTCCTAGAGAAAGGCAGCTGGAAGGGTATTGGATTGACAATTCTATCGATGTTGTCCTTTTGGAGGGTGTGGTCTGTTCTATTTACTGACAAATTCCTAAACTTCTGGAAAGGCCAATACAAGAGCTAGTTGAAGAGCCATACCCTGTGTATTTCACCTCAGAGAACAGACTTCCAACGAAGTATCACAGTTCTCCTCAGCTAAAGTCAAGGAGAGGTGAAATGTTCACATACATCTGAAATACAGTCAGTGACAATTGGCCTCCCATTGGGTCATTGAGAAAAACTGACAAGAAGCACCTAAAATGTATATAGAAATGGACCCTGCCAGTAAATACTGTGAGGGGTCTGGTCTGTTTTCCTAGCACAAAAGACCAGAACTCTGGATTAGCTTGTGGTTTCTCCAAGTGTGGCCCCAGCCAAGACTGCCGCCAGCCCCACAGTGCCCTTGTGGAAATTGTAAAGGCATACCTTCCTCTGGGCAGACAAGCATCCACCTGCCTCCCTAGCACCTGCCAGGCCTCCCTGAGGTGAGTGTTGAATTTCAGCCTCCACCTACTCTGAAGCCAGGCACTCTGTGCAGGGTCCAAACTGCACAGGCATCTATAAGCAGGCAGGCTACCCCTCAAAAAGCAAGGACTTCCAACATCAGTGAAAGTGAGACTCAGGTAATAGCTTTGGCTTGACAACAGAAGACAATAACAGGAATGGCAACAATAGCTAAATTCAAAGGACTCTAAGGACACACAACCCACCTCCAGGTATTGGAGCCATAACGGCATCTCTGGGAGTGGAGAAGCAATGGCAAACGCTATGGGCTGGACAACAGCAGAAGCAGGAGTCGCTTCTGGTGTTCCTGCAACGATTCAAGCAACAGTGAGAGCGCCCATGCTTGTTTCTCCCAATAAAATGCAGGGTTGTTTTTGCTTTTCAATCAAGAATTTATGTAGCACACCTTGAGAGAGATGAAACTTTTTTGTCTCCTTTCTTTTTATCTTTGAAACACTAAAAATAACTCTTTTGAAGGGGATAGCTACATAAGGGTTTAAGAAAGTTCTCCTTAGAAAAAGTAATGTGAGGATAGAGGAACGCCATTTTTATAGGGTTGTATTCAAACTCACAGGGTAGCCACTCTTCAAAGAGAAGACATACCCCATTGTCTCAATGGTATGTCACCCTGAAAAAAAGATAATGACACCCTGCAATAGGAATAGAGGAAGGGAAAATGAAGGTCAGGGTCAGGGCGGGGAGCAGGGGGTACATCAGAATCTGGGTGTGCCTTCTGATACCGGACTAGCATTCACCCTGGAGGTCCTCATCACCCTGGGTGATTAAGTACAGTTCTACTGCCAGTGGGCATTATGCCTGCGCCTAAAGCTTTGGCTGGAATAGAGGAGCCATCACCCTGGTGCTGAAGTTCAGGGAATAAATGCCCAGGCAGTCTGCCACTGTGCTGTTAGATCCCCGTTTATTTTTGTGCTTAGAAGGAGCCGCCCATGAATGTTCCAGTTACTCCATGAGTCAGAGCCTTGTTCCCCAAGAGCTGCTGAAACTCTTCCTCCATCCCCGCCTCTTCCCCTACTGCCTGGACTCCATCTGAGACTGCTCACTGGTCCCCCTGGCTGTGCATTAATTAAAGCTGGGCTGGGTCTCACACTCACTCTACCACAGAGCTCCAGGTTTGCAGAAGGCAGGGAAATGGGAAAGAACTGGGTGCTAGCTATGTAAATATGTGACAAAAGGTGGCATTCTAATCACTGAAGAAAAGAATGGATTATTCAAAAATGTTGTGAAAATTGACCAGTAATTAAGGGAGGTAATATTAGATTATTATCTCATTGCATCTAAATAAAGTGCAGACAGGCCACAGATTTAAGTGTAAATATTTTTAAACATAAAAGAAAACAAAAAAAATAGTAGGAGTTCCCTGGTGGTGTAGTCGCTTAAGGTTTCGGCGCTGGCTCTGTCAATGCTGCGGCCTGGGTTCGATTCCCAGCCAGGGAGCTACCCACATACCAAAAAGCAAAATAAATAAATAAAATTTAAAAAATAGCAAATAAATAATGTTGAGTACAAATAACTAAAAACTTGTGTGGTAAAAAAATCACATATAAGGTTGAAAGACAAATGACAAACAGGGAAATAACAACAATAATGCAAGACAAAGGGTTAATAGCCATATTATTCAAAGAGCCTGCACAAATCAAGAGAAGTAAAACTTCCAATAGGAAACAAGGGGCAAAAGTGACAAACTAATTAAAACACAAATGGTCAATAAATATATGAAAAAATGTTTACACAAATATTGAAAGAGGCAAATTAAAACAATGAGAAGATTTTCACCTCTCAGATTTGCAAAGATTTTTAAAAACTGCTCAGACTCACACATTGACAAGGTTAGAAGGAACACACACTTTGAGTTTTTTCTGGGGGCACTGTAAAACAGTACTTTTCCAGTGCTGACAAGAAGTACATACTCTTTGTTGCAACAATTCTACTTGCAGGACTTTACTTCAAGATATTACACAGACTTGAAAATATGTATTCACACTTCCTTAATAATTTTGAAAAATAGGAAACAATGCCCCTCAACAGATGCTGGTTAAGTAAATGTGATGCATCACCCATGGAATATTATACAGCCCTTGAAATAGTATAAATCTATATTGACACAGAAAGATGGCTTCAATTATTGATTCTTCATAGCCCGTGCCATTCAATTAGATCTTGCTTTCTCAGCAACATTTGACTCTGCAGATGAATTTCTCCCCTGGCTTCCATGATCTCCAATTCTTTTAGTTTTCCTCCTTTCTTTCTGGCTACATACCCTCAGTGTCTTTATTTATCTCTTAAATGATGCTATTCTCAGGTGTCCAACATTTTCCACCAGTGGTCTCATCATTTCCATACCTCTAATTACCATGCCAAAGTGGACAAGTACTAGATCTATAGAAACAGCCCAGATTTCTCTGCTGAACTCCAGGCCTAAGTATGCATTTGCGTAAGGCAGGTACTCAATTCCATCAGTTTGGCCAAGTCATTAAACTTCCCCGAACCTTTGGTGAGGGAGATGAGATGTTGGCAGATGCAGGAAGAGGCACAGTGGGGAGGCTTATCTCACAGTAATTCCAAGAATCACAGCCCCTGTCTGTAGCAAACAAGGACTTTCTTAATCCAGTACCTTTTCTGAGATTATCTCACATCACACCACATGGCCAGTTACCCACTCCACCCATCTGATACCTGCCCAGCTCTGCCTCATATCACTGGTACCTCCCATGCTTGCTGGAAGAATCAGAGAGACCATTCTGACCTCAGCTTGTCTGTTACTCAGCTAGAGTGCAGGGCAACATTCGTCTCAAGGCCCAAGGAAAGTAAGTAGTCAATCTTAGGGCATGATTTCAAAATTCTGCTTAATTGTAATTACTCTTGATAGATAGGTAATAGTTTTCTTTGCTCCATAACTACGAAAGTCAAGAGGAGAACTCTGAAACCGGGAAGAAAGTCAAAACATAGAAGAAAACATCTGAAAGAACTGCATAGACAATTATACATACATTCATGGCTATATATATCTCACATGGAATGTGTGTGTGTGTGTGTGTGTGTGTGTGTGTGTGTGTGTATGTGTTGAATTACCACCAAGTTACTATTTCTACTAGAAGGAGAAATAAGGGCATGTTTATCTAGCAGTGATTCATATTATTATTATTACAATAGATTTTAATCAGAGCAAAATTCAAATTTGTGTTGCCTTAAATAGTATGGTTAAAGTCTCTGAAATGAGAAAGCTTTGTGTGGAATCTTTGTGTCAGCAATGAGCAATTTGCCTTGTCTAGTCTGCAAGTCTCTAAGAGCAATTATTTCATTTCCAAGCCTGAAAGTCATTTATCAGTTGTAGTTTATAAACTTGGTGCTGCAATTTGTGAGCTGATGTCATGCTTCCAGAAGGGTGGTTTGGAAATGATCCCTATGGGATTCATTTTCAAAGGAGGAAGTGAGAGGTGTGGAATTAAGGTAATACCTGGGCCCCTTCATCTGGAAAATTTGGATGTTTGGCAGTACAGTGTGTCTTGATATTGAGTGGAGGACCCAATTTACCTCACATCAGAGTTTGATTCTAAAGCTCTGTGTTCTCAGAGCTTTAGGACAGGAATCTTGTTTGGTTCACTGGTATATCTTCAGGGCTCAAAATAGTGGCTGGCACATGGAAGACTCTCGTAAAATTTTTTTTGAATGAATTGTTAATGCTGACACTATGCAAAGGAGAAAGAAAACTTCAATTGTCAGGAACCCCCAGGGCATGCTGGGTAACAATGTCACAGCTCAGACTCAGTTACGAAGCCTACTGGGTCACAGCAAAATATAATAAAGGGGAGGGAGAATCCAAGAGTCAGAAGAATAAGGACAGAGAGGACAACCAACCCAGCTTTGGAAACTATACATGGTCTAGGACCAGCTTGGATTGGGTTTGATGGTTGGTCTAATCTGGAGGGTGAGGCATCACAGTGTAAGTCCCAGGGACAGGTTAGAATCCCAGTCAGATGAATAGAGAGCAGTTCAGTCCTGAAGAGGCTTGAGAAAGCAGAGACAGACTCTATGACTGAGCAGACTTACATCCCAACAGTGTTTCTCCCTTCTCTGCCAATTATTTCCTTGCAATGGTCAGGACTGGCATAGAGGAGAAGGAAGGAAGACCAGAGTCATGACCTGGTCAAGGACCAAGTTCAACAAAGCAGCTCTGCCATGTTGTCACTTCTTTTCATGAGCAGCAGCACCAGATTTTTTGTTGCAATCATACATTGTACTACATTTGAAGAGTGTATTTTCGTTTTTTGTTTTTTTTTTTAATACGTGGGTAATTCCCTGGCTGGGAATCGAACCTAGGCCGCAGTGCTGACAGTGCCAGCGACGAAGCCTTAAGCCACTACACCATCAGGGAACTCCTGAAGAGTGTATTTTCATACCAGTATTTTTTTCCACAGTAAAGAAAGCTAGTAAGACGGCATGAGTTCCAAGGATAAGAATGGTGAGGAGTAGAGAAAGAAAAAGAAGAAAAGTAAAGTATCGCATTACCACTTGCACCAGGACTGGACTTGGGTTGCTAAGTGCCCCACCTCTCAGTTACTGGCCCCATCCTGCCTTCTCCTGACTCCCACACAAGGCAGCTGTAACAAACCACAACCTCAGGAGAACCATCCTAGAGACAGGGAGCCCCACCCACCACATGCCAACACAACAGCCCCCTTTGTTCTGATCTCCTGACTTCCACACCACACACATTAAAGTTCTGTTGTAGATGCTAACCTTTTACGGCCTCTTTCCTCCTAGCCTGGGCACCCCAGTCAGTGAACTGAGCTGGAAGGTGGAATGCCTCCGAAGCCAAAGCTAAGACACAGCTGAAAGAAGGGCGGATGGTAGGAAAGACTCTCTGTGTATATATATGTGTGTATTTTTAAACTAATAGGAAAAACATTATAAATAGAATTTCGACAGAGCAAAATCCTATCCAACAGGAAATTGTAAATGATTCTAAGAAATACCAAAGAAAATAAACTGTCCACAGAAAAACCAAGGAATGACATCATCACCTCTAAAAAGACTTGGTATCTGGAAAAAACAAAACACTGGTCCATGAAGCAAACAGATGATGAGAACATATCTGGAATGTGGGATTCTTTGTCCCATGTTTTTACATCAAATAAAAATAAAGGATGTTAAACAAAATCCTAAAAGGGGGGCGGGGTATAGACAAAATGTATTGGAACTAGAAGAAATTTCCAGAGAGGCTCTAGAACATAAGAAAAGGGCAAAAAATATCAATGTCTCATTCAGATGTATTTGTCTCTCAGAAAAAAGGAGATTTTGACTTCTCCTCATAGCACCTTCTTCTGATAAAGTTGGTATTCACTGGGCCCCAGATGGGAAGCAAAACAGTTAGAATTTCTAGCAAGGTCCACTCAGTGAGACAGATAATCTTGGAGTGAAACCCAGGGCTCTGTTAACCAGGTTACTGTTCTCAGAAGTAAAATGTTAGTTAGAGGCTCAGGCATAGAGCAGGAGAGACAAGGTACCAGTGAGCTGAAATACATTTTAAGAACTTCTTCAATACAGTAATTACACTCATAACACTTTTTGCTGGTTTGGGGTCAGGTTCTCTTTTTGAATGACAAAGCTAATCCAATACAGTGATATCTAACTGTTGTGCAAAGGAAGTATGACACACACCCCATAGAGCGTACAGCATAAATGCAGACTCCGGTTTATTGGGAGGGAAGCTTATAAGCAGAGATGTAGCAGAGCTCACACAATCCCCTGAGTATCTTCCCCCAGGACAGCACACTAAAGTGAAGACTACACAGATCTATTCATAAGGGCCTGCTATGCAATGTTCTGCATGCTTATAGAGACAGGTGATTGTGTAATGATGGAAGCTTCCAAATCAAGCAGTTAGGAAGGGAAGCTGTCCCTCATTACTAAAGAAAGATAATAATAGTACCCATCTCATAAAGCTATTAGGAAAATTAAAATAATACTTACAAAGCATGTAGAACATGTTAGCGTATAGGGAGCTTTTTATTTTTTTAATTAAAAATAAGTATCAAGCGCCAACTATGATCCAAATGTTGTTTTTAGGTGCTGAAAATACAATGGTGAGCATGAAATTTCTAGGGGAGTGAGAGATAATAAACCAACAAGCAACACAGTATATAAAACAATGACATATAATAACAAGCCCTCCAAAGAAAGTAGTGATGAGAATGCTGTTTTACACAGGGTGGTAAGGAAAGATACTTGACAAAGTGAGGACACAAACCATAAGTCTATCTAGTGGGAAGAGTATTCTAGGCAAAGAAAATAGCACATACAAAGGTCCTGAGGCAGGATCATGCTTGGGGTATTCCTGAGAGGGCAAAACAGCCAGTGTGGCTCAGGCGGTGTGAGTAAGGGAAAATGGTGGGAAACGACATTGGAGAAGTCTGCAGGGGCCAGATCACACAGTGCCTTGTAGGTCACGATAAGGACTTTGGATTTTGTTTAAGATTAGCTGTAAGCCACTGGAGAGGATTGAACAGCGTATTATCTGACTCATATGTAGAATGATTGTGAAGGTAGGAAACAAAGCAGGAAGAGGTGCTGGGAGGCAGTACTCTGGATGTCAGCCAGGTGCCTGAGACTGGGTAGTGTCAGGAGGGGAGGTAGTGAGGAGAAGTTGGGTCTGAAGCAGAAAGTTGTAAGTCTTGTTGTCGGGCTGAACCCAAGGTATTAGGAAAGAGGAATCCCTAAAACATTTGTTTGAGCAACTTGTGAGAATGGCAGCCCGTTCACTGAGATGAACATCTCTCAGGAAGGAGTCATGAGGGTGGGAGTATTCAAAAGTTTGGTTCTCGGTATGTTTGTTTTTTAAATACATAAATTAGACATTCAAATCCAGTAGGCAGTAGCAATGAGAACTTATAGTAGGACATTTAATCAAAATAGTGACTATAACAAGCATCTTCTGAGACACATTGGAGAGGCCCATTTGGGGAGTGTAGCAGGATAGAAAATCAGAAGCCACTTTGTCAAAGAAGAGGACTGGTGGAGAAATGGTGGCACAGAGGCTCAGAGACCCTTCTGGACTGGCATAAAGGACTGCATTATCGAAGTGACAGTGGCACCATTTGGGCAGGTAGCTCCCGTGTCTCCTTGTTTACCCCCAGCTATAGATTCTGAGGTAGAGGTTGTGAGTCAAAGATAAATCACTTAATATTTCCAAGCCTCTTGTTTATATCTGTACAATAAAAGAAGATGGACTAATAATACAAAAAAAAGCTAATAATTATTGACTATTTTTCTATATGCCAACCCCTGTGCCCATTACTTTACAAGCATTGTCTCATTTCACCTGCACAATAACTCTGGGAAACAGATGTCATTCACAGACAAAAAAGCTGAGATCTAGAGAGGTCAGGTGACTGTCCCAGGATGACATGGTTTGCAAGTGGTTATGGGCCAGAGACCAGGATTGAAATCCGGACAGTCTGACTCTAGAGCCTGCTGAATTGTTCTGTTTCCAGCTCTCATGCCCTATTACTGTAGGATCAAAATGCCACCTCTCATGCGTATTCTATTACAAAGCACCCTTGTGAAGCACTGGCACGTTGAATTCAGGATGCCTTATGGCAGTAGCAGCTGGCCAACATCAAATGGTGTGGCAGGCTAAATGGTGCTCCCCCTCCTGCCCCCGTGGACATTAGGATGTCCATATCCTAATCGCTGGAGCCTGTGACTGTTAGATTAGGTAGCAAAAGAGATTTTGCAGATGTCATTAAATTGGGGATCTTGAGATGGGAAGATTGTGCTGGATTATCCAAGTGGGCCTACTGTAATCACAGGGTTCTTCTAAGAGAGAAAATAGTAATAATATGAAGATGGAAGTAGAGAGAGACTAAAAACTGAAGATGTTGCACTGTTAGCTTTGACGATGGAAGGAAGGTCCAAGAGCCAAGAAATGCAAGAAACACAGCCGGAGACGCCGGCAAGGCAAGGAAACGTTCTCCCTTAGAGCTTCCAGAAGAAAGCAGCCCGCCGACACCTTGACGGAGCCCGATGAAACCAACTTTGGATATGTGGCCTCCAGAACTGTAAGAAAATAAACCTGTTGCTTTTAAACTGCCAAGTTTGTGGTCATTTGCTATCACAGCAATAGGAAGCTAATACGAAAGGGGTAGCGTGGCAGGCACGGCAGCTACTAGGGGAGGACCTGAGAGAGATCTAGAATGGTGAGGTGATGGAAGTCCCTGACATCGGCAAGGGTAGGAAAGTCTGCGAGAAAAGGCGAAGCAGTGGCCTCAAGCCGAGGACGCCTTTAATTTCTAACAGAACTCATAGAAGGTTGAGTTTCTAGAATATCAGGACCTGATTCTCCACTATTAAAAGGTGTGTTGAATCAAAGCAACTTTTGCAGCTCTGACCAGGCTTTTCTCCACGTTGAAGACTAACACACTTCTGCCAAGTAAGACTGGGTCCCAGGTTTGGGGGGTCCAGGAATAGCACCCTGGTTCCAGCTTGGCACAGTGACTCGTACGTAATAGGGCTCCAGTAAAGTTTGCCCCTTGTTTTCTGCTGGATAGTGTGACTCAGAAAAAAGAAACACATACTTACTCACCCACGTACATACATATCTCAGAACTGAGACAAAAGCTTTCTCACTCCAGATTTCTAAATGAAGTTCTGGGAAAAAAATTTCTACCCAAACTTAAAGGATTAAAGAAACTATTTAGACATGCAGAGTGGCTCTGATTCTAAGGAAATTCACACCATTTTTCACAGATGTCCAAACTCATAAGCATTCTGCCTACAGAAGTAAAAAAAAAAAAAATAATAAAAATAAAAATGTCAACATTGGCAAGAACAAGTTAACCACCATACCTGATTTATCACTGACTTGGGGGTAACTGCAAACATACATTATAATAATTTCGTTTTAATCAGTCATTGTGTAACTAACTGAAATACCAGTACCCTACCATTTTAAAACAGGACAATAGAAATTTCCTAAAGTTGGCCCCTGTAAAGGCATCTTTCCAAAAAATTGGAGTATTGCTTGAGTTGTTCCCAAGGAAAGAATTATTCACAGAATGATGTTATAGCATTTCAGAACACTGAGGTCTTCAGAGAACTTCAAATACTATTAGTTTGAGTGACATTGAAAAGAACTGAATGAGTTTTGGCCCACAGTTATCAGAATTTACAAATGAGACACCAGATACAATGTCATTTTTTATTAACTTTTTTCTAAGTATTAAAAACAGTGCATATCATTGTAAAGAAATTTAAGAATGCCAAAAAGTGTACGATAAGAAAATATAAATCATTCGTAATAGAACCACCTGGATATAGAACTCGTAGCATCTTAATGCATTTTTAAATGTATTTTATTTCCAGAAATATTTAGTATGTATACTAATGTGTGTGTGCTTTCTTTTCACAAAATTCAGATCACACTGAAAAATATACAGCCTGAATTTTTATTATAGCACAGACATTCTCACAAGTCATTAAATATTCTTGGAAAATCTGAGTTTACTGGCTACACCATATGAAGCTACCATACTTTATAAATGGGTCTACCTTTTTGGATATTTAGATTGTTTTTCCAAGTTTCTGTAGAGTCTTATACTTAAATGCTTATAAAAACTTGAAATTACTTCACTAACTAAATTCTTTAAATTATTACATTGAAGGATAGTAATTTTAAAGGTTCTGTTACAGAAGGGTTATAACAGTTTACAACCCACCAAACTTATACTCATTCTTAGTATTGTCTTGTTTAAATTAAAAGGTAGGACTCCAGCCAGGGAACTACCCCCCCTCCCCCCAAAAAAAGGTAGGACTCAAGAACAGACTCCAAAGGTTATAAACATGTACATATAAGACCATAAGTAACCCACCTTTCTTGAATAAACTGAAAATTCAGCCATGGAATTTCTGGTAGAGTTTGAGGTTCACAGGCAGATTTTTTAAAAGTAATGTTGTCTTTCTTCTTTGTTTTGGGGGGTGTGTGTGTGTGTGTGTGTGTGTGTGCACGCACGTGCGTGGGGGTGTGTTTACATTGAGCATTTATAATTTTTACAATCAGGAAAACAAATCCTGAGTCAGAAATATGAGGATATGCCTTTAACTCCATAGTTCCACAGATAAAGGTATGCTGGATTAGTATACCAATTTATACGTATTATTTGGAATAAAATATAATAGAATGTAATCTGAATATTTGCTTTGCTTACATGTCTAGTGAGATCCAATGAAAAACTTTTGTGTGTTTGCTTTTTCCTGTTTAGTTTACCAAAAATATTTTTAACAGAAAGGAAACAATGCATAATTATGGTGCTGCTTGCTTTTCTTTGCTTAAAATCAAGGAAAAAACCATTTTTTTTCTACTAAAAATGTGTTAAAAACCCAAAGTTCTTCTTGACACTGAACCCTCTCTTATCTCTTCCACTATCTCTCTTCTCCTCTACCCATCCAGACTTTTTTATTTTTTTTTTAATTCATTTTTATTGTTAGACTTATTGGGGTGACATCTGTTAGCAAGGATTACATAGGTTTCAGGCCATCCAGACTTTTGGGAGTAAAGCCTTTGCTTCTCCAACCTCTGATTCAGTTCACAGGTGCAACATAACTCTGTCCTAACCATTCCACTAAAACATGGTTTGGAAATCCAGTGATCACTTTTTGTCCTTATTTTAGTGGATCTGTGTGCTAAAGGTAAGGCTGGGGACTACTTCTTCCTTGCTGAAATGCTCAACCGTTGGCTTTGGTGACACCATATTTTCCTGATGATCCTAAACCTATAGAAGTCCTTCTTTCATTGCCTGCTCCATAAATCTTGATGTTCTCCCATTTTCTTTGTTGTGGGTAAGGGAAGAAACAGTGACAGCCCTTTTTCTGTGTGTTTGCTTTTTCTCATCTACAGACTGAAATCCAAACGACTCCATCTTTATCTTCTGGTACTCTCTCCTCTCCCTTTACAATGAACAGCTTTAAGTCCCCGCCTGCATCATGCTGTTTACAGAATCAGTGCTTTTGCTAAGGAGCTATCCGTATGTGGAATGCCCCCATCTGTCTCCCATACTCCCTTCCTCTGGCTAACGTTATTTATCTCATCATTTGAGACTCAGGACAGAATGCACGTCCCCTAGGAAATCTCTACTGACCCCCATCTCCCCAGTCAAACTTAGGTGAAGCATTCCTTCTCTGTGTTTCCTCTAAACTCCAAGTTTTACTTTACCATTGCACATTGTCGTTTTATACATCTGCTCCACCACCACTCGGTTGTCAACTATGACTTGAAAGGAGAAACCATGCCTTATTCAACTTTGAATGAGTTCCCATGACTGTCTTAGCACAAAGCAGCCATGGAAAGTCCACATAGAAGATAATCATCACCTAGGGCTGACAGCCTTCGCTAGCTAGCTGCAGCCAACATTCAGTACCAGCTGGCCAGCCACGTGAACGAACAAACTTGAAAGTGTGTCCTTCATCCTCCAATAGCAATTGAGTCACACAGATGACACCAAATGTAACAGAGAGATGAGCTATGCCTACAAAGTCCTGTCCAAATTACAAAATCATAAGCAAATAAATAACTGTTATTGCTTTAAGGTACAAAGTTTTAGGATGGTTTGTTATACACTATTAAATAAAATAAATGGTGTGATTCTATTGACCAAAGTCAGAGGCTTTGATTGTGACTTTTCCTCCTTTGTTAATTGTATTGTTTTCTTTACTTAATTTCTTCATACATTAATATTCCCTTGTTCAATTTTTTATACTATAGCTTAGTGATTAGTTAGGATGATTTCGCAACATTAGAAAATGCTGTCGTTTCCTAGTGGTGTAGTGACTCAGCTTCGGTGCTATCAATGCTGTGGCCTGGGTTCGATTCCCAGCCAGGGAACCACCAGGAGAAAAAAAAATAAAAGAATGAAAGAAAGAAAAAGAAAATGCTGTAGAAAAAAATTCACATATTTGATGTATGTGGTTTCCCAGTTTTCAGCAATATATGATTATTTTTCTTTAGGAAAATACATTTTTTCAAAGACTTGTCCAAAAAAAACCAAAAATCCATTCCAGGTTGCTTTTGATGCAAGAAGCAGGAATTTATTAGACAGAACTATAAAGGCATGTGAAAGCTCTGCACCTCTGATCATATCTTATTCATGTCAGGTGGAGACTGTGTTTTCTAAGTCAGTGAACGGACTTCTTTATAAAAGGTAATCTCTCACGTTGGGTGGTGAACCTATGCAGTGGGTTGACGGTGCACTCTAGAGTTGTATGCCTGAGACCTGTGTAATCCTTGCTAACAGATGTCACCCCAATAAGTCTAACAATAAAAATGAATTAAAAAAAAAAAAGGTAATCTCCCTAATGCGCCCAGCCATGTCGACTAGGATTGCCAGCCATCTTATTTCTGTCTTGGTGAAGCAGTCTAGCATACAGAGCTCTAGGAGCTGGATACTAGCAAGATAAAAACTTCCTTCTATTTGGAATTGCTTTTAAAATTTTGACCCAGAGGGAAAAAAGAAGAAAAAAATCCTAGGCAATAGGAAATTTAACATCTTATCAGGTCCGAATGATAATATTTCATTTTAATTATTTGCACATATTTAGTATATCATTTGACAACTTTCACATGCTTGATTTTTGTTTTGTTTTGTTTTGTTTTTTTGTATGTGGGTACTTCCCTGGCTGGGAATCGAACCCAGGCTGCAGCGTTGACAGCATCAGTGCTGAAACCTTAAGCCACTACACCACCAGGGAAGTCCCATGCTTGGTATTTTAGACAACAATAAGCTTTGAACTAAGCATCCTTGTGTCCTTTTGCCTTTCACCCAAAGTGCAGCTCAGTGTCTGCTGTAGGTCTACTCTTCACTTTCAGGAGGAAGGAGGCTCTTTAGAATCAGCTCTATTCACAGGTTGGTAGTAAGTCATCTTTTGGCGTCTTCATTTTATAGCCTATTAACTTAAATATCCCCACCCCATTATTGTTTTTCCTTTCTAGGAGAGTAGAATTTTTCTCTTGAGTGAGAATTCTCCACTCTAAGTTGGAAATTGACATTATTATGTGTTTATCAATGTTATTCATTCAGTCAGTCAACGAAATTTTTGAACACTTGCAAAGTTTCAGACATTGTTCTGGGAACTTGAGATTTAGCCATGAACCAAAGAGATAAGATCTGTTCTCATGGACCTTACATGTTAGGGGTGGGGGCAATTCAGTCAATAAAAAAAGAGGGAACAAGGTAATTTTAGGCATTGCTATGAAGAATATATAACCTAATAATGTACTAGAGAGTGCCTGGGGGGCTCCTTTAGGTTTGGTGCCCAGGGAAGTCTCTTTGAGCAGAGGGCCAAAAAGGTAAGCCACTCCTCTCCTGGTCTGACAAGGAGGGATTGAGAAAACAAGTAGAACTTCCTCAGGCAATATGCTAAAAGCCTTCCTCAGTGGCAATAGGGATGGAAAATATCCTAGAGAGATTCTTTTGATGTGAACTGATTTTCTTTTCCATGTTTCTTGTGGATGGAGCCCAGAGAGAAGATGTCAGAGCCCTAGATTTCAGGGAGCAGGCAGCTGCCATAACAAATTACCACAAACTGGATGGCTTAAAAAAAACAGAGATTTACTCTCTCACAGTCCTGGAGGCTGGAAGTCTGAAATCAAGGTGATAGCAGGGTCAGGTTGTCTCTGTCCTAGGGAAGGATGCCTGTTTGCTCTTCATAACTTCTAGTGGTTACCAGCACCCTTTGGTGTTTCTTCACTAGTGGCAGACTGCCTCAGTCTGCACATGGCCTCCCTCCCTGTAATTTTTCTGTGTCTCTGTGTCCAAATTTCCCTCTATTTATAAAGATATCAGTCAATGTATTTAGGACCTACCCTACCTAACCCAATATGACTTCATCTTAAATTAATTACATCTGCAAAAACCCTATTCCAAATAATGTCATATTCATAGGTTCTGTGTAGACGTGACTTTGGTGGGGGGGCACTATTCAAACTGCAACAGACCAAATCAACTGGAACTCTCATGAGTGGAGAAAAAATATACCCCAGCAACTTGCTGCCATCCAGATGTTCCCAGAAAGTGGGGTGCCATCATCGGCGTGGTGTCCAGGTTCTTGGTATCTCAAGCAAAGAATTGAACGAGACATGCACCAAAGTATAGAAGTGAAACAAAGATACTTTATTGAAGAGAAAGTACACTCCTAAGAGGTAGGAGCGAGCTCGAGCAGGAAAATGGCTCAAGAAGCCCAACTAACGAGGCTTTGGTACTTACATTTTCTTCCAGGTCTTCAAAGGAGACACCTCTTGGCGTCGAGTTTCTTGATTGACAAGGGGCCTATTACATAACACCTTCTGACTGGGCATGCCCTTTCCCAGAGTTCGGTCTGTTGTAATGACATTAATGCACTTCTGGGCATATATATATGATATTACAATGATGGTATGATGAGGCCCAGGTGAGATGAAGGTCGTAACTCTCACCGGGCAGGCATTAGGAACTGGCCCAAACCGGTGGACTTCTTGTGTCCTCTAACTTCCTTGTATTTGCCTGGAACTTCCTCCTGTGGCTGACTACCCTGGGGCAGGGATTACCAGTGAAAGGGTGGGTATCAAGGCAGTGGCTATTCCAGCCGGAGGAGTTTCATAGGAGGGGTCCTGGCATTCCCCCTATTCTATCTCGTTACATTCTCTTGAGAGACGTGGTCCCCACAAACCTCTATGGGAAGCTGAGGGCCTGGAGGTCTCATCTTCTGTATCTGCTTCCTGCTGAGGATGGTCATTGTCCCTCCCTATTGGGATCCACGAAGCTCTCACCCTCTGATCTAAAAGGGGAAGGGGTCTTGAGATCCACCATGTTGACTTATTTGGTCGAGATGGGCTGGAAGCCTTGTTGGGATATCACTTGTATTCCAGTGGTCCCTAGAGGAGGAGAAATTAATTCAATTAATAGTTTAGAATGCATTGACCCAAGAAATAGTTCTCAAAGCCCTTGTTGCTGTGATGTAAAGTCCGTTGAGCCTGCGGCCTGTTGACTTCTGGCCTAGCTGGTCATTCAGGTGTTATTCCCTTTCTCGGTCCGGAAAGGCCTGGAAGGGATGCTTGCCTGTAGTGATTGTGATCAGCAAGCTGGAGACATGACTTACAAGTTTTGGAGTAATTATCTATGGGGCACAGTCTGTTTCTTGGGGTGAGAAGCCAAAGAAAATTGATCAAGAGAACGATTAAGTCTTTGGACTAGGAAAAAGGTGAAACTGAGAGCTAAAGAACAAGGAAAATAAGTGTTTAGCAAGGTGGGGAGAGGGCTGCTTTGTTTGGCCCACATCACAGGAGCTGAAGAGAAAGGCCCTGAAAGACATGGCCTGTGGAGTCTAGGAGCAACGTTGTTATACGATTTCAAGTTTGCTTTCAATGTCATCAATCCCTTGTGTTATCCTCAAAGGTTGAGCTAAATTTATTAAACTACTAAGCCTCCTAGAAATAGAGAGTAGCTTCAGGAAATAGAGAGTAGTTAAGTCCCTGATTAAGAAAAGTATGTGAGGAAATCACCTCAGCCCAGAAAAGAAATTGCTACACGGTAAAAATTGATCAGCAGTCTTGATCTGAGATGACAACAAAAACCAGGACAACCTGTGTATCCTCAGAAATGCTTGGAGACAGAATCTTTCTTTCTTTCTTTCTTTCTTTTTTTTTTTATTGTGGGTAGTTCCCTGGCTGGGAATCGAACCCAGGCTACAGCATTGAGAGTGCTGAAGCCTTAGTCACTACACCATCAGGGAACTCCCAACAGAATCTTCCATGATGCAGGGTTCAATCACTCACACAACATTTGTTGAACACCTGCCATATGCCAAGTACCTTGTTAGTGTTGGGGATAAAATGCTGAGCACAAGGAGACTGGCTTCTGTTCTTGAGAATTTCATTGTCTTCAAGAAGGATTAGAATTTGAAGGGCGCTGTTTGGATAAAAAGCAAACTGTGATCCCAAAAGCTGAGTTGAAGACACATGACTTACACTGATTATAGAGTGATCGATAGTACAGCACGTGTGTATGGATTGCTTCCCACGTGCCACTGTGCTAGGTACTGTCATCCAGAACCAGCATTTTCCTTGCTCCTGCTCTTTTAGTGTCCCCTTCCCTGTTCCATGAATTCTTCAGACATAACAAATCGAAAAGACATTGATGTTCCTGTGACCTCCTCCAAATAATTTTTTTGATTAGTATGCTTCATTTGGAAATAGCCCCATAATAATATCAAATATCAGACACTTGATTACTCAGCATTCCAGTCTGAAAAACCCAAATCAAATACTCAATGTCTCTTCCTTAACATCTATTTAAATCCTATAGCACTGCACAAAAACACACAGTGTTGGGGAAAAGGAGACATTCATGTATTCACATTTACTGAGCAAACTGCTGTGCACCAGACACTGGGATAGGCACTGACCAAATGTTAGTCTCCTTTTCTTTCCCAAATAAATGTTGCATATTTGCTTGCTGATCATAGCAATGGATTTAGTATAAAAGAAAGAAAACTCTGATGACTGATCTTATAATTTCACCAAAGAAAAAATCACTAGAGTCCAAAATTTCAGAAAAGTTATGCTTCCTCGAGATCTTATAAGACTCCCACTCCAGCTCTTCTTTAATATTTAATTTCCCTTCAGGCATAATTCGTGCTGTACAGGGTCCAGCAGAAGTAACGCCAGAACCTGTACGTGAATGTCTTGCACAAGACGGACAGCAATTTGAACATTTCACCTAAAATGTCACCTGAAGTGTGGTTGAGTGTGATACTGTTATGTTACAGAAGTACATGCTTATGATTTTGCAATAGAAGATTTGGTATGAATCACCAACTCATAAAAAAAGGGACATTATTTGTGCCACACCCTGTATAACGTTCCTGTCTTCTTTCCTTTCCTACCTTCCTCCCTAATCTCCCATCACAGTCACTTACTATTAAGTTTGGTGAACCACACGTAATTTCTAATATTCACCAAATAAAAGTTAGGTAAGTAATTTACATCTATCTTTTAAGAACTTCTGGCAATGAATACCTAAGCCATCACTTGTAAACATACCTGATATGACTTGATTCACTTTTTTTTTTGCAATTATGGACAGCCTAATATTTGGAAGAGCGGATGGTGTGGTAAAAGACCATGGGCTTTGGGATCAGGTCTGGTTTTGAGTCCCCACTCTTTGATTTGTGCTTGAGGGAACATAGGCAAGTTATTTAATGTTTTTTTGTTTTTTGTGTTTTTTTTTTTTTGGCTGGAAAATAGAGCTACGTTTTGGGGCTAATAGTGAGAACTAGAAACAATCTTTGAAAATGGGCAAACACTAGGCACTTAATTCATGAAAGCTATTACTATTATTCTAGTCATGCCTAGTAATACACATAATCTCTTGAATCGATTTATAGTTGCTTCTGACATTTCCACTTTTGCCTTTTTATATCAGCTATGAATGTAGTTGTAAATATAAGCCTAGAGTCTTCCAAATGCAAAGGGGGAAAAACCCAATTAAGAACACATTGCATTAAAGTGAGTGTGCTGGAAGTCAAGCTGTGAGATACTAAACAGATTAACTACCATAGGCTGCTGGTGAGGTCATAAACCTAAAATAATTTGGCAGAGCTAAACCAGACTAGCACCAACAGACTTCTGAATTGGCATATAGCACAAAGGGTAGTTCTCCTTATGCCCAAATATAGATGATGACTCATGCAGTCTGGGTGAAACATCTGAGGAACCAAGTGAGATCATCCAAGAAGGCAGGATGACATCATTCTGCAAATGTTTCTCGTCTGTCTGGTTTTTGGCATTAGACCTTTTTGGTTCCTATTTCTCATGATTTCCATCAGTTGCTCTTAAATGTTACCTTCTTTGAGTGAGGCAACATCAGCTCCTGCCTATCTTTAAATTTCCTGTACATTAGAAATATTTTTCCATGTCTGACACAGTATCTGGTTTTCATTCTGCTCATTTTATTGAAACTGGTCTCAAAAGAGTCACTAAAAATAGTCTAGCTGCCCAATTCAATAGATTCTTTCTAGTTTCCTTCCCACTGCAACTACAAACAGTGGTTGACACTGCTGATCAATTCCTCTTGCTTGCCCCACTCTTTCTTTACTTCCTTATACTTGTCTCACAATATTCTTAATTCTGCAGATCACTTTTTACAAGCCTCCTTCACTTGTTTCTCTTGCACACCTCACCCTGAGATGTCCTCCAGAGAGAACATCTGATAATTCTAGCTTTTTCTCTGGCTACAACTCCCTTGCCAAGCTTATCTCCTAGCTTCCTCATTCTCAATCACTGCTTCTGCAATGACTTTCTCAAAACTAAACCCCTTCAGGCCACTGCCCCAACAGAGAACCTTCCATTTTCACTATTGCTTTCAGGATAAAGCTCATAGCCTTCATAACCTGGCTTTAGGAAATCTTAAGAGGCTCATCTCCTGACACTGAGCTTCTCTGCTTCTACTCACGCTATTTATTTCTACACTCTTTGCCTCTAAACATTTTAGCGATCTCTGAGATCCTCCAAGCTCCAATTCAAATGTCACTTCTGCAAAGTCTTTCTTAGCATCTTCCTCCCTGCCACCCTGATGGCATTTGATATTTCCCCAGTTTCTACAACATTTTTTTTTGTTTTTGCATAGTAGTATAGTACTCACCACATTTATTACTGTCAGTTTTGCACTTATTTGTCTTCCCTTAGATGGTGTCTTCTTAAGAGCAGCAACATTACCTTCTTCATCTTATTAGTCACACCATCCAGCAAAGTGCATTGTAGATAATTACATTCTCAATAAATAGTTCTCATTTGAACTGAATCTATTTTTCAAAGATCAGTTTTATAATCAGGTTTATTTGCTTTGCTACTTAAAATGGTAGAGAGTGAGAGTGAGAGAGAGAGAGAGAGAGAGAGAGAGAGAAGATCCGTGCTACGAATTCAACGTATTTTAGGACATATTAGGCTTTCATGACAAAACTCTTTTCCAATCTCTATATATAATTAAACTGTGGGCAATAGAAAATGTCCATGTTTTTTATGCATAGCCAACTCCCAGGTTAGCTAGATCGCAATGCAGAATCAGAAAGAACCAGAATGTTGAATCTACTTGATACAAATAAAGAGCCCAATGAATTAAGTAAGTTGAGTATGCTCTGCTAAAACACCAGGGTATCATTTACTAAGTTTCTTCTCCTGGGAGATTAAATAGGGCCTGAATATATATTATAACAGATGCACATAAGCTCTAATTTTATGGAGCAAAATAAATGGTTACTTAAAACCAAGTGTGGATCAACTCGGATGTATCCTGTCAGCAATCCAGACAGAAATAAAGCTCATTAGAGTGGTTATGAAGAGCACTGTTTTCCTCTCTTCAGCTGCTCTACTCAGTCAAGATTTTCATCAACGCTCTCTGAATAGAATGTCTAATGGAGTTCTTTAGCTCGGATTTCATAAAGATAACATGTTAATGACTGAATTTGTGGTGTTTAATACAGATGCATACAGCATAAATATATATTTCTATAAAAAATAATGGACAACCTATTTTGAGTAGTATAGCATGCATATGTCAAGTAAAGGTTCTATACCTTTATATGGATTACTGATTTCCTCACAATCACTTTATGAGATTGGAACTATTATTAACTTCATTTTGTAGATGAGGAAACTGAAAGTCAAAAAGCCAGGTAACTTCCTAATGTCACAGAGCTCCTGAGCACTGAGCTAGGAGTCAAAGACTGAGTCTGACTCCCATGAATTTAGAGCATATGGTATTATTTTTATATCAGTGACTAGCATCTGTTGAAGAGAATGACGACAACCCACAAGGAACGTGGATAAGGCTTAGGTCTTAATCTTTATGCACTTTTTTCCAACCAACTTTTAAGGACTAAGTCTCTATTAGTTATATGCACAGGAAACTTTTTTCTTAAGTGAAAAAGGGAGTGGGAAAAAGAGAGATGCCAAGGAGGTTAAATTATGCGAATGCACAGTATGCTGCTCGAACTTCAGCTTATAACCCTGTGTGGATTAAGTGGAGGCTGTGCTCAAAACCCCTCAGGTCCTTCACAGCGGGTCTGACTGCACTTAGCAGAAACAATTCTGCCTCTGCCTGGATTTCTCCTCCACGATCCCAGGGGAGCGCCATAGCATGGAATCCAAGGGACCCCAGTACACAACTGTCAAACACTGACATTCACTTCCTTCATACAGACACATCTTTTGTAAACTGACATTTCTTTTTTACTTTTTCCAATGTGTCCCAATACTGCTTTTGAAGTGGAAGAGTCAAAATATTAATTACTCATCTAACTTATTCCATTCTCAGCAGAAATCTTGATAACAGAGCTGTGTCCTTCTACTCGTAAGATAGGCTAGCTGCAAATATTTCTTTTGAACTGCCAGTTCTTATGCTTCTGGCATGATCAGTCTGCTCCTGAGAAAGGTGGTTTACTACATGTACGTCCAAGAACGAATGCAGCTGTCTCAAAAAAATCACTAGGAGGCTATCATTGAAAATAGAACTACAATTATTATTAAATAATTATACATTTAATATGTATTATTAAGTAATGAATATATTCTATTAGCTAAAATTGCACTTTAAAATCTGAGATAGATGATTAACCATCATTAACAATGATGGTATGGCAAAACACAAAGCATTTGATAATGCTATATTGTTGAGGGTGTGAGAAAAATGATATATATTGTTGGTAGGAATACCAATTGGTGAAACTCTTCATAGGCAGCAATTTGGCAATACCATATTTTTGAAATTACAAATGCACTTACAGATGATATGTCAGTGATTCATTTGAGCATTGTTTTGTAACAGCAAAAGATTGCAACCTATCTATCCATCAATAAGTTACATGCAATGCAAACCTAAAAGAGATTGAGAAAGCTCTATTGGTGATACTGAATGGCATCTACACTCCGTGTGGAGATTCACTGGTTCTTCCATGATGTGAGTGACTTCTTTGCTGAACTGGATCATAATTTCAAATACTGGAAGAGAATTTTGTCAATTTTTTTGTTATATTCACAATGACAAACTTTTAGGTTTAATTTGTATTATTAACATTCTTACTATTATTTTCTTAAGTCTAGACAATCAATAAAAAAACATTAAGTCCTGATTTGTATCATTTGCTGATTTCTATGGTGGAAATACTCCCACAATGGGCAATTTCGAGTTACCAATGTGACGTCACTGAATACAGCTGGAAAGAGATGCACATACCTATATGCACATTGTTATGCAGTATTTTCACCGTACAGATACAGTAGATGAATATAATCTCACACACAAAGATAATAGTAACATTTAGTAAAATAATTAGGAAGTAATACATTTTTAATATTTATTACCTTTTTATAATTCATTTAATTTACTTTTTTTTTTTTTTTTTTTTTTTTTTTTTTTTTTTTTTTTTTTTTTTTTTTTTTTGCTTTTTGGTATGTGGGTAGCTCCCTGACTGGGAATCGAACACAGGCCACAGCGCTGACAGCGCCAGCGCCGAAGACTTAAGCCACTGCACCACCAGGGAACTTAATTTACTTTTTAGTAGTGGCTGTGTTTAATAACTGGCTCACAAAATTCCTGAAAAGTTAACAATTGAGTGGTATGAGCTACTAACCATGTCCCACTGGGAAACGAAAAATAGGAGGGCTGTCTGGAAAAAAGTCCAGGAGTTCCCTGGTGGTGCAGTGGCTTAAGGCTTCGGCGCTGGCGCTGTCAGTGCTGCGGCCTGGGTTCGATTCCCAGTCAGGGAGCTACCCACATACCAAAAAGCAAAAACAAAAAAGAACTAAGGTGTGTCCCATTCGGACTGAAGCTTTAAGGGCCAGTGCCTATGTTGCTACTTTCTCTCTTTTCTGCTCTGTGGGTCGTGGAAGCAAAGCACCACAGAATCCTGTTAGCCGGACTCCGTAACTTACGAGGAGCACACACGTTCCCTGCCCCCATGGCTACACCAACAGGGCACGTGCAGCGTAAATGGGAAGTAGCCTGTGCTGTTGTAAGTTACTGAGATCACGGTATTGTTTGTTACCCTGGCATAAACTAGCTAATCCCTGCTGATAGAAGTTGGAACCACATGACTCCTGTCGTTATTTCCTAGTGATAAATATGTGATTTGTTGTTGTTGTTGTTTGTATGTGGGTAGCTCCCTGGCTGGGAATCGAACCCAGGCCGCAGCGTTGACAGCGCCAGCGCCGAAGCCTTAAGCCACTACACCACCAGGGAACTCCCCAAATATGTGATTTTTAAGAATATTTCCTCCTGTATTAATTGTACTTAGGGAAATATCATTGATTTTTAAAAAATAGTATTGATTTTAATGACAGTATAAATATGGATTTATGAATATTAATATTAAGCTTAAATTTGGCAATTTATATCATAACCTCAATGCATGCCTTTTAACCAAACAATTCTCCTAGAAATTAATCCTAACTATATAATCAATATTAATGGCTAAATTTTATTAAATAGTTAATATGCACCAAGCACTACTCTAAGTGCTTTGCACAAATTAATTTAGAATACTTATAGAAATCCCATGATGTATGACGACCTATTACAATTACACTTTTATACAAGGAGACAAACTTGGAGACAAAATTGTTAAAAATTGTGTAACTAACAGGTAGAGCAGCCAGGATTTAAATCTATCAGCTTGACTCTAGAGTCTGTACTTCCAGTCACTCTGATACGCTGCTACCACTCTTAATTTTTACTTTTAAATTTTCTTCTTTGTTTCTTCTTAGACCTATATACTTCTTAATTTCCAAATATATGATCTTTTGCTTGTAATCTTTTCACTTTATTGAGGAATAGTTGACAGATACAGTTGTATATATTTAAAGTATACAGGAGGGGACCCAAAAAACCTGGAATTTATATATAAAAAATTGTGTATTTATTTTTACAGTGTTTGCAGTTGAATCACCTTTAAAGTACTCTCTCCAGTTAATGCAATACATCTATTGAAATGATTTTTATCACTGCTCTAAACAGTTGTTGAACTCATCAGTTTTGATGCCTTTTAGTGCTTCTGCCATTTTTTTGTTTCACCTCTTCCACATCCGCGAAATGTTCCCCTCTTTTCATCCAGTGAGGGGAAAAGTCTCTGGGCGTGAGATCAGATGAATAGGGAGAGTGGGGCCTGGGGTCATGTTGTTTTTAGTCAAAACTGCTGAACGCTCAGCACGGTGTGGGCAGGTGTGTTGCCATGCCACATGTTGTCATGTAAATCACCCAACATGAAATGGGCAAAAATGTATAAAAGAGTCCAAAAAAATTCACTGAAGCTGAACGCAGCCTCTAGCAACAACGCCAGCTGGTACACTGACGCAGATGGGCTCCTAGAACACTCACCTAGCGGGGGAAGCCTGTACTACAAGGGGCCTGCCCTCTAGAAGATAATTTCCGTTTTTTGGGGGTCCTCCCTTCTACAGTGATATGATTTTATATATATTCGAGGGGTGTCTGGAAAAAATCCAGCCATAAATGCCTCTATTTTTTAAATATCATGGCCAAATACTCTCCGAACAGCCCTTGTATGTACCCTATAAAAAAATACACACACACACACAGATCAAGATAATTAAAATATTTATCATCTCACATAGTTAACTCTTTTTTTAATAGTCAGAATGCTTAAGGTCTACTCTCAGCAACTTTCAAATATATAATACCATATTATCAACTATAGATACCATGCTATACATTAGACCCTCAGAACTATTCAGCTTATAACTGGAAATTTGTACCCTTTGACCTATATCTCCCTATTTTCTTCTCCCCCCAGCCCCTGGCAACCACCACTTCATTGTCTGTTTCTATAAAACTGGCTTTAAATGTTTAGATTCCACATGTAAGTGATACCATACCCATTGCTACATCTTAAGTAGCTTTAAGGATGTAAATCATAGCACTGCTTTAGAATGACAAAACTGGGAGCCAAATTTAAAGTCCAAATGTGAGTGTTGAATCAATTGTGGTAACACCACGTGATAGAATACCATACACATGCAGTCACTCTTTTAAAAAATCACAGTCACATAAAAAGATGTATGCAATATAGAGAATGAGAATGAGTAAGTGAAAAAAAACCTCCTATCTTATTTTTTAAAAAGTATATGTAGGGAATTCCCTGATGGTGTAGTGGCTTAAGGCTTCTGCGCTGGTGCTGCCAGCGCTACGGCCTGGGTTCGATTCCCAGTCAGGGAGCTACCCAGATACCAAAAAGCAAAAAAAAAAAAAAAAAAGTATATGTAAAAGCAACAGTGTGGAAAGCTTATGTCTGGGTCGCAAATCTTGCATGAGTTTTTCTTCTAAGAGCCTATATGTATTTTCTGATTTTCTAAAACAACATGTATACATTCAATATTTATTTATTTATTTATTTATTTATTTATTTAATTCATTTTTATTGTAAGACTCATTGGGGTGACATCTGCCAGCAAGGACCACATAGGCCCCAGGCCCACAGTTCTACAGTGCACCGTCAACTTGATGTATAATTAGTTCACCACCTAATGTGACTTCTCTTTCCATCACCTTATATTTAGCTTCCCCCCCTCCTCTCCCACCCCCTCCCCTTTCTCCCCTCCCTAACCCACTCGTCCCCAAATAAACATTAAACTATTGATTGTGTCCATGGGTTATTTGTTTGTTCATTTCTTTTTTTCTTTGCTTTCAGTTTTATATTCCGCATATGAGTG